>JAHRHZ010000070.1:16351410-16383100 GCA_024137785.1 Ginglymostoma cirratum
TGACGTTTCGGGACTAAACCCTTCATCAGAAAGGGTTTTGGCCCGAAACGTCAAGTTTTCCTGCTCCTATGATGCTGCTTGACCTGCTGTGTTCATCCAGCCCCATGCTTGTTGTCTCGGATTCTCCAGCATCTGCAGTACCTTTTATCTCCTATACTCCAGACTAGATGACCAGATCTGAAGAATGGTCACCAGTCTGAAACTTTAACTCTGTCTCTCATGCGACAGATACTGATTGGCCTCTTAAATGTTTTCCAGTATCTGTGTAGAAATTGCACATTCTCCCCATGTCTGTGTAGGTTTCCTCCTACAGTCCAGGGATGCACAGGCTAAGGTGGGTTAGCCATGAGAAATGCAGGGGTACAGGCATAAGGTATGGAGGAGGGTCTGGGTGGGACATTTTTAGGAGGGTCGGTGTGGACTCGATGGGCCAAATGGCTTGCTTCCACACTGTAGGGATTCTATGATCTTGTTACATTCTGGCCAGAATGATCGGACTAGATCTCAAATTATCAAATTGGCACAGATTGGCAATTGGGCAGGCTACACCAATCTTTCTAACATTAAGAATACTGCATTTAGATAGCTCCTTTCACAATATTCCAAAACACATTGCAATTAATGAAGTACTTTCTGAATGTAGTCGTACTGTTGTAATGTGGGATATACAGCAGTCAACTTGCACATGGCCTCCCTCAAACAGGAATGTGAAAGTGACTGGGTATTCTGTTTTTGTATTGTTGATTGAAGGATAAATATTATCCAGATCACCAGAGATAGTTTCTTTGCTGTTCTTCGAAATAGTGCCATGGGATGTTAACTTGTGAGAGCAGTTAGGAGCTCAGTTTAACGCCTCATCTAAAAGGCAGAACTCCCTGGTACTCTAAGAACATAGAATATTACAGCACAGGAACAGGCCCTTCAGCCCATCACGTCCATGCTGACCATGATGCTATTCTAAACTAATTCCATCCGCCTGTTCATGTGACTGTCTAAATGCATCTTATTGCTATCGTATCTGCTTTTACTACTATTCCTGGCAGTGTTCTAGGCACCTACCACGCTTGGTGTGAAAATCTTGCCTCGCATATCTCCTTCAAACATTCCCCTCTCACAGTAAACCTATGCCCCCAAGTATTTGACATTTGGTAAAAGACTCCAACTAGCCACCTTATCCGTGACTCTTATAATTTTATATCCTTCTATCAGGTCACCCTTCAGCCTCCAACATTCTAGCAAAAACAATCCAAGTTTGTCCAACCTCTCCTAATATCTAATACACCCCAGTCAAGCAGCATCCTAGTAAGCCTCTTTTACACTCGGTCCAAAGTCTCCACATCTTTTCTATAGTGTGGCAAACAGAACTGCACACGATATTGCAATGGGGCCTAAGTAAAGGTTTATGCAGCTGCAATATGACTTGCCAACTTTTATACTCAGTGCCCCGACTGATGAAGGCCAGCATGCCATTTGCCTTCTTTACCACCTTATCCACTTGTGTTCCCACTTTCGGGCAGCTATGGACCTAACACCAAGATCCCTCTGTATATTGATGCTCCTAAGAGTCCTGCCATTTATGTTATCCTTCCATTTAGCATTTAACCTCACAAAATGCATCATCTCACACTTATCCAGATTCAACTCCATCTGCCATTTCTCCACCCAACTTTCCAACAGATCCATACTCTGCTGTATCCTTTGACAACAATTCTCGCTGTCCATAACTCCACTAAGTTTCATGTTGTCTGCAAATTTACGAATGAGACCACTTACATTTCATCTAAATCATTTCTATAAACATTACAAACAACAGAATAAGCTGTGATTTTTGCACTCAAGCCTTGTAGCAGGACTCGAACTATTAGCATTGTGACTCAGAGGAGAAAGTGATGCCCACTGAGCCACTGTCAATGAGTTGGTGAATTCTAACAGGGTTAGGATAGAGGGATATAATACACTTTCCCTGAGGTTTTAGGTGGCTAACCTTGTCACCTTGTCTCATTTGTAAAATTGAGTACAAGATGAAACCCATGGCCATTCCCTCACTCGCTGCCTCTGAAACATGTTCTCACTCATGATCACTGGTATTTTAAAGAGAACTAACTCGGAAAGAGTAGGGCCCATTAGGGAGCATGGAAGTAATTTGTGGGTAGACATGAAAATGTGGGCAGAGTCCGCAATCAATAATTTGTATTGGCCTTCAAAAAGGAAAAGGACAATGCGGGTATAGACACCAGAATAGAGGACTGTGAGATAATAGGAAAAAATTGTGTAGAGAGAGAGGAGAAACCAGCTGGTCTAGAAGCCTTTAAAGAGTATAAATTCACAAAGCCGGATGATCCCCGGCTGTCAAAGGGGTTTCCCTGAGATATCAGGGACCCTGGAAGTAATATTCAATTCCTCTCTTGCTAAAGTGAGATTCCAAACAACTGGGGGACTATTAACATTGTCCCATTATTTAAAAAGAGAGGAAGGGATAGATCAGAAAGGATATTATTAAATTAGAGAGAGTGCAGAAAAGGATTACAAGGATATTACCAGAACTGGAGGGTTTGAGTTATAAAGAACAGCCAGGTGGGCAGGGACATTTTCCTCCGGAGAGTAGGAAGTTAAGGAGTGACCTTATGGGGTGTGAAATATAATCTTTTGCCTTGTTAGCCCTCCCCAAGCTTATGGCCTCACACTTTTCCAGTTGAATACCATGAGGGACAGAGATAGGATGAATAGCAACAGTCCTTTCCCTGGGGTAGGGGAGTTCATAATTTTAAGGTGAGCAGAGAAAGATTTCAAAGGGATCTAAGGGGCAACTTTTTCACACAGAGGGTTGTTCATGTGTGGAATGAACTGCCAGAGGAAGTGGCAGATACAGGTACAGTTACAACATTTGGAAGATATTTGGACAGGTACATGGATGGAAAGGGTTTAGAAGGATATGGGCCAAACAAACAGTAAGTGGTTCTGAGGAAGGGTCACCGGACCCGAAACTTTAACTCTGTTTTATCCTTCACAGATGCTACCAGACCTGCTGGGCTTTTCCAGCAACTTTGTTTTTGTTCCTGGTAAATGGGTCTAGTTTAGTTGGGAAACCTGGTTGGCATGGATGAGTTCAACCAAAGGGTCTGTTTCCATGCTGCCTGACTCTATACATTTCTCTCTGTCAGGAAATTACAGGCCAGTAATGTAACTTCAGTGGTAGGGAAGTTATTAGAATTCTGAAGGGCAGAATACATCTGCCCCTGGAGAAACATGGATCAATCAGTGATAGTTAGCATGAATTCGTTAAGGGGAATGTCACGTTTGAAAAATTTGATCAAATTTTTCAAGAAGGTAGCCTCGGAACATTGATGAGGGGCATGCTTTTGATGTGGTCTACATGGACTTCAGTAAGGTTTTTGATAAGATTCCCTAATGCTCATTGGTCAGGAAAGTAAGAACTCATGGAATCAAAGGCAAAGTGGTATGTTGGAACCAAAATTGGCTGAGAGGCAGGAAGCAGGGGGTAAAGGTAGAGGGATGTTTCTGTGATTGAAAGTCTGTTTTCAGTCAGGTTCTGCAGGGCTCGGTGCTGGGATCCTTGTTTGTGGTGTCTGTTAATGATTTGGACTTAACAGTGCAAGCAGGGTATGAAAAAGAAGTTTGTGGATGAATCAAAACATTGGTACGGCAGTAAGCAGTTAGAAGGATAGTTTATAACTGCAGGAGGATATCAGCAGACTGGTTAGCTGGACAAGAGTAGTGGGAAATGGAATTCAACTGGAAAATTGTGAGGCAATATACTTGGTGAGGGCTAACAAGGCAGGGGATTATATTTTATATGTTAGGACCCCAGAAAATTCTGAAGATCGGAGGGGCCTTGGTGTACATATCCAAAGATCCCTGAAAGTAGCAGGGCAGTAACATAAGTGGTTAAAGACATAGAACATAGAACTGTACAGCATGGTACAGACCTTTCGGCCCATGATGTTGTGCCAAACTTTTACCCTAAACCTCAGGTCTATCTAACTTCCACCGCTACCTTATACATGCCTATCTAATAGCTGCTTAAATGCTCCTAATGAGGCCGACTCCACTACCCTCTCTGGCAATGCAATCCACGCCCCTACCACTCTCTGAGTAAAGAACCAACCTCTGATGTCTCCCCTATATCTACCTCCACTCACTTTAAAACTATGCCCCCTCATAATAGCTACCTCCACCCTAGGAAAAAAAGTCTCTGGCTGTCCACTCTATCTATATCTCTGATCATTTTGTACACCTCTATCAAGTCACGTCTATGGATGGGATATTAGTTTTTATTAGCTAAGGCATAAAATACAAGGGCATGGACATTATGCTGGAACTGTATAAAACACTGCTTAGGCCACAACTGGAGTACTGTGTGCAGTTCTGGTCACCATTTTACTGGAAGAGTGTAATTTCATTGGACAGAGTGCAGTGGAAAGTTACCGGCATGCTGATTGTGCTACAGGGTCTTAGCTATGAGGAGAGGTTGGATAGGCTGACGTTGTTTTCTTAGAGCAGTGAAGGGGGAGAGACGACCTGGTAGATGTGTGTAAGATGATGAGAGGTATAAATAAGGTGGATAGGAGAGCACATTTTCATTGAGAGCAAGGTCAACATCTAAGGGCCATAAATTTAACTAGAAGGCTAAGAGAGAGTTGAGTAGAATCTTTTTCGAACAGAGCGTGGTGGATTAAGGAGCTCATTGCCTTACTGCTTAAGTTAGAAACTCTCATGACTTTTAAGCAGCCACTAGATATTCACTCGTGTTGCAGAGATATGGAGAATCTATGGAATTCACTGCCACAGAAGGCTGTGGAGGCCAGGTCATTGAGTACATTTACAACTGAGATAGATAGGCTCTTGATTATCAGGGGGATCAAGGGTTACAGGGAGAAAGCAGGAGAATGGGGTTGAGGAACTTATCAGCCATGATTGAATGACGGAGCAGACTCGATGGGCTGAATGGCCTAATTTCTGCTCCTATGTCTTATGATCTTATGGTGCTGCCATCACCTCCAGGGCTATGGGCCAAGAGATGTGAAATGGGGTTTGTGTTGTTCAGATCTTTGTTGACCAGCACAGACACAAGGGGCTAATGGCCTCTTCTCTGCTGTAAGTGTGTATGAGTCTACATAGAAAGTTTATATAGTCTATGAATCTATATGGAAAGAGTGTAATGCAAAGACCCTATTGGATAGAATAAGCGTTCACAGTTCATTGATGTAAATACTCTCAAGAATATGTGGAAGTGTGCATTGTGGTGAATTCTTAGGTAGACATTATATAAAATGTGGAATAATCACCTGGTCAGGACAAGGGATGTGCCTCAGTTGGTTTTGTATGCAAGTGTGAGCAATCTATTCCGAGTATTTATTCCAGACATGAGTTACTCATTTTAAATTCTCTGCAGATAAAAGGAAATCCCTTTTGTCCTGCTTGTTTCTGAAGCACTGGAGAAGGTGCAAGTGTCATTCTGGTAATTTGGCCTGTTGTGGTATTTCTCATCCTTTCGCCTCATGTGTAGTTACTAGTAAACTGGGGACAAACATATCACAATTTCATTGGCTACCTGAGCAAAGTCCACAGACATACATGATTAACCAATTTGATATTCTCCACACTCAGACAGACTGTAAAGTCTTGCCTCGTGCAATGCTAATCTCAGTGCCTCTAATCATCTAGTTTTCAGAGACAAAGCAAATGTTTGCTACTGACAGGACTCTTAAATTATAAAACACTTTTCCAGGCCATATTTGGGCTAAGAACTGAATGCAGCTTGTTAACTGTACAAAGCTGCCATTTAAAGTCTCACAGCAGTTAACACCAAGAATGCAATCTTTCTCCGAAGGTGTTATGCTGCCATCCATTGACAGAAGATTCACCCAGATCAGCAGTGGGGGAGGGAAAGCTTTTCTGAGAAACCTTTTGGAGTGGTTCTCTGTGATTCCTACAATTATCCTGACCGCCATCAGTGGCTGCTTTGGTGAGAGTCCTGAGATTTTTTTGCACTTTTTCTTCTCTTTAACATCAGGCCTGTACATTCACAGTGATGCTGTTTATCTGCTTTTGTGCTCACACTCGTACATATCATTGCCAACTCTCTAGGATTGCTCTGGAGCCTCCCAGAATATAACATTAATCTCCAGGAGAGTGCTGTGAGCAACAGAGGGGTCAACGATCATAGCAGTGTCAGAAGAAGCTTGTTTATAACTTGTTTTTTCCATTTTCTTTGACCATTTATTGGTTATAAAAGTATTAGAGAAGGGTTGAACAGATTGACAGTCAAGAATGAACCAACGACATTAGAAGAACCCCGTTAGTTTTCCTTTTGGCCACAACAGAGCAATATTAAATGTATAATGGTACAAGATTGTAGGAGGGAGATGTGATTGGGACAAGAGATTGTGAGGTGACTCTCTTAACAGTGCCATTATAGCACAGAAGGAAGCAATTCTGCCCCTCAAGTCCAAACTGGCTCTCAGTAGAGCCATCTAGCAAGTAGTTGGACTTTGGATTCTCATTGTGTTAACAAAGAGAAGGAACATTAACAGCACCATTTCCCTGTGTTTAGTCCAATACCGGGATTGTAAGCTCACTTTTTCAATGGCTCTACGTGCCTTTGGTTCTCTCAGTGGAGGTCCAGAACTGCTACCTCTCCTCGATTTAATACTGACTTCCAATAATGAGAGAAGAGGCGTTCACTAGACCTGAAACACTGACTCTCCTTTCTCTCCACAGAGGCTGCCAGACCTGCTGAATTTCTCCAGCAATTTCTGGTTTTGTTTCCAATAATGTGAGAGCAGCCCTATGGTCCAGTAGGATTACGGTGACTTTATGTTTACTTTATTCAATGACTTAGCCTCTACAGCCCTCTGTGTTGAGAAGTCCACAGGTTCACTATCCTCTGAGGGACGTGATATTTCCTCATCGCAGTCCTAAATGGCCTACTGTGTATCCTGAGACGGTGTTCCTTGGTTCTAGACTCCCCAACCAGAGGGAACCATCCTCCCAGCATCTAGTCTGTCCAGCCCTGTTAGATTTTCATGTGTTTCAGTTAGATCCCCTTTCACCAATCTAAACTTTAGTGCATACTGGTCCAGTCAAACCAATCTTTCCTCACAAGACAGTCCTGTCATCCCTGTATCAGCATAGTGAACGTCTGCTGCACTCTGTCCATGGCAAGTAAATACTTTCTTATGTGGGGAGACCAAAACTACATGCAAAGCTCCAGGTAGGAGCCAATTATTGCAGATGCTGGAATCTGTACTGAAAACAAAAAATGCCGGAAATCACAGCAGGTCAGGCAGCATCCATGGAGAGAGAGAAAGCCAACATTTCGAGTGTGGATAACAAGGTGTAGAGCTGGATGAACACAGCAGGCCAAGCAGCATCATAGTAGCAGGAAAGCTTGATGTTTCGGGCCTAGACCCTTCTCTTCATGAGGACTCTGAAATGTTATTTTGAAATGTCATCAGCATCCAATGCAAAGGCATGTCTTATGCAATTCTAAACACAGGCCCAATTGGCTGCTTGATCTCTTACACCCAGTCATAAGGTACCAGTTAGTAAAACGTACCCCTGTGGAGGCAAGGATTGAGATGAATTACCAATCCAAGTTATAGTTGAGAAGGAAGTCAACTTACTCACTGAATATATACAAAAAGAGAAAGGGTCACTGGACCCAAAATGTTACAGCTTTCTGGCAGACCTGCTGAGTTTGTCTAACAATTTATGTTTTAGTTCACAAAATTACACTTTGAATCAAATCCATTGGAGTTGGGTAAGAGGCCAAAGTTGAAAGCATCCTCAAATTTCATCCAACTCACCCATTCCTCTGCCTCTTCTCTCCTGTCACTCCCCAGTAAGGTCTCTTCAGTGAGCTCCACTGATGCCTCACCTTGTATCTATGTACAATTCCTTGTCTTGCATCTCCCCATGGCCTAGCTCCTTCACTTCATCCACCTTCTGCAGTACAGCACCTCAGTATGCAACCTCTATTCATCAGACTCTGGCTCATTTAATGTCCCGTCCCATCCCATACGCTGCCTGCATTATCAGAGCTGCTGTCAGCTTTCTTCCTGAAACATCATCCTTTGAAATCTTCTCTCATCTTTAAAAATCTCTTCCGTACCCTCATAGCACCAAGGATCTGGGTTCGATTCCAGCCTCGGCTAACCGTCTGTGCAGAGTTTGCACATTCTCCCCGTGTCCGCGTGGGTTTCCTCCCACAGTCCAAAGATGTGCAGGTTAGGTGGATTGGCCATGGAAAACGCAGGGATGTGGTAGGAGGGTGGGCTTGGGTGGGAAGCTGTTTGGAGGGGCAGTGTGAACCCAGTGGGCCAAATGGCCTGCTTCCACACTGTAGAGGTCTTATGATTCGTTTGGGAGCAAACTTTGATTTCCTCACCACACCTCACTCCTCTGCACCCATTCCCCTACTTCTTGTACAGGTTCATTTTCTTTTAAGAGGCTTTGACACAATTATAACACAAAAATTGAAAATAAATATTTTTATACGTGAGAACAATTATTTAATTTTTCAATTTAATCAGGAGAAATGGACACATAAGTGCTCATTTAACAGTTAATAATAAATCTTACATCCTCAGCAACTAGATAAGGAGTTATTTAGCTTAATGGTAATCAGATACTGTACAGTGCATTCAGGCATTTGAACTGAAAACATTTGAAACTGCAAAGGAGTTGTGTCTTTAATTAACTCAATGGCACACCAAACTTTTAAAATGTGTCTTCTTCACTTTAATATCTACTTATGTGCCAAACAGCATAAGCAGCAAATGATAGGCAGGGCTAAGTAATCCCGCAACCAACAGATCAGGTCTATGCTCTGCAGTCCTGCCACATCCAGTCATTAACAGTGGTGGACAACTAACCAATTCACTGGAGGACAAGGCTCCACAAATATCGTCATCTTCAATGATGGAAGATCCCAACACATCAGTGCAAAAGATAAGGCAATCTTCAGCCAGAAGTTCCAACTGGATGATCCATCTCGGCCTGCTCCAGTGGTCCCCAGCATTATGGATACCAGTCATCAGCCAATTCAATTCACTCCATGTGATAACAAGGAATGTTTGGTAGCATTGGATACTGCAAAGGTTATGAGCACTGACAACATTTTGGCAATAGTACTGAAGACTTGTGTACTGGAACATATTGCACCCCTAGCCAAGCTGTTCCAGTACAATTACAACACAATTCCAATTCCAACAATATGGAACATTTCCCAGGTATGCTCTGTACACCAGAAGCAGGACCAATCCAACTCAGCCTGCTCAGTGACATCCAGTTTGGATTCCACCAGGGCCATTCAGTTCGTGACCGCATTTCAACCTTAGTTCAAACAGTGGAGAAAACAACTTAATTCCAGAGGTGAGGTGAGAGTGACAGCCCTTGACATCAGGATTGCATTTAACCGAATGTGGCATCAAGGAGCCCAAGCAAAACTGGAATCAATGAGCATCGGGGACAAACTCTCTGCTGGTTAAAGTCATACATGGCCCATTGGAAGATGGTTATGGTTCTTGAAGGTCAGTTATCTCAGCTCCAGACATCTCTGTAAGAGTTTCTCAGGATAGTGTCCTGGGCCCAACCATCTTTAACTGCTTGATCAATGACTTTCCCTCCATCATAAGGTCAGAAGTGGGAATGTTAGCCAATGATTACACAACGTTCGGCACCATTCTCAACTCTTCAGATATGAAGCAGTCCATGTTAAAATGCAACAGTATCTGGCCAATATCCAGGCTTGGACTGATATGTGGCAAGTAACATTCATGTCACGCAAATACCAAGCAATGACCATCTCCAATAAGAGACAATCTAACCACTGCCACTTGACATTCAATGGTGTCACCATCACTGAATCTTCCAATGTCAACATCCTTGGGTTACCATTGACAAGTAAAGTGACTGGACCCGGCACATAAGCACAGTGACTACAATAGCAGGTCAGAGGATAGGAATACTGTGGTGAGTAACTCACCTCCTCACTCCCAAAAACCCCTCCACCATCTACAAGGCACAAGTTAGGAGTGTGATGGAATGCTCCCCACTTGCCTGGATGGGTGCATCTCCAACAACATTCAAACTTGGCACCATCCAGGACAAAGCAACCGCTTGATTGGTACCACATTCAAAAGCATCCGCTCCCTCCACCTCTGACACTCAATAGCAGCTGTGTGTACTATCTACAAGATGCACTGCAGAAATTCTCCAAAGATTCTTTGACAGCACTTTCCAAACCAACAACCACTTCCATCAAGAAGGACAGGAGCAGCAGATACATGGGAACATCACCACCTGCAAGTTCCCCTTCAAGCCGCTCACCATCCTAACTTGGAAATATGTCGCTGTTCCATCGGAATCACTGGGTCAAAATTCTGGAATTCTCCGCCTAAGGGTATTGTGGATCTACCGACAGCACATGGTATACAGCAGTTCAAGAAGGTAGATCATTACCACCTCCTCAAGGGGCAACTAGGGACTGGCAATAAATGTTGGCCCTGCCAGTGACGCCCACATCCCACGAGTGAATAAAAAAAACCCTGTTCTAACTTTGTACCTCAGATTATATGTGTATTCAATGTCATGCCTTTGTTACATTTCTCAGGTTAGTAAGGTTAGTAAGTGATAAAATTGCTATTCCTTTCTCTCAAGAAAGCCTTATAATTGGCTCCTTCTTGTTTCTGGTGAACTAATAACCTCATTTCTATTGGAGTGGTATATAGCCGCCACATGCTAAAGAAATAACATTAAATCTTTGTTGCAGCCAACTGAGGAGGGGGAAAAGAGGGGAACAGATTCACTTCCTCCTCATTTGATTGTAATGATGCTGATATATCTCACAAAGATTGGCCATTGTATCTTTCGATGTAAGGATCTGCATTTAAGCATCTGTTGTGGTAATTACACTTCATTATTGTCTCCCACATCAAAAAGTAAAATCACCCAGACTAATTTAAAAGAAGGCTTGTATCTTCTTTGGAGATCATCGAGTATTCACAGAACGGCTGCAACCATGGCGTGTTGCACCTTTACTTTAATAAAGGGATCAATCGTTGTATTTGTTATTATATAGTGCTTCATTTCTGCCAGTGAGATGTTTTCCAACATGTTTCTTTTTCTTTAATAGCTCGTCTCAACAAGATATTAATTTCCTGTACCCTGGTTGCTAAGGGATGTCATCTGTTGCTATGACATTTGGGGCCCCAGGCAGCAGCACCATCGCTGTGCAGCAGATCTCTGAAACAAAAGTGGGAGACCGAGCCTTTTGTCATATTTTCAGGACAGGGAATAGCTCAGAGAGGGAGAATAATATTTCTTAGCAGGTTCACAACGAAGGAGAAGAAAACAAACAACGTGAAAATGTCTACCTTGCTGATAACAACCACCACCCGCCCTCCCCTGCCCAATCAGGAAAGTTTTTAATCATCTACTGTATTCCTTCCACACAGAGAGTTGTGGCAAAATTCCACACCAACTCCATTTACAAGTTTGCTGATGACACCATCCTTGTGGGTCGGTCTCAAACAACGATGAAACAGAGTACAGGAAGGAGATGGAGTGCACAGTGGCATGATGTAAAGACAACAATTTCTCCATAAACATCAGCAAAGCAAAGGAGCTGGCCAATGGCTTCAGGAAGTGGAATGGAGGGCACACCCCTGTCTGCATCAATGGTACTGTGGGGAAGATGGGCGAAAGCATCAATTTCCTGAGAGTAACAATCACCCACAATCTGTCCTGGTCCACCCACATTGATACTACAGTCAGGAAAGCATAACAATGCCTCTACTTCCTCAGGAGCCTAAAGAAGTTCGGTACGTCCATAAAGACTCTTACAAATTTTTATGGAGACACCATAGAAAGCATACCGTCTTCATACATCACAGCGTGGTATGGCAACTGGTCTTCCTAAGACGACAAGAAACTACAGAGAGTTGTGAATGCAGCCCATTCCATCATACAAACCAGCCTCCCATTCCTTGACTTCATTGACTGGGGGTGGCATGATGGCACAGTACTTAGCGCTGTTGCTTAACAGCAGCAGGGACCTGGGTTCGATCCCACCCTCGGGCGACTGTCTGTGTGGAGTTTGCACATTGTCTGTGTGGGTTTCCTCCAGGTGCTCCAGTTTCCTCCCACAGTCCAAAGATGTGCAGGCTAGGTGGATTGGCCATGCTAAATTGCCCATAGTATTCCGGGATGGGCAGGCTATGTGGATTAGCCATGGAAAAGGCAGCGATACAGGTGGTGGGTGAGTCTGGGTGGGATGCTCTTCAGAGGGTTGGTGTGTATTTGCTGGACCAAATGGCCTGTTTCCACACTGTAGGGATTCTATGACTTATACTTCCTGCTGCATCAGGAAAGCAACCAACATAATTAAAAACCCCACTCACCCTGCCATACTCATTTCCACCCTCCTCTGTCGGGCAGAAGATATACAAGTTTGAATACAAGTATGAGCAGATTCAAGAACAGCTTCTTCCCTGCTGTTATCATACTTTTGAACAGACCTCTCAAACATTAATGTTGATCTCTCTCTGCACCTTCTCAGCAATTGTAACATGGTGTCCTGCACTCTGTTCTGTTACCCTGATGCACATATGTGGTACGATCTGCATATATAGAACATAGGACACTTTTCACTGTACTTCAGTACACTGACAGTAATAGACTAAATCAAATTTTTGGCCAGCAATGTTCTCAAATGCCAGCCTTCTGTTTTACAGAGACCTTTAGTTGAAGCATATATTTAAGCTCACTCAGTCTGGGGAGCAAATGAACTTAAATCAGCCCAATTTCAACTGCAAACAAAAATGCACAGAGAATGCCATCGCTTCAAAATTTCACACTTAAAGCCTTCAGGCTGTTTTTGACCACAGCAAAGGCTATTTAGAGCCCATCCTTAGAATTCTTCCCCAGCCACACTTTACAACAGTGGAAGAGGAATTTCAATCAAGTGCTAATGATCAACCCACAGCTGAACTTGCAGGTCGAAATCCTGAAGACTTTGTCTTAGATTCCATCTTCATTTAACCCAATCATTGACAATTTTAAATTTAATGAATACTACATTTTAAAATAGATCACCAACTCCAACCATCAATAAAGAATATTAACCTCTAAGAGTACATTTTTGACCTTAATTACCACAAGTAACTAATTAATGAAGGGTAATGAGACTATAAGATGGAGTGTTCTGCTGTTCAATGAGATTGTGGCTGACCTGATAATCTTCAACTCTACCTCTCTGCCTTATTTTCATAACCTTTAATCCCTTATAATCAAACAAATGAATGGGAAATTTTGGAATATTACCATGCTTTCCAATTTGTTAACTTTACACATTATGTTAGTTGTAGAAGGTGATCATAAACTGTTAAAATCGTTAACATCAGATATCCTGAAAAGCCAGGGCAACACAGTTTAATAGCTAAAATCAATAAATTGAGCTAGTGCCAAGATGTTACCATGAAGCATCCTAAAAGACCTTAGTAAGTGATACTCCATGGTACAAACTATGAGAAACAGTCTCACAGTGTACAACAGATCAACAAGGGGCTTGTGGTGCAGTTGTGGTGTCCCTTCCTGTGGGCCAGAATGCCTAGTGCAAGTCTCACTGCTCTGGAGGTCTATCATATCATTTTTGAACAGATTGATGAAGAGGTAAAGGTAAAGTTGCCATTGTCTTACCAGACCACAGAGCTGTTCTCTCATTAGAGAGAGACAACTGGTAGAGGTTTAACCTGAGGGTCTCCATGCCTCAGGTAGGGGGTAAGGTTGAGAAGGAACCTCTGCCGATGCAGGAATCCATACCATTGACAACACTTTGCATCGCAAACTAGCAGCCCAGCCAACTGAGATCAAGAGTGTCTACAATGGAATACCAATTTCATGTAATTGTACAACACACTGCAGTGCCAATATTTAAGCCCATCTTGGTTTGCCAAGCTCTTCTAACTGATAAATATAAACTAGCCAATATTGGCAGGACTACAAGCATGCACTGATCTTTGTATAGTTACAGTTTATGAGATTCAAAGCAAACACATTGTGCTGAAACAGACCACAAGTAATAGAATCAAATAAAGTTAATGTTGAGGGTGTTCTCAAGGTTTATCAGTTACACTTTCGCCAGATCCAGTGCGAATAGTTGCAATCGGTACCTGCCAAAGTTGAGCAGGAGTTGCAAAAATAAACGTTGTCCAAGAATGGTCTGACAGTACTAAGGAAGCTCCTGAGAATATTTATTCATTTTGACAAAACAGCAATAAACTTGATATATCACAGAAAGTGACTTTCAAGTTCAAACAAGTCCTAACGCCCAAAGCATTACACCGTGATACCATGATCATGATATGCCAGGGACACAAGTATTGAACACACAAGAAGGCTAGCACATAAATCTATGCACTGGCCTGGGATGAACCAGTGTGATCAAAAGCTTGTGAGGCATCCCAAACATAACCCAAGTGTGGAGGGAACCTCTACATTCATAATGTGTTTTATCCAGTCCCTGGACGAAAACAGCAACAGACCTATTCACAGTGCACAGGGAAGATTACATCTTTGTGATAGATTCCTTCTCCAACCTTCCCACTGGTCAATGATTTAGCAATCCAAAAAGTGAGACTATCATGGACACAAAGAGCACTATTTTCAGTTCATTTGGCATGTTGAGAAGGATTGTATCTGACAAAGGATTGCAGTTCACTGGCAAACTGTTTCCGGGGAACGGGAAATAAGAAAACCACCCCTGTGAGACAGTGGAGTTGATGGCCTTATTATTCCTATGCTGTCCCAGGGAGTGTTCTAGGTACTCAGGTTCAAATCCCACCATGGTAGATGTTGGAATTTGAATTAATTAAAAATCTGGAATTAAAAGTCTAATGACGACCATGGAAACAGTGCAGCAGGCTTGAGGGGCCGAGTGGCTTACTCCATATCTTATGATTAAACTGGTGTCGATTGTCAAAAGAATCCATCTGGTTCACCAATTTCCTTTAAGGAAGGAAACCACCATCCTTAACTGGTCTGAATTATATATGACTCCAGACCCACAGCAATGTGGTTGACTCTTAACTGTCCTCTGGGCAATTAGGGATGAGCAATAAACACTGGCCCAGCCAGCAACATCCTGTGAATAAATTTTTAAAAATGACATGGATGGTAAGTGGGGAGTGATCCATATCATATCACCCTTGTTTTAAACTATCTGGCGGACCATATGATATGTACAAACATAACAATGATCAAGTGTCAAGTAACAAAACAAAATTTTTGCATTGCATAGCTATGTCTTCACACAACACCAATGAACACTACCATCTCCAGCAGGACCTATGCTCAGGAGGCAAGTGAAAATGACTTTCCCCAGCCATCAATTGTCTACCCTCTTTGAGACACAGGGTATTCTTCTTCAAACACAGAGCAGAATGAAAGAGATACGTGACAAGGGAGCGAGTCGAGAACTACCACAACAATGAGAGAGTAAATCAAAAATCTAAACACAAACACTTGGATATCAGCAAAGATTTCTAGAATATGCAACCAGACTAGGTTGTATGAAGTCATGATGGTGCTGCATTGCGAAGGATCAGAAGCCAGAAGTTCAGACCAATGCCACGCATAAAGGCAGTGAGGAAGAACGCTCTGACGATGATGGCACGGTGATGCAAAGGGACAGCAGTCAGCAGCAAGACAATTGCGTTGTTAGCCAAGAGCAACGAAGAATACCACATACTTCCCAGATGGATATATGATCACCCGGTCGCAGACTCCATCTTAACTGGGGCCATTTGAAACATGACATGTACATGAGAGTGTGCTCCTATTTGTAGCTAAATAGCTTAGCTATTAGCCAGACATGAAGTGCCTGTGACTGCATCAGGAGCTATAATAAACATCTATTGAATTTTTTTACTACATTACCCACATCTAACTCTTATGTTAGGGGAGCTAGTGTAAATATTACCCCTTGAAGTATTAACCTTGCTGAAGGCAAAAATCCACACTACGGAGGCAGATCAACCGGATCATTGTCGCATTATTGATTGTGGGATCTTGCTACATGTACAATGCCTTCCATTACTAATTACTTCAGTTTAAAGTTACTTTGTTGACTTTGAGACATCCAGTGGCCATGAAGAGTGCTATAACAATTAAGGACTCTTTTTTTCCAAAACCAGTTCTGTTTCACTGATCTAAACAATGACTTTCTGAATCCTTGACAACCAGTTCAAATTGGGTTCAAATTCATGCAATCTGGCTCTATTTTAGTCATCATTAGACTTGGAGAAGTCAGCAGCAAGCTGATGTAATCTACTGGAAACAATATTTACTTTATAAAGTCTTATAAAAATAGCTGTATTGTGGATGTTCATTGTCACCTTGACAACATTTTACACAACATGAGTCTTCACCAGGTATCTATTGCATTGTCATTTATGTGGACATGATTGCTCGGTAAAATATTTCAAAAAAAGTCTCTTGTCTAGACATAAATGTTAGCAAGTTCACCGAGGTTGGCATAGCTGAGGTTATTGTCGGCATTAGACACTAGGGGATGCTGTAATCATTTAAGATAGTATTTAAGGCGCGAACCAAAAATGAAATATTTGGTCATGCGTTACACAGACCAAAACATCATTCTCACTTTTCAATCTAAAATCAGTCTTGACCACATAGAATGAGTGTTAACATGTTATCTTTATACAGCAGCTATCAGTTCCTCTGCAACTGATGATTGAAGTATTATTCAGTTCATTGAGTCTGCTTCACCATTCAATGAAATCATGGCTGATCTGATCAGCCTCAACTCCACTTTCCTGCCTTTACCCCATAACTCTTGATTCCCTTACCAATTAAAAATCTGTCTAACTCAGCTTTAGATCATAGAATCCCTACAGTGTGGAAACAGACACTTCGGCCCAACAAGTCCACACTGACCCTCAGACCATCCCAGCCAGACCCATCCCCCTATAACCCACCTAATCTACCCACATCCCTGGACACTATGGGGCAATTTAGCATGGCCAATCCACCCTGCCTGCACATCTTTGGACTGTAGGAAGAAACTGGAGCACCCAGAGGAAACCCATGAACGTGCAAACTCCACACAAACAGACACCTGAGGGTGGAATTGAACCTGGGTCCCTGGTGCTGCGAGGCAGCAGTGCTAACCACTGAGCCACCATGTTTTGACCCAGCCTCAACAGCCCTCTGGGGTAAAGAATTCCACATATTAATTACCTTCTAAGAGAAGAAATTCGTCCTCATCTCTGTCTTAAATGGACAACTCTTTTAATCTGAGACAATGCCTTCTGGACCTAGGCTCTCCCACAGGTGAAACAACCTCTCAGCATCTGCCCAGTCAAGTCCGCAAAGGATTTTATATGTTTCAATAAAGTCAGCTCTTATTCATCTAATCTCCAATGATTACAATTCCAACCTACTCAACCTCTCCTCATAAGACTTTCCCTCCATATCTGAAAATCAGCCTAGTTGAACCTGGTCTGGACTGCTTCCAATGCCAGGATATCTTACCTTAGATAAGAGGCCAGAACTGTTTACAATATTTCAGGTGTGGTCTAACGAGTACCTTAAATGATTTTAACAAGACCTCTCTCTTTTTATACTCCATACTCTTTGAAATTAAGTCAAAATTTCACTTGCCTTCCCTGTTACCTACTATATTTGTATCCGAGCTTTTTGTAATCTGTGCAAGGGGACACCACAATTCCTCGGTGATGTGGTTTTCTGAGCCTTTCTCCATTTAAATAATATTCAGCCCCTCTATTCTTCCTGCCAAAATGCATAACTTCACATTTTCCCACATTGTATTCGCGTATTTTGCCCACTCACTGTCTATATCTTTCTGCCGAATCTTTGTTTCATTCTTGCACTTGCCTTCCCACCTATTTTTGTAAACTTGGTGTAAGGACATTCACTTTCCTCACCCAAGTCATTAAAATATGTGGTAAATAATTGCAGCCCCAGTGATCCCAGTTGACGCCTGATTGCATTTCCAGCAGAATCCGAGACGACTGGACCTGGCTGTTCAAAGCAACCTGGAGATTGTATGCCTGAAGCAGCAAGGTCGCAGCAACATTGCTGCAGTCCTGCAGCCTTTCGTGTCTGGTTGTCACCTAGCTAGGTAATAATATGGATTTGAGTGGTTAAAAATCGGGGAGGCAATGGCCTCGTGGTATTATCACTGGACTGTTAACCCAGAGACCCTGTTAATGTTCGAATCCTGCCATGGCAGATGATGGAATTTGAATAAAAATATCTGGAATTAAGAATCTAATGATGACTATGAATTCATTATCGATTGTTGGGGAAATACCCACCTGGTTCACTAATCTCCTTTAGGGAAGGAAACTGCCATCCTTTCCTGGTCTGGCCTACATGTGACTCCAGATCCACAACCAATGTGGTTGACTCTTAACTGCACTCTGGCCAATTAGGGATGGACAATTAATGCTGCCTAGCCAGTGACATCCTCATCCTGTTAATGTATAAAGAAAAATAAATGGTTTGGTTATGCTGAAAGCAACCTATGTCAAGTCAGAACCTGGAGGTATGGGGGTGGGTAATAAAGATGAAACGAGGTGGGCAGACTCTAAAATGTTTAAACTCAATACTGAGTCCTGAAGGCTGTAAGCTTCCCAATTGGAGAATGAGGTATTGTTCTTCCGGCCTTAGCTGAACGTCCCTGCAACACTGCTGCCTGAGAAAGAAATGTTAGTACAGGAACAGAGTGGTGTGTTGAATTAACAGGCAACTGGAAGCTTGGGGTCATTTTTACGGACAGAGCATAGGTGTTCTGCAACACAGTTGACCAGTCTGCATTTTATCTCTCCAATGCCGAGTTCAATGATGAAATTTTGGCAAGTTCCTGCAAAGGAAGTTGCCAACATGTTGAAGAGCAGTGGGGAGGAAATGAAGAATAGAGACAGGTCAGTAGTTGGCAGGTCCAGAGGAGTAGATTTGGATCTCGGGTTGTGGATGTTGTGGTTGGTTGGCTCGCTGAGCTGCTTCATTGTTGTTCCGCAGATGTTTCATTACTCTGCTGGGTAACATCATCAGCGTAGCCTAGAGTTCCTAGAAGCCAGTACTCCACAAAGAAGCCATCAACAAACACATAGAACTCAACCCTATATACACTCCACTGCGATGGAAAACCAGAAGTGAGGTAATCCAGCTCAACGGACTCCAGAGTTTAAAAACCAGGTGGGAAAACACAACGGCGCTTCATCGGAGGCTACAATGATGATGTCACCCAGCAGGGTAATGAAACGTCTGCGGAAAAACAACGATCCAGCTCGGCGAGCCAACCAACCACAACAGGTCCAGAGATGTTGGAGGTATTTGTTTCCAGGAGAAGATTGCTCACAATGGTTTTAAAAGGGACAATACCTGATAAGAGGAAGCCATTTACGGTTCACCAAATAGGGGGGTCAAGAAAGCAAATTGGCTGGTCAAAAATGTAATTGAAGTGAAGGCAAAATGTGAGATTTATGGGCAAGATGAACTTGGAGAGGGCATGGGGGATAAACCACAGAAAGTTGAAAGTTCAGGGCACGAAGAATAAGGGAGATAAGTTTGGTTTGGTGGGGAAGTGCAGAGAAAATGATAGAGTCGCAACTGTGTATGGTCATGCAGTATCTTATCACTTCTTCTAAGGTGCTTCATATTTTGAGAGTGTGAGATCTTTGTCTTTATTGTAATGAAGACAAACATAGCATCAAATGTGCAAATATAGGATCTTACAAGTAGTCAGGGATAGCCATGATGAACAATTAAGTCATTTTATGCTTTGTGTGGGAGTGGTCGGGAGACAAATGTTTGTTGGGAGAAAGGTGGTTTGGGTCTGAAATAGAAACAAAAAGAAAGTGCCGGAAATACTCAATGAAGGGAGAAACCAGATTCATGTTTCAGGGTCAATTAGAATCTTCGCCTACTCAGTCAATCCTTTCACCTGTCTCCAGGGTTTTCCCCTCTCCTGTACGTCACCCTCTGGCATCTTAACACCACCACCTCCTTCCCCACTCCCAGCCAACCGCCCTCACCTCATCATCCCTGTAACGTTTAGGTTTCCCATTGAGAACTGCTCCACTGACATGGGCAGTCTCAACTTCTCTGCTCCTCTCACGAACTAAACTGTCTCCCTCTGAACTTGCTGCACCCCCTTCCCTCAGGTGCCACATCGTTTGCAAACCTGCTGGTAAGGTGGGGATGTTGTTGTCCTGTGTACCGATCTCTAGCTCACAGAGTTGAACGCCAGCTCTCTGACTCTGGCTCCTCGCCCACCTCCCCGGACCATGATCCTTGCATCAAACATCAAGCCAATGCTTTCAGGGCTTTCACTGAACTTTACTTCTACTGGAATCTCTCCCTCCGCACAGTCTCCATCCTCAAATTCCCCAACCCTGAAACACCCACTCTAACTTTAAAAATATAAAATAAGTCTGCCTTATCTCACTTTCGGTCTGTTTTCTCTGTAAGGGGAGAATCTGGCAAAAGACATGAGGATTTTTTTTAACAGATTAAGTTGTTATCATTTGAATAGCACTGCCCTCAGGGTGGTTTCTACAAACTTAACAGAAACTTTCAGAGAGGAACTGGGTAATTAATTGAAGGGGAGAGTGTGAGCTGGAGAAAGAACAGGGCAGTGTGACAAAGTGACACATAAAGGAGCTCGCATAAATTACTGCAGATGCTGGGATTTGTACTGAAAACAAAAAATGCTGGAGATCACTGCGGGTCAGGCAGCATCCATGGAGAGAAAGCAAGCTGATGTTTCCAGTCTATATGACTCTTCATCAGGGATATGATGGGTTGTAAGATGTTAACATTCATAGTACGTTGGACACACTGATGTGAAGTGAGGTAGGAAGTGACTACTGTAGAGAATAAATACTGAATATCAACCCCTGATGTGGGTGGTGGGGATGGTTTGTTCCAATGCTGTAAATTCTAAGTAAAAGTGTGATCCTTACAAGGAAGTGTTATTTCTTCTTCTAAATGACAGTGCCAGAGGATTTTCTTTAAATGCGGTCTTCTAATAATGAAACATTAATTGCAACCAGAATTCAGGAAGTGTAAGCAAATGGCAGAGGGAACTTTCTGTAACAGATAATAGCACAAATAAAACTGTTTCCATATCTGAAAACTTCAAGCCACTCCTCAATGCATTGACCTGTTTGTACCTCAAAGTCTCAGAGCCTGCATGCTACAATATCAGACCAGTCATCGAGAATTAACATTGTAACAAACCTTGGTCACTGTTTGGCCACTAGGAAGTGCAGATGTGAGACAATGGTAAATCCAAGGACAGCTACATTGCATTTTTCACATCCATACAGCATTTCTTTGGTTGGGCACTCAGACAAAGAGGATGAATCCTTTAACCACAAACTCAATGGCATTTTGAGGCACTTTTTTTCTGTCTGCTCCCACCATTCCCTTCTCCCTCACACAGTCCCCATCCTACACTCCAGCCAACCATCTCCTTCCTTCTCAATTCTCTCCATCTCTCACCTCTTCCATTCTGCACTCACATCTCTTCAATCCAAATAAAAAGGGTTTAAAGGGATATGGGCCAAATGCTGGCAAATGGGGCTAGATTAATATAGGATATTTGGTTGGCATGGATGAGTCTGGCCAAAGGGTCTGTTTCTGTGCTGTATAACTCTAATTTTCTCACCCATCGCTTACCTCCCCTCCCCTGATAAGTTGTGCAAACTGCTGTGGCTTTCATTAAGGAAGCAGTGACAAAAAGTGTGAAGAACTGTAGTGCATTGAATTAACGGTTTGAATTAGTTTAAGTTCATTCCTTGTCCCATTTTCATTATGTCTCGAAACATAGCATTTCTAATCAATGTCTCCCAAGTGCACTCACCATGGCTACATGAGCCATCATTGCCTTGTCAATAAATGAGATGGCCATTTTGCCACTCGGGAGTGCTCACAACCATCAGCCTGGGCGAATAAACAATTACGTTTGATATGCTGATGTGGAACAGAAACTGGTCATAATATCAGGATCTCAGACCTTCCACAAATAGTTCTGTCTCAGGAGATTTTTAACATCCTGTTCAACTGTATAAAACAAGTAGACCTGAGTTTACTGTTCCTCTGATGGCCATCAACTTCAACATCCAAACTGAACTGTTAGTTTAAGTTAGGCCTCCCTGGTTTAGAGAGAAACTCAAAGCTATAGCCACCTTCCTTTGAGGCTGAGATTTATACTCACATACAGAAAGAAAGACTTACATTTATATATAGCACCATTCATGGCATCACAACATCCAAGAATGCGTTGCAGCTAATGAACTATTTCTAAAGTGTAATCACTGTTGTGCTGGCTTCTGTTTTTTGCTCAGCAAACTCCCAGAAAATCTGTTTGGGTGATAAATATTAGCCAGATTACCAGTAAGAATACCCTGCTCCTCTCCAAGCAAGTGATATGAAATATTTTTGTCCAGCAGAGAAAGCAGACAGCACCCCAAACGAATGTTTCATCCAAAAGTCAGCACCTTCGGCAGTGTAGAACGCAGTCAGCACTACACTGATGTCAGTATAGGTTTTATGCTCAAGTCTCTAGAGTACGATTTAAACATTCAATATTATGATTTAGTGTCTCATCAATGCCCTATGTAACCAGAAATGTCCCAGTTTTGTATTCAATTCCCTCATGATAAGTTACAACATTGTAACAATGTTACAACAGCTTTAATAATTACTTGCTGTACCAGAATTCTAACTTAATTCTGCGACTCACGTACCTGGACACCCAGATCCCTCTGCACCTCAGAGCTCTGCGATCGTCATTATTTAGATAATATGGACAGTTTCAATTTCCCCAAATTATATGCTATTTATCCATTCACTTCACTGAACGATACCTTTTTATAGCCTCCTTATGTCCCGTTCATAACTTATCTACCCAGCCTTGTGTCATCGGCAAACTTGGCAAACATGTCATCCCTCCCTTCATCCAAGTAATTTACATAAATTCTAAGAAGTTGAGATCCCAGCTCTGATCCCTGTGGTAACCACTCGTTACATCATACTAACCCAAAAACCTAGGTTGACATGGTGGCTCAGCTGCCCAACAGCACCAGGGATCCAGAGATAAAAGGTATTCAACCCTCGGAGTGACTATCTGTGTGGAGTTTGCACATTCTCCCTGTGTCTACCTGGTTTTCTCTGGGTGCATCAGTTTCCTCCCACAATCCAAAGATGTGTGGGTTAGGTAGATTGGCCATGGGTGGGATGCTCTTTAGAGCATCGGCGTAGACTTGGGAAAGTTGCCCAAATCAGGTAAAATATTAATGCACAAGAAAAAAAATACAATGTAAAATACATTGTATGCAACAACAAATTTTGGCATTTGCACACATGTTCTGTTGCACTTCATTCAATTACAAATTCCTGAACCCACGTTATATTAAAAACTGGCTTTAGACAATTGTTAAGCTGTAAATATACTTCCCCACTGACAGATCCCATTAGAAATGCAGATATAGAGATCTGTAATGGAAATATTACATTATGGCATGTCAGTTTTTGTTCAGTTATTAGTCGCTAGCCTTGATTAGAGGCACAAAAGCTGGTTTCTAGTCCCAACAGGGCTTGAGCACAAAAATCAAAGCTGACAATTCAGAGATAGCAGGAACTGCAGATGCTGGAGAATCTGAGATAACAAGGTGTAGAGCTGGATGAACACAGCAAGCCAAGCAGCATCAGAGGAGCAGGAAGGCTGACATTTCGGGCCTAGACCCTGCTACTCCCATACATCTCAGATGTCCTCGTTTTTCAAGGAACGCAACTTCCCCCCGTCAGTGGTCAAGAACGCCCTCGACCATGTCTCCCACATTTCCCACGACTCATCCCTCAAACCCCCTCCCCGCAATAACAACCAAAACAGAATCCCCCTCATCCTCAAGTACCACCCCACCAACTTCCAGATCCAACGCATCTTCCTCTGACACTTCCGCCATCTGCAATCCGACCCCACCACCAAAGGCATTTTTCCCTCCCCACCCTTATCTGCTTTCAGGAGGGACCACTCTCTCCGTGACTCCCTTGTCCGCTCCACACTCCCCTCCAGCCCCACCACACCCGGCACTTTTCCCTGCAACTGCAGGAAGTGCTACACCTGCCCCTACACCTCACCCCTCACCCCCATCCCAGGCCCCAAGAAGACTTTCCACATCAAGCAGATGTTCACCTGCACATCTGCTAATGTGGTATACTGCATCCGCTGTTCCCATTGTGGCCTCCTCTACATCGGGGAAACCAAGCGGAGGCTTGGGGACCGCTTTGCAGAACACCTGCGCTCAGTTTGCAACAAACAACTGCACCTCCCAGTCGCGAACCATTTCAACTCCCACTCCCATTCCTCAGACGACATGTCCATCCTGGGCCTCCTGCAGTGCCACAACGATGCTACCCGAAGGTTGCAGGAACAGCAACTCATATTCTACTTGGGAACCCTGCAGCCCAATGGTATCAATGTGGACTTCACAAGCTTCAAAATCTCCCGTCCCTCGACCGCATCCCAAAACCAGCCCAGCTTGTCCCCGCCTCCCTAACCTGTCCTTCCTCTCACTTATCCGCTCCTCCCACCTCAAGCCTCACCCCCATCTCCTACCTACTAACCTCATCCCGCCACCTTGACCTGTCCATCCTTGGACTGACCTATCTCCTCCCTACCTCCCCACCTACACTCACCTTTACTGGCTCCATCCCCGCCTCTTTGACCTGTCTGTCTCCTCTCCACCTATCTTCTCCTCTATCCATCTTCTATCCGCCTCGCCCTTTCTCCCTATTTATTTCAGAACCCCCTTACCCTCCCCCATTTCTGATGAAGGGTCTAGGCCCGAAACGTCAGCCTTCCTGCTCCTCTGATGCTGCTTGGCCTGCTGTGTTCATCCAGCTCTACAACTTGTTATCTCGGATTCTCCAGCATCTGCAGTTCCTACTATCTCTGACAATTCAGTCAAGGATTGATGGAGTGCTGCACTGTTGCCAAGCCTATCCTTCAGATTAAATGTTAAACTGAGGCTTGAGTGGGTGTAAAAGATCCCATTGCCTCATTTCTTCAGCTGTGGCAAGAGAAAGTCATTTAAAATGAGTCCCTTTGGAAAGGCCACACCAAGACGCTACAAGATGTGAAATATTGTTTAAGTCAATGTATCCTTGAGGGCTTTGAAATGAATTAATTGGAAAGTGAGTCATGCATTGTATAAACTGCAATTGGCAGCTTGTACTCTGGGATTGAAATGAAATACTAAACATTTTGATGTCATTAAAAGCAGATGAAAATGAGACCTGGAGAATTATGATGATGCTTGGAGATATTTGGATTTGGTTACATGATATAGCAATATTGATTACAAGTTTGTACAAAGTCGCGGAGAGCAGTTTTCATACACAAAATGGCACACTTTGTGTAGAGCATTAAGAAGTTACAACGTTGATCTCCCAGAAATATTCAACAGTTAAGATTATTTACTTTGAACAAGCACAGACATGGAAAATGAGTTGAGGTTTTAAAAATTACTGATCAATTGAATTTGGAATAGGTTTCTAAAATGAATTCTGGCAATTGGGCAAGATTGTATATCTGTAAGAGATGTTCTGGACAAGTCAATTTGGATGATAAATAGATAATTCTTTCCCTAGGAAGTTGCTGCTTCTAGAACAGACTTTAGTAATTTTGATAAATTTCTTTTGAAAAAGGATCCTAACGTGTTCTGAAGAAACATTAGGAGACATTGGTGTTGAATTGGTTGGGATGTGTCTAAAAAGATAAGACTGTGGGTAACCCAAAAGTAATCTTTAAAAGTCTTTAAAGGAGTTTGATTTGGAGAGAATTAAATTAAATATTTCTACTTCAGAAGGAAAGAAGCTTGTTACTTCCTCAAAAAAATCAATTGTGTTAAAAAGACACCCTCTTCCCTTAATAAAATAGTACTGTCTATCTCTGATTGACCCATGCCTAATTAGTCAAGTCTATCTCTAAACATTATTCTAGTAATTAGCCTGATTTTCCCACCACTGAGGTCAAACTGACTAGCCTATAATTATGTGGCCTATCCCTTGCACCCTTCTGAATAATGGCACTATTGTAGCATAGCCCCAATCCTCTATTACCTCACCTGTATCTGACGATTGGAAATGATCCTCCAAGCATCTGTTATTTCCTTCCTGGCTTCCTTTAACTGCCTTTAACAATTCATCCAACCCTGGTAATTTATCCACCTCAAGGAGGTTACTCCCTCCATTCCTTCTCTTTATACTTATTTTATCTAATATTTCACTCTCCTCCTCTTCAACGGGAATGTTTGCATCATCACTCTCCTATGTGAAGACAGAAACAAATTAAGATTAAATGAAGAAATTAAATTAAATTAAAACTCTATGTCTGGTAATGTGGAGCTGCGATCCTGGCCCCTATTTCAGCTAAGTGCCCATTATAGTAATGAAATCATGCTGCCATGTGTCTATCTGTGCTTTCAGATCATCAGCTTTACTTGCTGCACTCCTTGACTTGGACAAATATTTAGACTTGGGCGAATAGAAGGCCGATAATATTAATGTCGCACAAATGTCAGACAGTGACCATCTTCAAAAAGTGAAGAAGTCTAAACACATCTCCTTAACAATTATTTACATTACTATTAACAAATGCCTCACCATCAACATTCTGAGGGCTTACTGCTGACTAGAACTTAACTGCATCAACAGATAATTAAATTTAATCAAGAACCCTTCCCACATTTTTTGCATCACGTACAAGTTATCATGTACATCTTTGATGAAGGCATAAACCTTCCCTTCATCATCCTTTTGGTCTTAATGCACCAATAAAATTCCTTTGTGTTCACCTTAATTATACCAGGGAATATCTTTGTGCAGCCTCTCTAAGTTTTCCTAACTTTCTTTTTCACTTTACTCCTGTACTTCCTACACCTTTCTAAGCTCTCTAAAGAATTTTTGTTTTGAGATTATCATAAGCTCTATTTTTCTGCTTTATCTTACCATGTATATTCCCGGATAACCAGGATAATCTATATTTGGCAATATCATCGAATTTCTTTGTGGGAACACGTCGACACAGTGCCTGTAGAATCTTACTATTGAATGTCTCCCACTAGTTTGACACAAACTTTCCTTGTAGTAGCTGTGACCAGTCCACATTTGCCAGATTTTTGCTCAGCTTTGTAAAGTGCACTTTCCTGAAATTTAGGACATTTACGCCTGTTCTATCTTTGTGCCTTTTGATAATTGTGCTAAATCTAACTGCAGTATGAACATTATCTCCAAAATCACCATCCACTGCTACTTCATCCATCTACCTAGCTTCATTTCAGAAGACTGAATATAGAATTATGACCCCTCTCATTGGACTTTTTACATGCTGGCTATAAAAAATTTACTTGAATGCAGTTTAAGAATTTCATGTCCTTTGTATCTTACACAGTCTTTGTATCTCAGTTAAATTTCCCAACCTGAAATCTGCATACATATCAGATCCTCTTGCTCTCTGACACTATTTGGGGGTCTATAGTCAACACCTAGCAATGTGGCTGCCCCATTTTTGTTTCGAAGCTTAATCCATATAGCTTCAGATTCCCTACCATCATCATTCTGGGAGTTTACCATTGACTAGATCTTAATTGGACCAGCCTGTTAGATACTGTAGCTAGAAGAGCAGGTTAGACACTGACAATTCTGTAGCAAATGGTTTGATTCCCAAATTTACAATGCTATTCCACCAATGACAATGCAAAAGTTAAGGGTATGATGAAATATTTTCAACTTGCTAGGATGAGTGCAGCTCTAACACTTTAAGCTGTGCTCCATCTCAGATCAAGCAGCCCATCAATTAGCACCTTGTCCAAAATATTGACCCTTTCAATCACTGAAATGACAGGAGTGTCCCTGCAGAAACTCATCATGCCATCTTCAACTGCAATTTCTGAATCCACAAGAACTATCCCTTACCAACAAATGGGAGGACCAACACATGCAATTTCCCCTACGAACCAATTGTTGACTATATTGTTGTTTCCTCACTGTCTCTGGGTCAAAATCCATTGAGTGTTGGGGTCCAGGGGAGCTTAGACCCTGGAAAGGAAGATGCTTGGGCAGAACAGGAGCAGTCATTGAGGCAATCCATAATGGAGCAGTTCTGGAAGATTTTCAAAGACAGATCAGCAAAAGTGAAATGTGAAACCTTGTGAAGTTTAACGAGATTTGATGAGCAACTGCATCATTAACATCTCAGAGGGAATTGCTCAGAAATCAATGGCATTTGTCTTAACCATACTTGGTATTAGATGTCTGCTCTGGAAATGTTGAATCACAGTCCATTGTCCATATTTACCACATCTTAATTCTGGGTGTTAGAAATTAATTATACATGTATTGCAGGTATTATTGATATAATGTTATATAATAAAGTTTATTGCTGTTTGTTCAAAACAATGGAATTGTGTGTCTTTATTCTTCTTATAATTTCCCCAAATCTCATATTTTGTCTATCTTAAAAATATAAGTTATTGGCCCCCCGTCAGAGTATAACATAAATTTGACAGTCCAATCTTAAACCACATTAAGTGATTGGATGAAGATGTAAATATTTCAATGTTGTAGTAGAATGCTACAGATGATTGTTTCCAGTTCTTTTATATTGACATTGACGTGGAAATTTAGTACTGATGGAAAATTATACAAATTTTATAACCTGAAGCCATTGACTATAACAAAGATCACCCTATTACCATTATATGCAGCTGAATGGAATGTCTGGCCAGGCACAGCAGGTAGTTGACCCAGAAAATTCTACACTTTTGATTCCACTGTGTCCTCTGGGAAATTTCTGGTCTCTAAGGAAAAACAAGCTTGTAAATTCACTGGATGACAAATGTGGGGTTAATGCTATACAAGAGGCAATAGCAAACAATATTCCTGCAGCACATTGAAAAGCTGATGCAGCTAAAGATTAAACCTCACCAATAGAAGTTTAAAACGTCAATGATTAATAAGTAATGAACATGGGGGTAACTGAAAAGGACTACATACAACGTATGTTCATCTTGATGTAAGGGCCACATATATTTACTTAAACCTTGGCATAACATGAATTTTCATCGCAAAGCTTCAGCACTGCCCAAATTATCTTTTTGATGCGCATTTGTTTAATCAATTTAAATAAAACCTCTGCAGACTGACAACTGAAATCTTATTTGGTTTGATTACAGTATGCTTTAGGTGATAAAAGAATACTGTATAGGACATTTACATTAGAACTTCTGAATTACGATGAATATGTGCTTATGAATATTTGCTTATCATTTATTTCATTTATTCATAAGTAACAGCCTTTGGGAGACACAAAATCTGTAGTTGGGATTGGAAGAGAAGCAAATGGTAAGAGTAATGATGAAGGAGGAAATATGTTTTCCTTCCTATTTTAATTTTCCTTGATTTAACTCATAACATCCACCCACTCAGATGGAAGAATGATCATGGGCAATGCAAAAAATCCCAAATTGATTTTAAAGGAAGCTGCATTTAGCAATGCAGGAAAGGATTTCCTCGCCATTCTTCACTTTATGCATCAAGGTGACCTGAATGCAACAATTGATAGCCTGAGCTCTGGAGAATGTTGTGAGATATGCACCACATACACTTTGATTGAATTCTTCCAATCCCCAGGCAGGACATTAGTCGGCAAGCCTCTAGTCCATTGCAATCTCACTTGCTCCAGCCCAGTGTCACTCTTGATGTTCGACCTTATCACACTTCACCAGATTTTCTTTAGTTAGTCTCAACTTCTTTTCGATCTGTTGGTGCATATTCTACTGCCACTCTTCTGGGGCATACATAGGGGAGATGAAATACGTGTCCCGTTGATCTCAGTCATCTCTCTGTCATATTGTCTGACTGGTGCCTCTAAGAGGTCTGCTGTAGCATTTCTTCAATGATGATGTTGTCACTCTAAGTAATGTTTAGGATTTTACACAGCTAGTGACACCTTTGCTGTTCCTTTCCATATCTCACTTGAACAGATTACGCTCTGTTGTGTTGGTTGGCAAATGGAGAAAGATTTTTTGTATGATGGCTCAATCATGTTGTCATCCTGTTCAGGATGCACAATGAAGGAGTGAGGTCATTCTGATGTTTTGAAAATATAATTAGTGAAGGGCCTGGGCCATCTGACAGGGCCGTATCCATTGGAGGTCCACAAATGGGAATAGAAGTGTCTTTTTTTTTCATTATGTGGAAATCATGATGGGTTGAGGAGACGTCAACTGAAAAAGATCCTATCCCTTTAAATTTATATCTTTCAGCAAGTTCTGAAAATTTCTGGACTCTGAGTCATAGTTGGTAATATTTCAGTTAATTTATTCATGGGACGTGGGTATTGATGGCATTTATCACTTATCCCTAATTGTCCAAAGGGCAATTAGAGCCAACCACAATTTAGTGGATCTGGAGTCACATGTAGGCCAGATTGGGTCATGATGAGAGATTTCCATTTGCAAAGGAGATTAATGAACTAGATTTTTACACCAATTGAAGTTGGTTACATTGTCGCCATTAGGCTTTGTTTTTCATTCCAGATCTTTGTTTAACAATCCATGATCATATCGAATGGCAAAGCAAGCTTGAACAACCGAAAGGCCCACTCCTGCTCCTATTTTCTATGAATTCAAAAGTGCCGCCAATGTCCTCAGACCATTAGCCTGCACTTCTAGATGACTAGTCCAGTGGCCTTACCATTATACCACCATTTCCCTGTTGCCAGTATTCCTGTCATGGATTGGCGTTCTCTGTGTATCAGATTAACATTTAATAATATGTACAATGACTGTCTGTTCACTCAGGTGCCAATAGACAATTAAATAGCTGGTCATTGAGCAAGATCTTTTGCACTATGGTGTTGTGTTCCTTACTGACCCATGAGAAGAGATTATAAAAATGAGAAGACTGACACAAAGAGGCAGTGAAATCACAACACGTTAGGTGAGGTGGGAGGTTCTTTTCTTTGTTGCTGAAATAACTGCGCAGAAGCTGGTATCCCGTCACCAAGTCACCCTTTATTTACACGTGCACAGTACAAGGGCTCTGACCAGTCAGCTCACAGCCAGTCCCTAAAATGAAGAGACTCTCTGAATCTGTCGGCCAGGGCTCCCTGATTGCCTCAGGTTAACAACCCCAATCAAGGATCTCATAGTCGATGGGATCCACCTGGCCCTCGTTCCAATCATTACAGTTGCCATGTCCCCTAAAATAAATAGGCACGCAAACACTCATTAGAACAAGGGGCCCAAACTGTGAGTCGGCAAGCTCCAAGATAGCAATGGAATTTGTAGAACGGAGACTCAGATTTCACTATCCAGGGGTTGGCTATAATTTAGATTGTTAAATGCACGCAATTTGTTCTGCCTGAAGCCCGATCTTTGACACTAACAGAGCCTGCAAAAGTTCTTTTTATGCCTGAACTTGTGCTATTTAAAACTTCAATTACTCTTCCCCAGCATCTCTAATTTTCACTCTGGTCACACCAAGAGTGAAGCCTTAAATCAGGGTTACAGCCAAGAAAACAAGCATGGGGCTGGATGAACACAGCAGGTCA
>JAHRHZ010000070.1:16383500-16463718 GCA_024137785.1 Ginglymostoma cirratum
CAAAGGATTTCATTGTCTGAGAAGCACTGCAGAACATTTCAAGCTCACGAGCATTACACCAAGACTAATGCAAACATTCAACAACATACCAATGCGGGCTAGAAATTGTACTTGCCCAGGTTTCACTCTCTAACTGCCCCAGAGATTTCAGTGTACGGAAACAGCACTTTACACAAAGACAATCAATGTTACATTCATCAACGATGCCCATGGAGGGAACAGAAAACAGCCAGACTATCCTGTGATCCAACCAGCAAGCATGTTAGAACAGGGTTGTGACGGGCTCCCTCATGATGACCCCATCACCTGTCCATGCACTGCACAAGTTTATGCCAGGCAGACTACCCGTTCTCCCTGCTTGAGAGCTGACTGTGCCCATTTGACTCAATGTGTGAACTAAACTGGGGACAGCTCCAGCAGTTTCTGGATCCAAGAAGCACCAACATCAATGTCCAGACTTAACCCAGGCTCCTGTGTACCTACTTCAGACACACGGCACAGCTGGAGACAGTTTCTGCCACCCCAAACTCTGCATTTATTGCCAGGACTGTGGAATTCTGCATTTTTCCAATTCCTGACTCTGAATTACTGCTAATTCCCAATTCCTGACTCCAGATTACAAGATTTGTCTGTTCCTACTCCAGAATACTGCATGTTCCCAATCTCCCACTCCAGATTACTGCCCATTCCTAATCCTTGACTCTGCATTTCTGCCTATCCCAAATCCCAAACTCCAGAAAACTGCCTGCCCTCAGTCCCTGGCTTTAAATAACCACCAATTTCAAATTCCCTGACTTCAGACAACTACCTTTACCCTGCCTATTCCCAATCCCTGATTTGAGATTTCTGCCTGTCCCCAATCCGACTCCGGATTACCGCCTGTTCAACCACTGCTGACCTGGCACAAACTTTTTTCTGATGAAGGGTTTAGGCCCGAGACGTCAAGTTTTCCTGCTCCTATGATGCTGCTTGACCTGCTGTGTTCATCCAGCCCCATGCTCGTTATCTCGGATTCTCCAGCATCTGCAGTACCTTTTATCTCTGATACAGCCAAGAAAAGGTTTGGAAACATTGCTTTTGAGAATACTTCATTGGCTGTAAAGTATATTGGGACATCCTAAAGTCATGAAAGGTGCTAAATAATTGCATGTTCTTCCTTTAGATTTTTCCTCTGTTACCTTTGACTATTATCTTCTCATGCTCTTACATATGTGACATTTTGTTGTACTGATCAATGTCAGATGTAGGAAGTCTGACTATCTCATAACATTGTAAATGTTGTGTCAGGTTATAGTAATGGGTTTATCCAATATTACTACAAAAGCAATATTGAAATAGCACTAAAAATAACACACCACAGTCAGAATTATGTATAACCATGGAGCTTATGAATGAAAGATCAACAGGGAATATGAGGTGGAGTCACTAAACACACATGGAATGGCTATAAATTCCCAACACTCATTACAAGATATTTTCCATAAATAATATGAAGGGTGTGGCAGATTTGTCATGTGGAAAGATATGTGAAAAATTTTAAAAGACCACCATCTTTATGTTATACAAAATGCTTGTGAGGGAGATCGAGGATCTGTGCTGACTCATTCTTTCCTAATAACACAGGAACTAGGAAGTTCTTATCCTCCTTCAGTGCTGCTACTCTCAGTAAACCAGTGGCTTTTACAGTCAAATCTAGGAATTAAATAATCCTTAATTCCTGGTTTCTCCAGTCTTCTGTCCTACTTTTTATAACCTCAAATATGTGTTAAGAAAGAGTATTGGGGATTCGTAGAACTCACTGACACTTACAGCATAAAAGGAGGCCATTCAACTCTTTACATCAGTGCTACCTATTTGAAAGAGCAATTGTGTTTAAGCATCTCACCCCTCTAACATAGTATGTTCTTCACTCTCATTAGTCTAACTCATTTCTAGAATTAGAATTATTTATAGAATCTGTTCCAGCTATCTATTACGAATGAGCTTTCCAGATTCCAAGAATTCTCTTGAGTGAAAACAATTCTTCTTATTTCCCCTCTCGCTCATTTGAATGTGATTTTCTCTCGATGACATCTGGTCATTGACCCACTCACCGGGGAAAATTGTTTTGTAGGCCTTCTCCAAGAAAGACTTTCATCTTATTACAGAGCTAATGTGTGTAGATGGAGTTAAGACACAGGAATCATCATATGTGCTGAATGAGAAACAGGACTGATGAGCTGGATGGACTATTTTTTCAGTTCTCTGTCTGAAGATAAGTCCTCAGTGATTCGCTGCTGAACTTCAGCAAAGTATTGCGATTTATTTTAGGGGATATATTGCGATGGATAGGGTGAGGAGTCAAACCACAGATCTACTGTGGCTAAACCAGAGATTAAGCCATGTGGTCATAGAGTCATTGAGTCATACAGCATGGAAACAGACCCTTCGGTCCAACTTGTCCACGCTGATAATGTTTCCAAATGAAACTAGTCCCAGTTGCCTGCATTTGGTCCATATCCCTCCAAAACTTCCCTATTCATGTACTTAGTGTCATAGAGTCATTGCGCTGTACAGCATGGAAACAGACTCTTTGGTCCAACTCGTCCATGCCGACCAGTTATCCCAATTAATCTCATACCATTTACCAGCATTTGGACCATATCCCTCTAAACCCTTCCATTTATATATACATCCAGATTCCTTTTAAATATTGTAATTGTACCAGCTTCCATCACTTCCTTTGGCAACTCATTCCATACTCGCACCACTATCTGCATGAAAATGTTGCCCTTTAGGTCCCTTGACTGAGGTTGATGGAGGAGGGCTGCTTTTCAGACAGGAGACCTATGACCAGTGGTATGCCACAAGGATCGGTGCTGGGTCCTCTGCTTTTCATCATTTATATAAATGATTTAGATGTGAACATAGGAAGTAGGGTTAGTACATTTGCAGATGGCACAAAAATTGGAGGTGTAGTGGACAGCGAAGGTGGTTACCTCAGAGTACAACGGGACTTTGATCAGATGGACCAATGGGCCGAGGATTGGCAGGTGGTGTTTAATTTAGATAAATGTGAGGTGCTGCATTTTGGAAAGGCAAATTAGGGCAGGACTTATACACCTAATGGTAAGGTCCTGGGGAGTGTTGCTAAACAAAGGGACCTTGGAGTGCAAGTTCATAGTTCCTTGAAAGTGGAGTCATGGTTAGATAGGATAGTGAGGAAGGCGTTTGGTATGCTTGCCTTTGCTCGTCAGTGCATTGGGTATAGGAGTTGGGAGGTCATGTTGTGGCTGTACAGAACATTGGTTAGGCCACTTTTGGAATACTGCATGCACTTCTGGTCTCCCTCTTATAGGAAAGCTGTTGTGAGACTTGAAAGGGTTCAGAAAAGATTTTCATGGATGTTGCCAGGGTTAGAGGGTTTGAGCTATAGGATGAGGCTGAATAGGCTGGGGCTATTTTCCCTGGTGCCTCAGAGGCTGAGGGATGACCTTATGGAGGTTTATAAAATCTTGAGGGGTATGAATAGGGTAAATAGACAAGGTCTTTTCCCTGGGGTAGCAGAGTCCAAAACTAGACAGCATAACTTTAATGTGAGAGGGGAAAGATTTCAAAGGGACTTAAGGGCAACGCTTTCACGCAAGAATGGTGCATGTATGGAACAGGCTGCCTGAGGAAGTGGTGCAGGCTGGTACAGTAATAACATTTAAAAGGCATCTGGATGGCTACATGAATATGAAGGGTTTATAGGGGTATAGGCCAAATGCTGGAAAATGGGACTAGATTAATTTAGGATATCTGGTCAGCGTGGATGAGTTGGATCAAAAGGTCGGTTTCTGTGCTATACAATTCTATCACTCTAAATCTTTCTCCTAAATCTGCAAATTTACTAACCATACTTCCCATGTTCACATCCATACAATTTATATAAATGGCAGAAAGCATTATCCAAATGTCTTTTAAACATTGTAACTGAAGAGAAATAGCACAAAAAATTGTAGTTTAACATAGTCACTTGTAAATGCCAATTAAGAAATATAAATTTCTAACTATGTATTAGTATGTTGACATTAATTTGGTTCACATGCCAGTCTCTTGTCTTCTAATCTAGCCAGTATCCCATTTGCCCTATTACCGTTCCTGTCGAATATTTTTCTGTGTACATGATCTTATCTATGTGAAAACTGACAACCAGACCCCACAAATCTTCAAATTATACCTATTGTGGCTAATACACTTCTGTGAGAGATACCCTGGGCATATTTTGTCACATCTGTCTTTGAGTCTAACCCAGTGATATTTTCATAGAGAGTGCATGGCAACATGGAGATCTCAACTCAACATGTCAGTTAAATACTGATGTAAGCAAATTGTATCCAGGAGAATGGAAGCTTCTGTGTGGTTATAATATCACATGTAGTGTTATAGATAAAAAATCGAAATTAGGATGGGTGTGAAGCAAATAGCACAGATGAGTTTAAAAGAGAATGACAAAGACTCACTGTGCACTGTGAAAAAAGTAAACAGAGAACTGATGATAGGAAAAGCTTACAGGTAAATGATTAAACTAACGGAGATTCTTTATTGACTTTTGGTAAGGCCTCATTTCTATTTGAAAGTTGCTTGACAGATAATATTTGAGAAGCAGCCCATAAACCAAACAATGATTGTTCTTTCACTTAAGAAGAGGCAGAGTAGGAATCAGGATCCGTGTGAAGGTATCCTTCACTCATAGAATATGGACTTATTTTTAGATGCAGTTGTAAGAGCTTAATGTATATCACTTGGATTTGTTGAACCTTGGAGCTATTTATAGGCAGTATTTTTAGAATGAGTGCTGGAAACTGTTAAAGTTTACATGCCTTTCAGTGGTACCGCAAATCAACCTTATACAAAGATTCTCATTCACAAGACACATGAACACATCTTTCTTTGGTTGTGTCTATACTTCAGACATCAGACTGGGAAACTCGGCGATGTCTGGCTCCTAATTGAAATTGTGAACCTATGCAGAGAGCATCTTGCTTAAACATAAGATGAGCTCTGTTGTTAAGTCATACGGATTAGGAGAGAGCTATACTCTCAACATATTTCAAAGTCTAGGTCAATTCTAAAATACCCAGAAGATTCACAGCACCCATTAAATACATTTATAACCCAGGTTGATGCCACAAATGGGTGATAATGTGGTTCTCTCCCTCAGAGGTTTCACACTGCTCCATTCTGAAGTCAAATCAAGATCCAGTTCTGGAGTTATGCAGTCAATTTTGCATTGTAACAGTTAGGACTGTTAGTAACATTATATCTCCACCCTTTGTGTATCATATTGTCTTGTTGCTCCCACAGTAGAACAAATAATATGAACAACAAAATACTTCTCCATGGAGAGATAAGATTCTTTAAAGAAGTGACATTACTTTCATTGTCACCAAATCCCATGACGTGACACACAGCAATTCTTTAAAGTTCTCATAAGCAATCAGAACCCATTTGAGGCAATTCCTAAAATAAATTATTTTATTCACAATGAGACCACATTTTTCGGGAACACAATAGCAAAGTTACTTTTATATTATTCAATTTCTTGTAAAATTGACTCCTGTTCAGCCATAGATTGGATAAATATGTAGCAATTGTCCAGGAAGCAGCTGGAGTTAACATTTTAGGTTTGTGACATTTCTTTAGAGCTGGAAAATATAACAGGATTTAAGCAAATAGAAAGTCAAAGAAAGGAGAGAGAGGAAAATACAAAAGTGAAGGTTTAAAATAAGGTGACAGGTGTTATATAAATAATAGTTCTGAAACAGTTAATGTTGACATTGTATTAATCTCTACCCAATCTGATAATGTCCCAGTGTCTTCAGTGGAGAATCAGGCATTCTTGTTTGAGATCTTGATGGGGTTAGAAGACAAAGCTGGCTCCTGATAGATGTAAGCAATTATGTCTGACCAGTCAATGTGGCTTGTACCTATTGCTATAATGGAATAAATTTATTTTTGTTATGTAGGATAAGTGTCCCTGCGTGTTAGAACTCACCAGGGGTCTATCTTCTGCTACTGATAATTAGTCATGTTCTTGGACTCAGCATAGAAAGGCAGATTCTGGCATGACAGAGGTCTTTAGAGATCAGTGGGCATTGAAGGGGCTGGGGTACATCATCACTGTGTTGATATTACCTTGGTTTAGTAAGTTTCTGTTCACTTTTTATAAATTTCTGTTAACCTTCCAACTGTGTTTTTATTACAGTGCCCCACCAGGAGCCGTCTAACTACTTGAGCATATGCTGTTTTAAAAGAGTAGAAAGGAAGATTGATGGCAGCACTCTACCCCAACTACCCTGAGTGCAAAATGACTGCAGGAAGTAGTAATTTAATAAACAACATTATCATTATGTGTGGGAACAGTCATAGAGTCATAGAGACGCACTGCAAGGAAACAGACTCTTTGGTCAAACTCATTCATGCTGACTAGATATCCCTCTCCCTTAATCTGGTCCCATTTGCCAGCATTTGGCCCATAGCCCTCTAGACCCTTCCTACTCATGTACCCACCCAGAGGCCTTTTAAATATTGTAATTGTATCAGGCTCCACCACTTCATCTGGCAGCTCAATCCATATATGCAACACCCTCTGCGTGAAAAGTTGCCCCTTAGGTCTCTTTTAAATCTTTCCCGTCTCACCATAAAACCTATGCCTTCTAGTTTTGGATTCCCCTACTCCGGGGAAAAGACTTTGCCTATTTACCCTATCCATGCCCCTCATGATTTTATAAACTCCCATAAGGTCACCCCTCGGCCTCTGACGCTCCAGGGGAAATAGCCCCAGCCTATTCAGCCTTTCCCTATAGCTCAAACTCTCTAACCCAGGCCACATCCTTGCAAATTTTTTCTGAACCCTTTTAAGTTTCACAACATTTTTCCAATATCAAGGAGACCAGAATTGAACACAGTATTCCAAAAGTGGCTTAACCAATGTCCTGTACAGCCACAACATGACCTACCAACTCCACTGACCAATAAACGCAAGCCTACTAAATGCCTTCTTCACTATCCTGTTCAATTGTATCTCCGCTTTCAAGAAATTGTGAACCTGCACTCCAAGGTCTCTTTGTTCAGCAACATTCCCAGGACCTTATCAGTCATTATGATCTGAGACGTTAAACTCATTGCTGAGTCCAGAAGGCTGTAAAAAGCCCAATTGAAAGAGTGGTGCTATTGCCCAAGCATATGCTGAGGATCACAAAACCAGAGTAGGAGGGTCAGAGAAGAGAGGCACAAGTAGAACAGAAAATTTAAATGACTGGAAACTTAGAGTCACACTTGTGAATTGAACAAAGGTATTTTGCAATCAATCTATGTTTGGTCTCCCCAATATAGAAGATATTATGTCATGAAAAGTGAATATATTAAATTGATAGCAGTAAACCAGTTTTACTCAGTCAGTGAGAAGGGAGAAGTATTAAAGCTGCTGTACTTATGTTATTGGAAGGGAAGATGATGCAGAACTGGAAGTAAACTGTCCCCCATAAACTAAGCATGATGATTATTGTGAATATATGCTATGTATTCTACGAATTTGTACTGTACATTTTGTGAGTTGGTCTGCTTAGCACATGAGCCATAGTTGAAGCTAATTGACCCATTGGAATAAGTTAATTGCAACTTAAATGCATGTCACCAAGAAATCCTTACAGAGTGCAGACTGAGTGGACATCTGTCATCACAAAAGGCAGGGCTAATCTGAAATCAGATTCAAAGTATGAAAGAAGTGTGCTTTCTTCCTGCATAGACCATTTCCCTTCCACAAAAAATAGTGACACTGCTGACTCTAAATCAAAGACTACACTGCTGATTATGGCAGGAATGTTATAATATGTAATGCAACTGCCCCTTTAATGACACACAATCTCATTGCTGCAACAGTCCAGTGGTCATTTCCAGATGATAGATGTTTATGCATTTCCCAGATTAGATCATAACAGTTGGCTTCCTTCGAAAAAAGACTTTTTAATGTATGAAGTGCAAATTAGTAGAAGCATGTTTATTCTCCATCCCCAGTTCATCTAAGATGATGGAAGTGAACTTTTGTCATGAACTGCTGAAGTCCAGCATGGTGGCTCAGTGGTTAGCACTACAGCCTCACAGCACCAGGGACCTGGGTTTGATTCCAGCCTCAGGTGACTGTCTGTGCGGAGTTTGCACATTCTCCCCGTGTCTGTGTGGGTTTCCTCCGGGTGCTCCGGTTTCCTCCCACAGTCCAAAGATGTGCAGGCTAGGTGGATTGGCCATGGGAAATTGCCCATAGTGTTCAGGGGTGTGTGGGTTATAGGGGGATGGGTCTGGGTGGGATGCTCCAACGGTCGGTGTGGACTTGCTGGGCCAAAGGGCCTGTTCCCACACCGTAGGGATTCTAATTCTAAAAATCAAAAGGTTCTTCCTGACTGTCCTACTATTGTCAGCATTAAAATACTGTTAGGCAGGTAATTTTTGATCCAGGGATGAGGAAGTGGAGGCACATTTACAATTCGTAGTTTGTGCCATTTAAACATAATAATGTTCCCATGATTTTGCTGCTGTTTTTCTCCATGTTGGTCATGACGACAAGGCTGGGCAATATTGTCAAAGCAAACTTGGCAAGTTTCAGTCTATTCTGTAGGTGCGTGTGTACAGTATACTCCTGCAAGATCAGTGTGTCTCTGATGAGGTCTAGCGTGTTAAGGGAGCTAGCCCTTCCAGACAGATGAAGATACACTTCATTGGATTTTTTGTGAGAAAAAGCGAGAAATGTTTGTTTGCCCTCTGAGACAAACACTAGTTTGATTATTTGTTTGTCATGTGTGCTTGGTTTAAAGGGTCCCTGATGTTGAATTTAATTGCCTACCCCTGACAGGAGGGACACTTATTTGCTTCCTGCTTTCTGTATTTGTCATATTTTGAATCAATGTACTAGCATTTAATGAGTCATTTATCGAGGGACCTAAATCCTTCTGTCCCCACCATAATTTCTAGACTCTTGCCATTCAGATAATATTACAAGGACTTAGATCCTTTATAGCTGGTTACTGGAGTTTCCATCTTGAAATTTTGCTAATGCACTCTAGGCCCGAAACATCAGCCTTCCTGCTCCTCTGATGCTGCTTGGCCTGCTGTGTTCATCCAGCTGTATACCTCGTTATCTCACTAAAACGGTGTGTCTTTTGTTACTTGTATATACTGCATTCTTGAAAGTGCTGCCTCTCAAATGGGGGCCAGAGCCCCTTTCACCCTTTGGTCGAGTCAGGTGGATGTCAAAGATCCTATGTCACTATTTCCAAGAACAGCAGCCCTGGCTGATATCTAGCTCTCAATCAACAACACTGCGTTCTGCTCATTATCACATTGCTGCCTGCTGTAAGACCTATTGTGCACGTTTACAAAGAGACAGCACCCCTGTTACAAAGGAATGTAAAAAGTTATTATTAGAGAAACTCAGCAAATCTGCCAGCATCTGCGGAGAGAAACAGAAACAGAACTGGAAAAGGATCACTGGACTCGATATGTTATCTGTCGCTCTGTTCATAGATGCTGCCAGACCTGTTGAGTTTCTACAGCAATTTCTAAATTTTTTTTTGATTTGATTTTGACTGGATTTGATTTATTATTGTTACAGGTACCTAGGTATGTTAAGTGTGCAGTATGGGCAGATCATACCACACAAAGTGCACAAGGGTAATAGAACACAGTGAGGAATACAATGTTACAGCACAAAGAGCAAAGTCAACATCAAATTTGAAATTTGGGAGGTCCATTCATAAGTCTAATAACAGCAGGGAAGAAGCTGTTCTTAAACCTGTTGGGACATGTGTTTACGCTTTTTGTATCTTTTGCCAGAGGGAAGAGGTTGAAAGAGATTATAACTTGGGTGGGAGGGGTTTTACGTTGGCTGCCTTTCTGAGGCAGGGGGAAGTACAGATGAAGTCAATGGATGGAAGGCTGGATTGGACTGTGTTCACAGCTCCTGAAGTTTGTCACAGTCCTGATCAGAGCAGTTGCTGAAACACGCTGTGATGCATCTGTTTTTGTTTAAGATCCCCAGCTTTCTGGTTTTGTCTCTGTATTATACAAATGAAGTGTTCTACTCTAGAACACCAATTTGACAAAGTGCTTCATTGACTGTTAAGTGCTGTGGAACGTCCTGTGACTACGCAGGTCCTTATCTCCCATCTTCTAGCAATTGTACGAGTAATTTCTCTTTTGCAATCGGATAAGATGTAAGATCTGTAATGTAGCAACTTTTGTACAGAAGCTCGTTGCTATGTATTTTTTTAAACACAGAGGCGTGCTCAAGAGAAAACGAGTGACACTATGGACTGGAACTTTTTTCCCCAAAATGATTATATAGTCTCTCTGAGATAACTCAGTCTTTCAAAATAAAGTCCCCGCACTTCCTCCTTCAACTTTACAATGCAGAAAATATCAAGGCTATAACTGAAAAAATTCCACATGTCCTCTTTTCCACCGTCTAATTTGTTGCTTTAGCTTCTGACGTTCGCGATGGGCGGGTGGTATTGAGTAAGAAGGTCAGCTGAATAGATTTACGTCTATTTTAGTTTACAGAGAGGAAAAAAAACAGGGCGGACGAGCTAAGAGGAGGAAGAAGACTGCGGAACTTACTGTACGGACAGAGCGCGTTGCAGGTAGGTGAAAGTACCATTTCGATCAAAATCTGATTTGTTTTCTTTCCCGAAACAATGTATCAGTTCGTCCTTGATGCAGTTGCGGTGCTCATTCTCTCTCTCCCGCAAAGCAATGGCACATTCGCTAAACATCGCAGCCCCTGGTTTAAGATGGATTATGTTTGTGCTCCGATGGGAAAGGTGTATGTTTGGCTGGGGTGCTGGTGTGGGATCTATGCTGGCGTGAATCTATATCCCAGGGATTAAAAGACGCTTGAAACTCACAAGGAGCAGGACATGGGCAACGTGCCAGCTCTCCTATTCCCTTGCAGTTTTTTTTTATTATGACCATTGCCCGTTTGAAGCCTTTCCTTTTTTTTAGTATCAAGAGTGGCTACACTTTCTCTCTCTGAAGGGAATGTCTTTCACTGAATTTCTGATTTCAGGATAGCCAATTGATAACGGCGTCTAGTGTCAACTGAGCTAGTTGAGAGTCCTGCAGTTCTCCTGAACAGTAGACTGCAAGCGAGTGTATCTGTGTAAAACTGCTGATTATTTTTCCCTCATAGTCTGGTCCTATCTTGAGAATGCATTCTGGTGCAAATCCTACTTGGGCAGCTCAAACAGCCTATGTAAACACACGCAGCACCTTCATGGTGTTAAGATTTAGGTCTGCCCTACTGCTTTCATTTAAACAAGAAGTTATTGAATGGAATTACCAGCTTCACCTCACGTAGGATGGTCTGAATTGTTTATAAAATACTGGATTAGCCTCAATTTCCTTCAATCCCAGTTAGCCCAGCATTTGTTGTGCATCCCTAGTTGCCCTTTAAACTGAGTGGGATTCTAGGCCATTTCAAGGCTAGTTAAGAGTCATCCATGTTGCTGTGGGCCTGGAGTCATGTGTAGGCCAGACCCAGGTAAGGACAGTTGAGTTGTCGCCCAAAAGGACATTTTCCAGGGTTGTAGGGTTTGACCTATAGGGAGACCCTGAACAGGCTGGGGCTAATTTCCCTGGAGCATCAGAGGCTGAGGGTGACCTTTATAGAGTTTGTAAAATCATGAAGGGCATGGATAGGTGAATAGCTAAAGTCTTTTCCCCAGGGTAGCAGAGTCCAAAACTAGAGGGCATAGGTTTAAGGTGAGAGGGCAAAGATTTAAAAGGGACCTAAGAGACAACATTTTCATGCAGAGAGTAGTGCGTATATGGAATGAGCTGCCAGAGGAAGTGGTGGAGGCTGGTACAATTACAATATTTAAAAGGCATCTGGATGGTTATATGAATAAGAAGAGTTTAGATGGATATAGGCCAAATGTTGGCAAATGGGACTAGATTAATTTAGGATATCTAGTCAACATGGATGATTTGGACCATAGGGTCTGTATCTATGCTGTACATCTCTATGTCTCTGTGACTCCACCGAACAACAATAGTGTTTCCAATTCTAGGCACCATGTTTTAAGAAGAATATGAAGCTTTTGGAAAGACTGTAGAAAAGATGTATAAGAATAGTTCTAGGATGAGGGATCTTTTAATTACGGGGATAGATTGGAGAAACTGGGCCAGCTTCCTCTTGAGAAGGGAAGATCAAGAGGAGATTTGTTAGAGGTGTTCACAGTCACGAGGGGTCAAGATAATGGCCATTATTGGCAGAAGACTTGACAACCAATGAATGGCAAAAGAATCAAAGCCAAAATGAGATGATAAACCTTTTTATTCCACGAGGTTGGTTGTATCTGGAATGTGCTCCCTGAAAAGGTGATGGAGACCAATGCAATCAGAGCTTTTGAAAGGAATTGAATAAGCACCAGGACAATAGGAGCAGGCACTTCTGTTTGGTGCCAAAAACAGAAATTGCTGGAAAAACCCAGCAGGTTCTGAAGAATGGTCACTGGATCCGAAATGTTAAACTCTTTCTCTCCACAGATGCAGCCACTCCTGTTGAGCTTTTCCATCAATTTCTGTTTTGGTTTCTGAATTCCAGCATCCACAGTTCCCTAAGTTTGTAGTTTTCCTTAGTGCCATGGCCAATACCTATTCCTCTAGCAATCTCACAGAAATAGATTACTTGCTGTGCATTTCACTGCTGTTTGTGAGAGCTTGCTGTGGACAGGGAGCATTTGGGTGGTTAGGGATAAGGGCTGGGAGTCAGATGAGCTGAACTGTACTTGCAAAGTTCAAACATAACCTTGATGAGTTGAATAGCCTCCTTCAATGCTGTTACCATTCTGTTATTACGTTTGTTCGTCCATGGGACATTGCTATATTTCAAGGATTACTTATAATTGGAAATAAAATGTTTTCATACTCCTAGGCCTGACCTTTTAAAGGTTAGAAGGTAGGTAGTTTTGTTCAAAAGAACTGGTTAGGACCAGTGCAGCTTGTTCTTGCCTCTGGTCAGAGCAGGTATGAACAAGTTCAAAGCCAAGCTGCAAACATTAAGGCAATAAACCAAGAACCACTTGCCAGGTAGACAGTTCATGTTGTAGAATCTGTCTTGAAAAGCATCACTTTCAGTGTTGGTCTGAAATATTGGGCTCCCTTGAAAGAAGCACAGCTGAATGTTAACAGAAACCCTGTCAGCCAAGACCTTCCTTCGTAGAAGCTCTTGTGGCCGTGCAGCTCTGGTGTGAAGCTCTGCAGTTCATGTCTTGAGAAACCATTGCTTACAGTTTACTTTGTGCCTCCCTTTAGTGTATGTACATTAGAATGTGAGGGCTGTTCTCACAATGTGGCTACAACTGGAAATTCCCTTCTCTCAGGCTCATAACACAAACCATCAATGTCTTCTGCATGGGAGCAGATTTACCTTTTTTAAGACATAATTTTTTGGTGTTTTTATAAATCAAGAAAAACTATATGAGCTGGAAGAGTTCTGTTATTCTGCTGAATTGCTAAAGGAAAGCAGCAGCCACATTTGGTTTCAACAGATTTGCTAAGTTGCAAGGGTCTTTTTTTTAAGCAAAACTGAAAACAAGTGAATATTGCTGGTGTGGCTGAATGTCTCCTAATATCCCCTCAGACCCAAGCTTTCAGCTAAGCAGGGTGTGGATGAGCTCTTAGACTCTGAGATTTCTCTCTATTCCTTGGGCACAACATCCTTGAGGGGGAAATAAAATCAATCAGGATTCCTATTTTTATTTAATGTATATGTCACCATGCTGGGATATTTGGATATTGGGATGAGGACAGAACCTGCCGCCTGTCTCTACAACTCATCAACTTGTGCATGCTCACTGTGGAATGGTACGGAAATTGTGAAATGTCTCAAAGTGATTGTGGTGTATGTGGAGCCATTCTCCCCGTAGGATTATGTGTGTAGGAGGGAGGACGATTGGTACTTTGTTGACGCCTGTTTATCTACCCCAACAGGAAATATTCTTCCTGAAAATATATTTTCCATAATGTTTGTAAAAATATGTTTGTATGACATATGATGTCATATTTGACATCACGTAAAGTGCAAGACAAATTGTTCCAAACTAGTACTTCGAGTTGCCACATAGCATTTCTTTATTCTTTCATGGGTTGTGGACAAAGAGGGCAAAACTAGCATTTGTTACCAAACCCTTGACCTGGGGGTTCTCTAGGCCATTTCAGAGGGCAGTTAAGAATCGAGCATTTTGCTTTGGGATGGGAATCACATGTGGGTCAGACTGGGTAAAGATTATTTTTTAAAGAAATTTGGTCACGGGATGTGGGTGTCGCTGGCAGACCCAGCATTTTATTGCATAACACTAATTACCCAGAGGGCATTTAAGAGTCAGTCACCTTTGTGGGTCTGGAGTCATGTATAGGTAAGATCAGATAAGGATTTCCTTTCCTAAAGCACATTAGTGAACCAAATGGGTTTTTTCCAAGAATCAACAGTGGTTGCATGAGTTCAAATTTAGCTAGCTGCCTTGGAGTGATTTGAACCCCTGTCCCCAGAACATTAGCCTAAGGTTCTGCATTTCTAATCAAGTGACATTACTTCCACCTCCCTGATTTGCTTCCCTAAAGGGCATTAGTGAACCAGGTGAATTTTTATAACAAGACGTGGGGCTGGATGAACACAGCAGGCCAAGCAGCATCACAGGAGCAGGAAAGCTTGACGTTTCGGGCCTAGACCCTTCATCAGAAGAAAAAAATAAAAATCTCAGGTGAATTTTTATGACAGGTTATGCTAGTTTCATGGTCACCGTGACGGAGACTAGCTTCATGTTCAAGATTTCTAAACCTCTATTCATGCAGTGGTGGGATTGGACCTGTGTAGGCAAGACAGTAGCCTGGGTCCCTGTTCTATCACTATTGCTGTCACTAGACCACTAATCTTACTGCTACCTTTTAAAATTTAAAAAAAAAACTTGTTGTTACTGGTTATATTTACAATGTACACTTATCTTTCATGCCAGATGTTTCCAGGTGCATACAGTCTGAAGGGTTTTACGGAGGTTCCAGCATCTCCTATGACTGTGGCAGGAAGGCCTTTAACATGGCTCTTCCCTGTTGACACTTTGCAGCAGCTATTCCCCGCTTTAGTGCAGCCCTCTGCATGGAGAGGCTGCAGAAATGTGTGCGTGAGAGAATCCCTTAAGTGGCCCAACCAAGTAAGTCATGTCCTATCATGGTCATTAAATTAGGGTCAGCAAGAGTGTTCAGTTGTATGTTTTGTTGCTTTTGTGATATTCTGATTGCAATAATCTTTAAATAAATAGTGGATGTAAATATTAATTTTAATGCAAATTATGGGTTCCACTGATGTCACTCCAAGTCATGTCTCTTGATTATAGTGTCTGCGTTATAAGGTATGAAAATTACTGGTTAGAAAGGAGGTCACGCATGTATGTGCCACTCTGTGCCATGCGTCTTGCAATGCGTATTCCCAACGCATTTTTGGTGTTTTCTTTTTTTCCTCTCACCATTTTTGACATCTCTCCTGAAGCTTACTGTTCAGGATGGATCCAGTATTTATTTAAGATTTGAAACTGGGGCCTGACCTACATCTATTAATTGAAATAACTTTTTGAATTGCTAATTAGACATTGTCAGCATCCAGTGCAGGGATATTGTGATACCCAAGGATTGCTGCCTCAAGGATAGCGTTCAAGCACTTGAAGATTGATCTCCTAGCTGCCCACTATTATAAGGCATTAAAAAAGTAGTATTGTTTTCCATTGTCTTTGAATATTTATTAATTCTTTAAAAAATTGGAAATGGAGGAAAAGGCTGTTTAGTTGAGTGATTCCAATTCGATGGGTGGATGGTCTGTATCAAATGGGTTTCTTGAAAATGCAAAATTCTGTGACCCTGTTTGAGTTTAAAGTATTGGAAAATGAGCCTCATCATGAAGTCACAATTTGATTTGTAATACAATACACTGAAATCAGTCTGTGAAGTCACCCCCACTTCAAGGGAACTACTGTTAAACTGCATCAGAATAAACAGTAATTTGTATTTGTGTTCAAAATATTATTAAAACTGAGTTAAGTTAAATAACACATTTATATTGTGATTAGTGATTAAAATGGAAATGTTTTGAGTCTGTAGGAGAAACAAAATCTTCCTGTGCAGAAATTTGTTAATGATTGAAGAGAGAATGATTTTCTTTTCACAAAATTTTAATAATTTTATTAGTTTTAAAAAATAGACCTATAAAATGAAAGATCAACACTTCCGTTTTTAAAAAAAGTTGATCCACAAAATGCAAACATTGAGCAAAATATGCAATGATTGATGGCAGCCAGTTCATAGAGTAGTAATGAGACAACGTGGGATAAAGATCATAGAAGCCCTACAGTGCAGAAAGAGGCCATTCAGTCCATCAAGTCTGCCCTGACTCACTGAAGAGCATCCCACCCAGACCCACCATACCCCATCCCTATAACCCCACATGGTGTTTTTATCATGGCTAACCCACCTCATCTGCACATCCCTTGACACTATGGACAATTTTTTTTGTTAGCACGGCCAATCCACCTAACTTGCACATCTTTGGACTGTGGGAGGAAACCAGGGCACCCAGAGGCAACTCACGCAGACACAGAGAGTGTGCAAAGTCCACACAGACAGTTGACCAAGGGTGGAATTAAACCCGGGTGTCCTGACACTGTGAGGCAGCAATGCTAACCACTGAACCACTTTGCGATGCCAAATGTATCCCTTACTCCCATTCTAAACACCGGCTCTAACAATGAGAATTGGAAAAAGACTTAAAGCACCAAATGAAGAAAAAAGCCAGCCATTACGATCCATCATTCTCACAATGTCGGAAAATAGCCCAACTTCCTGAAGTGATGTATTTTTCCCTCGGTTGAAATTCTTTCCTTGTGATCCTTTGATCTGCTGGGATGTAGGAGCATCAGGTTCAGAAAGAAATAACTAAAATTAAACCTTTCCTTATAATGACATAAATAGAAGCAGACTCCTTTAAAATGTTATTATGGCGAAGTAAGGTTTTTCTTTGTTCTCTCTCTGGCGCTGACCAAGAAAAGGAAGCCTTTCTAATGGCACGGGTCTTCAGTTGTGTCAGACAGCCTTGTAGTTTCTGGCAGAACTAGGAAAGCCGAGAATCAGAATTTAATAGAGAGAAAAATATCGCTGATCATTACATTAGCTAGAAAGCAATGGGAATAGTGGGAGCTCATCAGTTTTTGTGAGGCCCTGCAAGGAGCCACTGTGTTGTTCCAGCCAATCACATCATCCTTGTGGACATCTGTTTTTGTCCAGGGCAAGGTGGTTCATTATCTAACTTTAGGAGCACAACAGGAAATATATACTATGTGAGTCACGGGTGGATCGCAGAATCCCAAAATTGTTATAGCATGGAAGGAGGCCATTCAGCCTATGAACACTACACCAGTTCTAATCCCAGTGCTAGTTTTCTGCCTTTTACCCATATCCCTTCATGCCATCTGATTATCCGATGCCCTCTTTGATGCTTTGATGGTGGATCAATTTTACCTTTGATATTCCGGAGGAGGTGGATTTCTGGCCTGGAATGGATGCTTGGGTGTTTCGGTGAAGAAGATTTTCACCATCGCAAATATGTTTTGGTTCATCCAGTAAGTCATGGAAGAATGTTGGATTCAGTCCCAAATCACCCCCCCGCCCAACTTCTGAAATCTCTCTCCTACCACTGATTCTGTTTATTTCTCTTATGCAAGTATCTCATTGAAATAATCTTGTAGCTTTAGTTTTGGTCTGTATGCAGTCAATGGACTGAGCAGTGTTTTTGTGAAACACAAAGATCAGGCAAGTTCCAGGTTTGACCTGGGCAGTACTGGCGTCAGCCGGAGATGCAATCGACTATCACGTGTGACCTTGGTGTCTCTGCATGTGCATTGAGAAGCAGAAAAAAAAATCAGCCAAGTCTCCTCTGTGAGCTTCCAATCAAAGTGAATTGAAACCTCACCCTGGCATTTTGCATGAATCATTCTTGTATTACATTAGGTTTATGGAGAAGCAGAATGTTTCACACGTTCTGTGCCTGTGCCCTCTTCTTGATTCCTCGTTCTTTCAACTCTCCTCTGCTGACAACGCTGGGAGCCTACACTCTGGAATAAAAGCCAAAAGAACTGCAGATGCTGTGAATCAGGAACAAAAACAAAGTTGTTGGAAGAGCTCAGCAGGTCTGGCAGCATCTGTGAAGGAAAAAAACAGAATTAACATTTCTGAGGAAGGGTCACCAGACCCAAAATGTTAACTCTGATTTTTCCTTCACAGATGCTGCCAGACCTGCATCTACACTCTGGAATTACCTCATTCTTTCAGACCCTATTTAGTGAAATATGATCAACCCTTCCGAATGTTTCATCTGTTTTTCAGGAGTTCATGACCACCACAATGATGCTTGGTGGCCAACAGATTTTGCCATAACACAGCCCTGGTAATGATGTCTTTTGAGGTTTAGTTCAGGTAACGTCAGGAAACATCTCTGTCCTTACAGGGTAGCGGGATCTGGGCCAACCTCTCCTGAAAAATTATCGAGGGTAGGTGGAGCAATCAAAAATGTCAAAACTTGGAATTTTTACCAAACAGAATTTGAAGGAAGTAAGGACATGAATGGAATTAAAATATGCATCAGTCAGGGTAGGTTTGTCAGTCCAAATGGCTTACATTTAGTCCTATATTTCTGTGTGAGACAAGAAATAAGCTTAACACATACATACAGGAAGTGCATGCCATTGATAGGGAGAGTCATTTTGTTTATTCACCCATGGGCTGTGTGTGTCGCTGGCTGGGGCAGCATTTATTTCCTGTCCCTAGTTGGCCTTGAAAAGGTGGCGGTGAGCTGCCTTTTTAAACCGTTGCCATCCTTGTGCTGTTGGTAGACCCACAATACTATTGGGGAATTCCAGGATTTTGATCCAGGGACACTGAAGGAGAAGCAAGATAATTCCAAATTAGAAAGGTGAAGGGGACTTGCAGGGGGTGGCGTTCCCCTATATTTGCTGCACTTGCCCTTCTCGATGGAAATAGTTGTGGGTTTGGAAGGTGCTGTGTGAGGATCTTTGGTGAATTTCTGCAGCTAATCCTGCTGCCAGTGAGCGTCAGTGATTGAGGGAGTGGATGCTTCTGGTAAACATATTGTCAATAGATTCCACCTTATCTTAAGAAGGACTGTAATGTTTAACTTTTAACTTTGTTTCTTTCTTTTTCTACTTCGCACCTTAAGATTTTGTATCCAGGTAGCTTTGTATCTAATGTGGGGCCGGGAATGTCGACATTGTAAACTTATCACTGTATTCATGTATTTCTGTACTTGAGTACACATGGCAACAAAATCTAATTCTAATTCATCACATGAATTCTGCTTGAAGCCAGGTCCTCAGTGCTTTGTCTGTTAACGTTTAATCCTGAACTGTTTCTCTTGGCAGTTTCTAATTTCTGGTGATTTGCCATTGCCTTCCACCCTCGAGGGCAGAGAAAGGAGGCAGGCCTTAAACCTACCTTGGGTGGGATGGGAATTGAACCCTTGCTTTTGGAATTATTCCGAAGCATGTTCTAATTAACTGAGCGTATCTCCCTCCCACCACGTGTAGTGTTTTTGAAAAGATGAGGGAAGCTTGTTTTAACTGAGCACATATAGAATGCTTTGCATCATCTGGAATTTTTTGTGGATGATGTTGTGTTAGCATAGGGGAAGCTCTTGCTGACTGTTTTTTAGTGAGACGGTCAATATCGCAAGTTGGTTCGGGAATGAAAGAACAGACCAAAACTAAACCACAGGAGGCATGTCAGTATTTTCCAACCCTCACCACAAGCTTGCAAGGGTGAGTGGAAACTTCAACAGATCGGGTCATTGGAGAGGCTGCGTAAGTCAGACAATTGCACATTCATTCGACTCACCATTAAACACTGAAGTAATCCGTATATGTTTACTTTTAATATAGCAAGTATGACTGCTGGCCAGTGTCCCATCCCACATTTAAAAATGATTCTGCACTATAAACCCACTCTTTACACTTCCCCTAGGGCTGTGTTCATGCAGTCTCCCAAAGCTGTGAGCAGCAAACAGGATTTGCTCCCATTTTACCTACTGTTGTGGGAACAAACTCCTTTTTGTGCTTGTCCTAGTTTTCTTTGTGAGTGACAAAAGGAATTGGGAATGAGCTGAATCTTCAATACTTGACCTAAGCTAGTGGTTTTCAATTCTTTTCTTTCCCAGAGATCACCCGAAAATACTGAGGCAACTCTCCCAGGAGCACTGAACCATCAATTGAAAGAGACCCGCAAATGCCCAAATAATTAACCTTGCTAACGTTGCAGAAAATGACTGTTACACTCTACAGAAACAGGAGGAAGACACTCGTAGCCTAACAAAAACAGAGAAAAATATGTTGCAATTTTAGAAATTAAGAGAGTTCTTCACTGTCCTTTTGAGTGTGTTGGCCATGCCTGGTGGTTCAAAAGTACATTACAGGTCTCCTGGCACTCCTTAGCCGTTCTCCACTATCTTGGACAGCATTCTACCCTCAGCCAATACCACTGACAAACAGCTTGTCTTTATTTGAGGAGTGTATGTCTGCTGTGGCTCACTGTAAAGTCATCATTGTCTAACCAGACCGTAGGGCTGCTCTCTCTCTCATTCGAGAGACATGACTGTTGGTGCATTAACGCAAGGGTCACCTCGCTTCAAGCAATGGGTGAGGTTGAGAAAAGAAGTCTTTCAGCCAGTGCAAGAATTGAACCCATGTTTTTGGTGTCACTCTGCATTACCAACTATTCATCCAACCAATTGAGCTAGCTGACCCCACACATGGGTAGTGTGAACAAAAGTATGAAGTGCCACAAATGCTCAAAAGTCAGGCAGCATTTGTGGAAGAGAACCAGGGTTAATGTTTCAAGTTGACTCTTTAGTGGGAGATCCTGGTCTTGTGAGTAGAATGTTTGCCTTTAAGCCAGAAGGTCACAAGCACACCCTAGGGGCCAGAGTACAGAAACAAACCTCATTACATTTTACAGTTTGGGGTGAAAACAGGAAACAACATGGATATAGTCATCAGTGTGCTGGAAAAAATATGTTTAGTGTTTGCACAGGATGTGGGTGTTGCTGGAAAGATAAATATTTGTTGCTGTTTCTTTATTGTGCATCACTGGGTGTTAGTGAGCCACTTTCCTGAACCACTGTAATTGACATGATGTAGGTAACCCCCCCATTGTGCTGTTAGGAAGGGAATTAATGTTTTGATCCCACAATATTCATGGAATAGCAATTATGGTTCCAAATCAGGATGGTGTGAAGTTTGAATGGAAACATGTTATTGGTGTTCCCATGTTTCTGCTGCCCTGGTCCTTCCAGAAGGTATAATCCATAGGATTGGAAAGTGCTGGTGACGGAGCTTTGGCGAATTGCTGCAAGTGCATTTATAGGTGGTACACCCCTGCTGTTATTATACATGAGGGGAGTGAGTGAACATTGAAAGTGGTAAATAATGCACCAGTCAAGTAGTCTGTTTTGTCCTGGATGTTCTTGTACTCAACCAGGCAAGGGGAGAATATTCCATCCCTCTCCTGACTTGTGCCTCAATGCGGAGGATGTGACCTGAGTGGCGAAGCAAGAAAGTTTTCTCATTTCCCTCCTGAAAAAGCAGTGGTAGCTCTGACCCGTACAGCATCCCACAAGAACACTAGGTGGAAGTGAGAAAGGTCAAAGGCGAGGTTGTTCTACGTGAGAATGAGTTCAGCCAGGTGGAGGATGACAGAGACTGGATGATGAAGGCAAACAATAGGAACCAAGTAAAGCAGGTGGAACGTGGAAATGGTGTTCAGTTCCAATAGAAAGATGCTTCTTCGCCAAACAAACAACTCCTCCCTCGTCAACAGGTTTCATGACGTAATTTCATGACGAATGGAATGCCCACCTTTTGACGTATGTTAACATGGTAGCAGTTATATAGGCTCAAAGGTTTGGTTTCAAACCTTTGTTGGGAGGCATTGGCATTTCTACACATTGAGACATGATTAAAAGAATGTCCTTGTTATTTTAAGCCTTACCCTGGGGTTAAATTTTTTTGTTAAGCAAATATTAAGAGAAATGAGCCAAAAGTGGGTATATGGAGTCCAGCCACATGATCTTATTGAGTGGTGGAACATGCGGGACGGGCTGAATGGTCTACTCCTGTTCCTGTTTCCAAAAGTGGAGAGTTTGGAGTCCATGCTGGGTTGTGAAATGAAATCTTGGGGTTCTGGACTCTGAGCCAATATGGAGCCTCAATTAAGTTATAACAGCTGTACTCCCCTAGACCCCTAGCCATGCAGCACTCCCCCTCCAACCCCAACTCTTTCATTTCACACTGAGGGCTCACAACAATGTTTAAACCTTAAAATTAAGTCACACGGAGAAAACGTTTGGGAAAACACTGCCTTGCACAGTGCTGTGATCTTCATGTATGAACCCAGAACTCCTTTTGTCTGCAGAGCAGTGGCAATATTTTGACAACTTCCTCCAGTCGCTGGCTGCCTATTCTGCACTGTGTGGCTTCTCAATGTAAGTAGGTGTCAGGTTACCTGGCAGAACCAAACCTTTTTCAAAGAAGCATTCTTGCACAAATTGGTCTCCAGGTGCTTGAATTGCTAGGCTGTAGATTATATCAACAAACCATCAGCGCAACACAGCTGTGTCTATGTAAATGGCAGTTGCTACATTTGCCACTAAATTTGCCATTATGTTGTTTACCTCCACTTTTTCCTTCCTCCGAAAGTACTTCTGCTATTTTACACGCAGTGGCACTTGTTGTCATCTTGCCTGTGATATTGATACTGTGTGCATATCATTTTAAGGTACTGCTTAATCTAGAATTTATAAAATTTCTTGTACACCTCCTTGTGGAATGTACCTTTGAGGCCTGAAGCTGTTTCTGTGACTCAGTGGTCAGCACTTCTGCCTCACAGCGTCAGGGACCTGGGTTCGATTCCACCCTCTGGCAACTGTCTGTGTGGAGTTTGCACATTCTTCCCTTGTCTGCGTGGGTTTCCTCCAGGTGCACTGGTTTCCTCCCACAGTCCAAAGATGTGCAGGCCAGGTGGATTGGCCATACTAAATTGCCTGTAGCGTTCAGGGATGTGTAGATTAGGTAGGTTATAGGGGGATGGGTCTGGGTGGAATGCTGTGAGGGTCAGTGTGGACTTGTCAGGCGGAAGGGCCTGTTTCCACACTGAAGGGATTCTGTGATTTATCCTGAGCAGCTACGTGACTCAGGACTCTGTGCTCTATGGGTTGTCCACACTGAGACCAACTTTATCTGCTGCTGAAGGATAACTTAAGCTCAAAGAATGACGATCTGTGTGAAACTTACTGGTCTTCCAGTAGAAAGATTTGTCCTTGACCAATTATTGCAGACTGGCACCTTCCAAGTTCCAGGACACTCTGCTGAGGGATGCAGAAACGTTTGGGGGCACAGAGACACATTGGGGAAAGAATGCTGCCTAAAGTTTTTCAGCCTTTGTATTCCTAGGGATGGGAATCTTTCAAACCCCTTGGGCTGGAAGCCTAACATTGAATGTACATTATAACTGTCAACAGTATTGAAATTATGTTGAGGGACCTCAGAGTGGAAGATGGAGTGTGGCATAAAGTATATTTCTATTGCACACTTTTAATTTTCAAATTGAAATGGTTTGCCTTTGGGCTGTATGCCTGAAGTGGCATATGTACAGTGAATAATTTGTTTAACTCAGTTGACTGGATGGCTGCCTTGCAATGCAGAGTAATGCCAACAGTGTGGGTTCAATTCCCCCACTGGCTGAGGTTACCATGAAGGAGTCTCCTTCTCAACCTCTCCCCTCACCTGAGATGTGGTGACCCTCAGGTTATACCACCACTAGTCGTCCCTCTCAAATGAAGTCCAGTAGGACTCTGGCAGCTGTACTTTTACAGTCATATCATGGCACCCGAAAGAGGAAATGATGTATGGAGACAAGTTGAACGTTATTTATTCAAGTTCTGGGGAAGGATCGCTGGACCTGAAATGTTAACTCTGATTTCTCTCCACAGATGCTGCCAGACCTGCTGTGCTTTTCCAGTCATTTTTATTTTTGTTTCTGAACATTCATTAATGTTCTTTAATTTTCAAGAGAAAATGTTTGATGATGAACTCATACAAATGTTACACCTTTACTTTTTGAGATTAAAAGGTTGTTGGGAGGAGAAAAAGTTTTTTTAAAAGAATGCACCTCACCTCAGGACAAGTGCTTTACTGCAAGTGACGTACTTTTGAAGTGTAGTCCCTCTGTAGTTTAGGAAATACTACAACCCAAATTTCACGCAGCAAGCTCTCACAAACGTGTTATATTAATGACATGTAATCAGGTCTTTTATTTTTGGCTGTTTCTTGAGAAATAAACTTTCAGTGCTCTGGATCAGTTCAGAAATTTTCACTTTGGGGGCTGCAGCCAAACCCTTTTCCCTTTCCAAATTGCCGCAAGTTCTGTCAGTTTCCATGAAATCATACGTTGGTTCTATGTGGAGAGAAATGTATGATTTCAAAATACGGGCTTGCGTGATTCAGTTAATCCTTGCACTTAAGCTCCTTCCTATGCACAACACTCGACCTTTGGCATCCTTATGCAGTGCCAACTTGCAATTATGAAAACGTGTGTTTCAGCTTGAAGCCACCAGTCTCTCTATGCTACTATTTTACAAAAAAAAGCAAAATGCTGCGAATGTTGGAAATATGAAATAAAAACAGAAAATGCTGGAGAAACTCAGCAAATCTGGCAGCATCTATGGAGAGAGATCGAAAGATGTTTTGAGTCCACCAGCAGTTCTGAAAAACAGCCATGTTGGATGCAAAACATTAACTCTTCTCTCTCTCTCTCTCTCTCTCTCCACAGATGCTGTCAGATCTGCTGGGGTTTCTCCAGCATTTTCTGTTTTTATTTCATATTTCCATTCTGTTTTTATCTCTGTGCTACTAATTGGCGTAAAAGCTGACTCCTGGAAGAGATGCTTTGTTTTGCTGCTTGTAGGTTTTTGGTGAGTGAGAAAGGGAAATAATGTCTTTTGTGGATTTCTTTTTGCAAGTGTGGCAGTTATCAAGACAACATGACCCCTCAACACTGACCTGTTAACCTTGTCTGACTCCATGAATTCTGGTTAACAGCTGATTATTTTACCATTTGCAGAGAATGTTAATAATGGGCATTTATCTGAACAATATCTGAATTCTTGAAGTCTGTAGATTCGTTACGGAAGATAACAGGCCTGTTCCACAGTTGGGAAAAGAAAGCTCTTATAGTATGGTGGAAGGAGTAGGATGAAACTGATTGTACGTAATGTCATTCACCAACTGAGACCATCCCAAAACAGTGTTTATTCCCAGCGCAGGAGCTAGGAGGACCCGCATTACAAATGGCCACTTTACTCCATACATTTGTGCAGTATGTTCGACCTGTGATCTCACACCATTAGCATTAGACAGGCTGCGGCCTGATGCGTAAAAGCTGCAAACTCTTGATGCACTTTCAAAAAGTTGATGCACTTTTAAACAGTTAAACCACAAGTTGTCTTTGCTGTATCTTAAGGTGATTATCTTTGAGAAATTGAGACTTTAATGCCAATGATTTGCTGTTAAGTATAGTCTGATTTCAGCATGATTTAAAAATAACCTTCTGCCAGAAACTTAAAAGGAAAGTGCTGAGATTGAGTTTATGCATGACTGAAAGGGCAGCCACTTAAGTGAGATCAGCGCTAACAGTGAAATAAATAAAGTCTATGAAAACACAGGGGAAAAGGATCAAGACCAAATCCAAACATAGTCACCACTTCTGAAAGCTACTCACTCAAGGGCTCCTCTCAAGTTTTCTTTTGTTGCATTGGCCCTTATTTACATATTATTTCTAATACACAACGCATTACTGCTGGACACAAATTTAAAAGCCACACTGCGATGTGGCACATATGTATAAGGTGTGACCATTAGCAGGTGGCCTTGCCACAATTACAGCCTTACTTTAAGGCCTTATCAGTGGACTTGAAAGATTCTGTGCATTATTTTGAACAGAGTGAGGGAATTATCCCTGGTGACTTCAACATTTACCACCCAACATATTACCTAAAATCAGATTGTCTGGGTATTATTACTAGGTGTTTGTAGGAGCTTGCTGTGCATAATTTAGCTAACATGCTCCCCATGTTCCAACGGGAACCATGCTTCACAAGTACTTTATTGGCCCACATCCTGAAGTCATGAAGGACACTTTAGAACTTCAGGTCTGTCTTTTGCTGGTTGTGCAGATGTGGTACAGAGACAGTCTGAGAAATGACTAACAGCTAAGGAGAAGAAAACTGAAATGTTGCATTGTCTAATTCTTGGCATGGATAGCTGTAGTCAGCTTGGAGTTTCCAATCATCCCTGTGAAACTTGGTTCACTTTATAAAAAAAAATTTGAACATTTGGCCATTATTTTATTTTTGGCCATTAGTGAAGGTGGCAGAGCAAGAAACCAAGTGAGAGATGTGCGATTTTACAGAACTCTGGATCTCTCTGTTTCACAGCTTTGAGACACAGCCAGGCACAACTGTTTCTTACAGCTGAATCAGAATCACCTCTACGTCACTTCCCATCATGTTGGAGTTGAGAGTTCAATTTGCTTATTTACCCCTTTCTATTCATTAACCTACAGTGGTTTCTGGTCTACAATAGGTTTATTATATACATGTTCAAATCCCTCCATGGGCTCACCTTGCGCAAAGTCTGTAACTTCCTCTAGTCTTAGCAAACACTATGTTTCTCTCACTGGCTTGTACATATTCCCCCTTCCTTCGCCCCACCATTGGTGCCTGTGCCTTTAGATATCCTGGCGCTGAACTCTGGAATTTCCTCCTTCAGCTTTTCTTTTTCACCATCTCCTTTTCAGAGCCACTGCATCTTTGACTGAGCTTCTTCTAGAAGTTTTAAACCAGGGAAGTTTAAAAGCAACTTTTCAAATTCATGACAAAAAGCAGTCCTGAATGTTGTCTTTTTAAAAAAAAAAAGTGTGGTTTAATTCGTTCCAACTATATTGCATGGCAAAGTGTCAACCTGAAAATTGTGGTCAGTCAGATTATTTGTACATTCACTCTGCTGGCTTCTTTTTTTAAATGCAGTAAGTACAATTTTATTGCGTATTTCTGAAGGAAGAAGACTGTGAGGGTTAAATAGCCAGGGGTGGTGCTCGCTGAGATGTTCTTGTAGGGATTTAGTTACGGACTTGATTGGTGACAGCACAGAAGGAGCATATTTGGCCATTCTGTGAAAGTAGTTTGTTAGAGGTTTATGCAGAGGTTTTGTGTTCTTTTAGCAGATGGATTTTGTGTGGTTAAATCTTGGATAATGCATGACCTCGCTGGCAAAAGTAAATGTCTGTAACATGAAGGGATTTCATTTTATGAATGGGTCTCCAGTGGAAGAGGTGGTAAAAGATTTGGGAGGAGTCATTCATAGCAGGCTGAAAATATCATGAGATAGAGAGAGAGAGACATTTGATTTACATGTTCAAACAAGTAATGCAGATCAAAAGGTTGGCCAATCCTGTCAACATATTTTGTTACATTTTAAACGCACACCTCAAAAAAGACTTGTGTATGTCAGCATGCTTTCCAAAGAGAAGAGAAGGAGGGAACAAAATTCTAAAGCATAGCGCAGTCAGCAATAAAGAATGGTCAATTAAAATACTTTTTTTTTAAAATACGTAAGACTGAAATAAGGAAACTACTAAACTTGGACCAGAGGCTATATGTATGATCTATGCAGACTTTACATGATAAATGTTAAAGTGCATTTAATTTCCATTGTTTAGTTAAGACAGAGATGGCAGTTGATCCAAGGTCTAGAGCCCTCTCTTTTTTAAAAAGGAAGCTGGATTGATGGGATGTGAAGAATTCCAATGGATTTGTTAGTTGAATGGAATACCCTGCAAGGGTTGTGTTTGGGTAAAGAGACTTCTTTTGATGGGTAGACCTGCCACATCCTGAGAGGTCATGCTTGGTCTAGAAGCTCTCAGGTAGATTTTCCACCTTGGGCCAAATTGAGAAAGTTCCACCTAAGTTTTGCCATATCGATTTGGTTTTAACTTTTTCTGTTAAAATTTGTCTGCGTAACCACAAATGTAAAATCTTCCGTGGACCAAGGCAATTGGACAACAAGATAGCGAAGGGAACCAATTCTTTCTTTGTGTTAACAAGTACTCCCTGATGTCGTGGATGGGATTAATTGCTATATGCACGGGTGTGGATTTGGGGAAAAATAGACTGAGCTGTAAAAGGAAGTGTAAGGCTGGGCTGTTGGCAATCAAAAGCTGGCAGTTCCTCACTGCTCGGCAGCGCCATTGAGGAGAAGGTGGCTGCTGCCGGTAGTACACCCACCCAAGGCCTAGGATGGGTTGACCATTAAGACAGGTGTGAGTGACTAATGGCAGAAAGTGGGTCTTGGGGGAGAGGTACTAGCTTCATGAGCAATGAGATGGCTCTCAGTGGGCTGTCCCCTTCCAGACACTGGGTCTCTGTTAAGCACTCAGTGTCTGCTCAAAAGACATTCCATTTCCCAGCTCCCTCCTGCACAACCTCATTAAATTTTCCGTCAAACCTGTGATGGGGCGTAGGCAGTAAAATCTCCCTCTTGAAGCAGGACATGAATCTTGAATGTCTGAGGCAAAAGAGTTCCTGAACCATGATTGACACAATTCAGTTTCTTTGAAAATTAAGTTATTTTTGTACTGATTGGAATGAGGCCAGCCAGATGAACCTCAGAGAATGAGTTCCCAGACTGGGGCAGGTAATCTGGTTGAATCAGGGAGCTCCGGCTGACAGATATATACAGGGGTGTTAGGGGCTCTGCTCACTCTAGGAGCTGGCTCTGAGCTAGCTGGGTCAGTATCATGTGCTATGCATGTGTAAATGAAGGCTGACTCAGTAACGGGATACCAGCTTTCATGGAGTTATTTCACTTTTGCTAATGAAAAATGGTAGAGGTTGTAAAGAGGTTGGGATGAATCATGGATAATCGCATGAGAGAGGCATTTGATGACATGTGGGTTCCAGTAGTGTTTTTAAAAAAAAGTACCGTTTGAAGAGCCTGCCTGATCCCAGTGCAGAAGATGGACCTTGTATTGTTAACCTGGGGGCCTGGATTGTTTTGTGGGAGGCAGGGTTTTAGCTGAATTGAATATGCAGGTTTGGAGAGTAACTCACGCTTGTTTCGAAACTGAATGTGTGTGTGTTAATTTATTGCCCATTTTCTGGCTTTAATAAGCAACTGTCAGTTTTGTTCTTTTAAATATATTGTTGCATAATGCAGTCTTTAAAGTGAATTGGCACACTTCTCCAGTAAACATTTCACCAATTTGTTGTTACTGTTTTGTTGTCTCTGCTCTTTATGATGTTTGAAGATCTTTTGCAAAGCTGCGTTGTTTCCTTATAACTCTCTCTTCACTTTCAGAAGACTCTTGAAAATGCATCCTGTGCTTTCGGTCCGTTTCCAACCCACCACCACGACCTTCCCATGCCCCCCACCCCCACCACAAGAGCTTTCACGTCCATACCCTTAGGAAACTGATCCTTGATAAGAGATAATAGGAACTGCAGATGCTGGAGAATCCGAGATAACAAGGTGTAGAGCTGGATGAACACAGCAGGCCAAGCAGCGTCATAGGAGCAGGAAGGCTGACGTTTCGGGCCTAGACCCTTCATCAGAAATGGGGGAGGGGAAGGTGGTTCTGAGATAAATAGGAGAGAGGGGAGGCGGATAGAAGATGGACAGAGGAGAACATAGGTGGAGAGGAGACAGACAATTCAAAGAGGCGGGGATGGAGCCAGCAAAGGTGAGTGTAGGTGGGGAGGTAGGGAGGAAATAGGTCCGTCCAGGGAGGACGGACAGGTCAAGGGGGCGGGATGAGGTGGGAGGAGGGGATAGGTGAGAGGAAGGACAGGTTAGGGAGGCGGGGATGAGCTGGGCTGGTTTTGGGATGCGGTAGGGGGAGGGGAGACTTTGAAGCCTGTGACGTCCACGTTGATACTATTGGGCTGCAGGGTTCCCAAGCGGAATATGAGTTGCTGTTCCTGCAGCCTTCGGGTGGTGTCGTTGTGGCACTGCAGGAGGCCCAGGATGGACATGTCGTCTGAGGAATGGGAGGGGGAGTTGAAATGGTTCACGACAGGGAGGTGCAGTTGTTTGTTGCGAACCGAGCGTAGGTGTTCCGCAAAGCGGTCCCCAAGCCTCTGCTTGGTTTCCCTGATGTAGAGGAGGCCACAATGGGTGCAACGGATGCAGTATACCACATTAGCAGATGTGCAGGTGAACAACTGCTTGATGTGGAAAGTCTTCTTGGGGCCTGGGATGGGGGTGAGGGGGGAGGTGTGGGGGCAAGTGTAGCACTTCCTGCAGTTGCAGGGAAAAGTGCCGGGTGTGGTGGGGCGGAGGGGAGTGTGGAGCGGACAAGGGAGTCACGGAGAGAGTGGTCCCTCCTGAAAGCAGATAAGGGTGGGGAGGGAAAAATGTCTTTGGTGGTGGGGTTGGATTGCAGATGGCGGAAGTGTCGGAGGATGATACGTTGGATCTGGAGGTTGGTGGGGTGGTACGTGAGGACGAGGGGGATTCTTTTTTGGTTGTTATTGCGGGGAGGGGGTGTGAGGGATGAGTTGCGGGAAATGGGGGAGACATGGTCGAGGCCGTTCTCGACCACTGCGGGGGGGGAAGTTGCGGTCCTTGAAGAACGAGGACATCTGAGATGTACGGGAGTGGAATGCCTCATCCTGGGAGCAGGTGCGGCGGAGGCGAACGAATTGGGAATAGGGGATGGCATTTTTGCATGTGATCCTTGATAAGGCAAGTTGTGTAACTGCCCACTGTTGCTGCAGTTTTCCCATAATCATGCTGGCTCAGGTTCTGACTCAGATTACACATCATAGAGTCATAGAATCATAGAATCCCTACAGTGTTGAAACAGGCCATTTGGCCCATACTTAGCTTTATGACTATCCTGATGACAAATGCTATTTTGAACACAACAGTAACAAAATACAGTCATGTATATATACTTGTCTGTCTCGCTCCTTTTCTCTCTCTCTCACACACACAAACATTTACTTTCTCTTCAGGTTCCCCACATCAACCTTTGAGCCTCCTGCCGATTTCCATAGAGATCTCCATCACCCATATGTCTCCCCAACTCTACTTTCTCCCTCTCATTTCCTCAATCTCTAACCCACCCTCCGTGCTCTCTCTCTTTCCTTGCCCAGCTTCCCCCCCCCCACTCACTTTGTCCCACTCCCCTTCACTTTCTCGATCTCCTCCCAATGTCTTCCCACTGTCACACTCTCTTCCACGCTCCATCCCCTCCATCTCCCTCTCTCCTGTTCTCTTTCCATCCTCTACTGTCTCTCTGTTCGTTCATGCCTCTCTCCAATGTCTCGATGCTTTTGCTTCTCTCTTTGTGCCTGTCTGTGTGTATTTCTCTCTGCATCTGTCTGCATCTTTCTCACCATTTCATTCCCTTTCCTGTCTCTGACATACACACAGCTCCTTGGAGGAATTAATTCATGCAGCTTATTTCGCTGACCTCTAAATACTCTCTAGATCAAGAAGGATGCAGCATTACTCAATTTGCAATGAGTTGTGTCAGAATTTAGTGAGTTTTTCTTCCTAAAGGCTCCACATTAGGACTTTTTACTATTTCACCACCACAAAAGGAATTAACATACTAAAAATAAGACAAAGAACTGAGAGTTCTGAAGAAGGGTCACTGGATTCAAACGTTGACTCTGTTTCTGTCTCCACAGACACTGCCAGACCTATTGAGTTTCTCCAGCAATTTGTTTTTTTTGCAGACTCATGCTGTGAATAATCAGAATTGAGAGAAATTTTCACTTAGATGATTGTACAGAGCAGAAGGAGACCATTCAGCCCATTGAGTCTACGACAGCTTTTTCAAAGAGCAGTAGAGTTTTTCCAACTCCCCAATCTTTGCTGTTTTTCACCCCCTTCAATCTACTTTTGAAAATGTTTCCATCATGATATTGGCCAGTGTGTTCCAAAGCCTAACCAGTCTGGTTAGATTGGTGAGGAGTCAGTATCCATTATTGATCACTATTAATGAATGGAACGATGAGTACATTATGATCTGATAAACAGATGGTGACAAAACTGTACTTGTCATATAATTCTGCAATGTCTACTCTATTAACTCACATTCTTACAGTTTCTTGACCTTTCCCGTGGTTTGCCATGGCAACAAGCTGCCTTTGGCACAAACACTGTTGTTAAGCAGCACATGTGGATTAACGCGAGTTTGATTCAAGTCTAGTCGAAATTGTTAGGTGTGGAAGTCTTGCACTCACTGCAGGCTGTTCAAGTGTTCTGCCTGAGGTGACTTAAAGAAACTAGATTGAAGTTTTATCAATAGGTAAGAAAGAAATACTTGAATTTATAAAGCACCTTTTGCAGCTTCAGGATGTTGTAACACATTTTGCATGTAGCTGTACATTTGAGGCCTGGCCATTATGGTACCAACCTGCGCACAGCTAGATGTCGCACATAGCATTGTGATAATGTTCTGATAATCATAGCTGTTCATACAGGACTAAATCTTCTTGAGACAAAGTGGCATTAAAATAGTAATAGCAGTTTAAGGTGCATTGTTAGATAGATTAAGCGGTGTTTCCAATAGAATAAACAGTGTATTTGACAAGGATTAGGGACTGTACATAAGGACATTCCTGGGTGTTTGGAGGGGGTACCACTTTCTTGAACTACAGATTGGCATCAAAATGCCAATTTGTCTTAAGGGTCTAGTCCCGCACAAACACCTAAATTGTCAGGTCATTATCCCATTGCAGTTTCTTGCTGTGTGCAACTTGGTTATTACACTTCCTGCATCACAAAGCGTGAACGCACTTCAGAAGTATAAGAGATAGTAGGAACTGCCGATGCTGGAGGCTGAGATAACAACGTGTGGAACTGGATGAACAGCTCCACACCTTTAAAAGTATAATCTGCCTATGAATCACCTTGGGACATCATGAAGTCACAAAAGGCACTATATAAATGTACGACTTTCTTCCACAACCATAGAAGCGGGATTGAGTTTTGCTCAAGCCACTTCAAAGCAAAACTCTTGAAAGGCAACAGTGAGCGAGACTTTTTCCCATCCCTCTAGGCTAGACACCAACCATATCATTGAGTAAAATGGCTGTGAATGGATCCAGCGGTAAAGCTCATAAACTGAGCTGCAAGTTGAACTAATAGTAATCTACAATGGCCACTTTATGAAACAGCAGGTATGTGCAACAAAGAGATGCAGCGAAATATGCTGCCCTTCTGAACCTCCTTCTTCCTCGACACCCTTACCCCCATGTTTGTGGCTACGTTCCCACATACTAGTTCCCCGTACCGATATTGCGTGTTTACACAGCTCAGAGCAGTCCTTACACTCTTGCAAATGTGTTATAATCTTGCAGTTTGTCACTCGTATTTGTTTAAGAATTGCACAGTTGCACATTGAAGAAATCTTCCTCGCACCAAACAAACAGTTGTCTCAGCATTTATGGTCTCGTATTTAATCAACCTCCAATTCCTTCACCCCCTTCTGCTTTGTGGGAAAATCTGGAACTTTGGCTCATTACCAAGTTTCCAGTTGTAAGGCTGTTGGTTTAAAAAGAATTCAGGCTGTCATCCAGGCACGTGGGGCGGTACAGTGGTTCAGTGGTTAACACTGCTGCCTCATAGCACCAGGGACCTGGATTTGATTTCAGCCTCCGGTGTCCGTGTATTTCTCCCTGTATCTGTGTGGGTTATCTCCGGGTGCTCTAGTTTCCTCCCACAGTCCGAAGGTGTACAGGTTGGGTGGATTGGCCATGCTAAATTGCCCATAGCATCCAGGAATGTGCAGGCTAGGTGGGTTAGCCATGGGGAATGCAGGGTTACAGGGATAGGGAGGGGGTTGGTTCAGAGTGGGATCCTCTTCAGAGGGTCAGCGTGGGCTCAATGGGCCGAATGACCTGCTTCCACACTAAGGATTCTATGATTCTACGTGACATGGATTTCTACGGACCATAGATTGGTTTTTGTTCCAACGCACTCCTGTCCAACTTGATCAGCTCCGATCCCAGATCTGATCTGACCACGTTGCCCGGTGAAGTGAATTGAATCGATTGGCCATTCAACTGGATAAAATGGGCGAAGATCTTGATTCTGTGGGACCAATTTTGGTTACAGCATTTTTTTATTGAGTGGTTGATATGTAGCTGTCCAAAGACATTAATCAAATTTCATTCTCTGCTACTTTAGCGGAGTGCCTTGTGATCAATTTGACAGCAATACTTGCATTTATATAATGTCATTAACGTAGAAGGAATTCCCACCACAGTCCCACTCCCTCATAGCAGAGGCACCTGTGGGTGGTTTAATTAGAGGGTCACCATGCTACAGATGAGGGGAGAGGTTGAGAAGGAAGAACATTCATGATGACAGTGTGGGAATTGAACCCACCCCGTTGGCCCACTCTGCATTGCAAACCAGCCATTCAGCTAACTGAGCTGCTAATACCTATAGCACAGTTACCCCCAAAACCTGGTTTATTTCCTGCATCAAAACAGTAAATATCCTTCATTCTGAGGAAGGGTCACCGGTCCTGAAATGTTAACTCTGTTTTCTCCTTCACCAATGCTGCCCGACCTGCTGGGCTTTTCTAGCAACTTTGTTTAAGTTCCTGATTTACAGCATCCGCAGTTCTTTCAGTTTTTAATATCCTTCATTAACTGTACCGCTGTGGGATGTCTGGACAGTTTGGGACAGGCGCTATATAAATCCAAGTTATTTCTCCATTTCCTTTTGAGACAGTTGTCATAAATAACTGCATTGCCAAATTGACTTTTTTTTTCAGATTTGAATTTGTTTTCCTTCTCAGGTTTAAAGGATGAGTTACCCAGGATACCCGCCAGCCCCAGGAGGATACCCGCCAGCCCCAGGAGGATACCCGCCAGCCCCAGGCGGCTACCCACCAGCAACAGGAGGCTACCCACCAGCAACAGGAGGATACCCACCTGCCCCAGGTACCATAAAGTTTGCATGACTCAAGTAATTTATGGTTCTCCAGGGGCTTTTGGAAGAAGAGTGTGTGTGTGTGTGTGTGTGTGTGTGTGTGTGTGTGCGTGTGTGCGCGTGTGCATGTGTGTGTTGGGGGAGGAGTCATGGTTAGAGGGACCTAACGTGCTTAATAACTTCTGGACAGTGCCAATTTTCAAGAAATTACACATTAATCAAATCTGAAGGATCTTCCCGCACCCTCCCTGGAGACCACCCAGCTGAGAGTTGTGATTCTTCATTCTTCAGTGAGACAATCTCTCATCCGTTCAAACCTTTTACTTTTAATTCATTCACGGAGTGTGGCTAAGCCAGTATTTATTGCACATCCTTAATTGTCCAGAGGGCAGTCCGCAGTCAGCCAGATTCGCTGTGAGTCTAGAGTCATCTGTGACCAGACCAGGCAAGGACAGCAAATTTCATTCTCTGAAGAGCATTAATGATCTAGGTGGGTTTTTACATCAATCCATTGTGGCTACACAGTGTCACGCATATAGTCACCATTTGGCCAGCTTGGCTGTATTCTAGATTTTTTTAAAATTTAATTTAGTTTTGACATCTGCCATCGTGGTATTTGAACCATGTCCCTAGATCATTATCTGAGATTCTGGATTACTAATGATGTCATCACTAGGTCACCGACAGTTCAAATCTACATAGAATAACTTTCCCTTCAACATCTTACTAATATAATATTAAATCTTAAGGAAAACTATTGGGCACTCTGCAGTCTTCCTCTGACGCTGCAGTTTTTATTTGGCATGCCATTTTGATTTCATATTTCGAGATCCTTTTTTGTTTTTTGCATCTTACTTGAGTTCTATCTTTCCATTGGCTCCGCTTGACTTCAGAAAAGTCACTCAGTGCTGGTCATGTCCTTAATTGGCAGAGACAATGAGCCGAACATAAGCACATTGATTGAAATGTCACACTCTCAAAGGGATTCGGGGATTATGAGTGTTTTATTTCTGCCCAGTTCAGGTTATTGAATTTAAATTTGAGTTTGCTGCCCACTCTGCATTCTGCAAGATGAAAATTCAAGCCGTCCCTGTGCAGCAAGGATTCTCTCCTGACTGAATTAAGATAACTCTGGTCAAAGTCACTCGGGACATTGCTAGAGACTACCAAGCATGCTATCACTCCTTTGTCAAGCTCACCTATTTCATAGACTTTAATATAATTGGCCTTTTCATTCACCTTTGCAGCTGGGATTGAATTCCATGACATTGACTTTCCCAATGTCAGAATCTTCTCCAGCCATATATTCCATTACAGGTCCTTTGTACCTAATCACCTTTTACATTATTCCTTCTCGCCCAGTGCCACACATTCTGCTAGAACCTTGCTTACCTAGAAGTTGATCTTTGAGTCTCCTTCACCTAAACTGCCTCAAATCTTATCTCTTTCAATGTGCCTTTCCCCAGCACCCATAGTCATAAGCACTGAAACAGCCCCTTTGGTCCAACTCCTCCATGCCAACCAGGTTTCCCAAACTGAACTACTTCCATTTGCCTGCATTTGGCCCATATCCCTCTAAATCTTTCCTATCAATGTCCCTGTCCAAATGTCTTTTAAATGTTGCAATTGTACTCGTCTCTACCACTTCCTCTGGCAGGTCGTTCCATATACTAACCACCCTCTGTGTGAAAAGGTTGCTCATCAGTTTCCTTTTAAATCATAGCCCCTGCCCCCTCACCTTAAACTTATGCCCTCTAGTTTTAGACTCTCCTGCCCTGGGGAAAAGACTATGGCTAATTACCTACATTTTAACAATGTCAGTGCCTCTTCAAAGTGCTTTGAGATGATTTGGTAAGTTAAAGAGCTCCATGACTCCAGGTAGTTATTATGCAAAATGTTGGTTGGTCATATTTGAGAATTTTTCACATGAATTGGAGTAGGTTGAATCTTAAGCCTCAGTCTTAAATAAAAGATGAAAACTGGCAACAATGCCACTTGGCATCAGTAGTGTACATCAGTTCATATCAGTTTTGTACTCTAACAATGTAGCACTCATACTAGTTTTGTGCTTGAACAATGTAGCACTTGTATTACTTTTCTGCTCCAACAATGCAACATACTGTCAATGTAGCACCTAGGTCTTTGTTCCACACCCGGGAGCTCGAAGCTACAGCTTTCTGAGTCTAAAGTGAGAATACCACACAATGAACTAAATCGGTTGTGCACATACCTCCAGGAAAACTGTTAATCCTGTGCTTACGTCTGCTCAACTTCGAGCAGCGTTTCATTAAACCCTACATCATCCCAGGTCATTACTCCTATGCATAATTGAAATAACTGCACAGAGGCCAGTATCCTGTCTCCAAGTCACCCTTTACTTACAAGTGCACAGTATACTAGCTGTGGCTGGCCGGCTCGGAGTCCGTCCCTGAAGTGAGGAGATTCTGAATCCCCTGTTTACATCTATCAGCCAGGGCTCCCTGATTGGCTCAGGTTTACAACCCCAATCAAGGATCTCATGGTCAATGGGTCCACCTGCTTCCAGTCACTGCAATAAGGTGAAGTAACGGTTCGCACTTACAAGCATATAAATTAGGAGCATGAGTAGGTCAGCTAGCTCTTGGGAGCCTCCTCCACCATTCAGTAAGATCACGGCTGATCTGTTTGTGGTCTCAACTCCATTTTCCTGCCAACACCTGATTATTGTTTGACTCTGTTGTTACTCAAATCTATCTACCTCTGCCTTAAAAATGTTCAATGACCCTGCCTCCACCCCTCTGTGGAGAAGAGAGTTCCACAGACTCTTTACACCAGGCCTCCACTTTGACTTTGGTGACAGCAACCCACTGCAACGAAACCTCTGTTTCCTTGCCTGCATTGGTCGGGCTGTTAATTAATGCTATGGGCCTGGTCTGGGAAGCCAGTAAGAAAACATGTGGTATGCCTCAGCTGGTTTTAATTCTTCTTCTTTTGGCTTGAATGTGGCATAGCCCGAGGGTACACGCACCTGCTTCTGTTGGTGATTTTCTATCCATATCCCCTGAATATTCTCAGGCCTTACAGTGTCCAATCCACAATGCTGTCATTTCTTTGAGTCGGTTTTGACAAGTTGGCAGCAATGCTGTATGAACTCTTGGTGGCATTAGGGATCTGCGTTTACTGTTTCTTGACGATTGTTGAAGTTTCTTGTTCAATTTCAGGTGGTAATCCATGGGGCCCCAATCCGACCATGCCCATTGGATTGGATTCTTTTGGAAGCCTCGCTACATGTGCTGATTTCTCCAATATGTCAGGAAGGGTAAGTGGAACCAAACCTGTACTTAAAGTGTCTTTAGTGGGCTCTGGTATAAATCCCAGAACAGCCAAAATAAAACTATAAAGAAATACTGCAAACACTCGGCAGGTCTGGCAGCATCGGTGGATCATAGGAATTTTTAACTTTTCTATTAAATATTATCAATTTCACCTGTTTCTGCCTTCAGCAATGTTGCTGTGTCATTCAACTGTGTCATGCTCCTAGCTCAGATTTTCAGCAGATAGTAGGAACTGCGGATGCTGGAGAATCTGAGATAACAAGGTGTAGAGCTGGATGAACACAGCAGGCCAAGCAGGCCAAGCAGCCGCCGCTTCCTCCAGCTCCTCCTCCTGCTCCTCTGATGCTGCTTGGCCTGCTGTGTTCATCCAGCTCTACACCTTGTTATCTCAGATTGTCAGCATCTGGGTTATCTTGTTTTTGTAAAACAAAACTGCACTGGACCAAGGTTCTTAATCTTCATATACAGTATGTTCAAGAAGTTTAATTCACATCTGGTTCCCGTTATATTATGGAGTCATTTTGTCTGCATTTTGGGAATGCATTTTTCATTTGCTGAAGCAGTGAATTCCCGGTTTTGGCTGAGTGGACTCCAGGCAGAGGGGTGAGGAAGAAAGCAGCCTTATGGCATAAAGCACCCCTTTGTACAGTCTGGGGCAGTCTGACCTAGCACAGGCTGGCATCCCGTACAAGAGAATGCCAGCTTACTATCTCCACGTTTGCATGTGGCATGCTGAATTTTAAAGGAGCCTGTACGTGGGAGGTTAAGAGATGGAGTGGAGTGGAGTGGAGAGAGTTGTTGGAAGCCTGAAAATGGTGAGGGGTGGCTGGGAGTGGCATGCCTGCTACCATCCACTCACCTTGGCATTCATCCCCTGGGTAGGGGGTGCTGTTTGGGATGGTCCAAGTGGGAATATTGCTGCAACCCCTGCTCTCAATTATTGCCTCCCACACATCAGACCACCGTCCCACCTCTTGCTGGGGCTTGTCTGACTGGCCCCAGTGACTCCTAAACCCACTTTGCTCCCCCCGACCCCTGAAAAGAAGCAGTGCCCATCGCTGCTTCTCTCAACTAGATGCAATCCCTGCTGAGGCCACAGCCTCCAAGTGGCGCTGCTGGGGGCTTACGAGCTGCTAGGCCTTGCAGATTGACTGGCATTGTGGGGAGGAGGGGCCCTGATAGAACTGGCAGAACAATGGGGCTGGGAATCCCCTGAATGGCCGAGGTGAAACTCCCACCAGCTTTCCAGCTAGTACTGAGACTGAAAGAAGGCCAATAAATTATTGGAAGAGGCAAAATAAGCTTTTTTTTCAATGAAAAATCATGACTCTTTGAGGTTATGTAGAGCAGTGAAACTGGATATTCAGATCCAAAAGACTCTGCTGCTGTTTATACTCTGCACAAGTCTCTTCTTGTTTTGACATCTCTTTGCAGCCTGCCTTTTGATTTTCCTGTTCTCTTTCAATTGTTGTAGTTTACTTTTGAAAGCACTTTCATTATTTGTCTCAATCACTTCCTGTGGTCGCACGTTCCATATTCTGACCACCCTAGCTTCCTGATTAGGAATTAGTACTGACTGTGTTGTGTTTATGGCCCCTAGTTTTGGATTCTCCGAGAGCGGAAACACTCTGTCTTTTGCCAGTCTGTCAGTCCTGTCTGAACCATTTGTGATTTGAAAGATCTCTGACACGTGTTTTATTTTAACTTAAATTGCAGTTTGTATAAGAGGATTGGTTGCATTTCTCTCTGGGATGTGGGTGAACATCGGTGCCTGTTGGCATCTGAGCTGAATGGCTTTTCCCATCTGTACTTTGTTACTTCAAGGGCAGTAGAAGCTGAGGGAAATACTTTCTAGTCATGGTACTTGGTGGAAGTGTACAAGGTGGGAAGAGAGATGGTTAATGGCTCATTAACCATCTCAAAATAGCAAATAGAATAGAGATAAGGAAAGCTAGTCAGCTTACTTTTGTAGTTCCATCTGGAAGCACCAGCTTAACAGATTTGCCTAACAGAATCTACTCTTCATTAAATGACTTCACAATTCCTTTTCCTGAGCCTGTATAAAAATTGATGGACATCCATGGAATGTCCAGTAGGAACAATGAACAGATCTAAAGCACTGGCCAAAAACACACCTTGCGGAATCTAATGATGTGATGAACGTTGTGGGGAATGGGTCTCACCTGCCAACTGGACACCTCCAGTGTCCATATTTTGTTTTTGGGAAGGGTCGCTGACTTAAATGCCAACTGGGCAAGGCAAGTCTTTCCTGGGAATGAGGACCACGCAAGTGGAGATGCTGTCACAGATTGGCAACACCTCATTGCTCAGCAGTCCTACTGGGGAGACAGTGCCTGCTGCCAATACTACATCTGCCCAAGGCCAAAGGATCATAGATGGACCCCAGAATGGGTGGGTGATGGTGAGAGTGGGGCATTTGGAGGGGGCGAGGTGGGGGAGGTAGCTAGTGGTGACAGTTGGCTGACAACGAACTCCTCCACCCTTCCCAATGCTAGCATCCTTCACCAGGTACTGAGTGAAGGACCCTGCCCTACGTGGAAGTCAACAAGGTTTGCTGTATATGTTCCACTACATGGCAGGTCCCCTACTTGTCCCTTGGTGAATGCCATGGCATGAGGGCAGAGGCCCATTATTGGGCATTCATTGATGGCCTTCCTTTCCTGCCAAACATGGGCCTCCTCCCAAGGACTGACACAGTACAGGCTCACAGAAGTGCTCATGTATATACTGTGGTCACCAGCCACTACCCTCCTGACCGATTACCATGTTCTCCTTTTCCCCCAAATTTGCCGTGGAGGAAGACATTCAATTCTTCCCACAAGCTCCACGCTGAGTATTTTGAGCTGGCGATCTTATCACTGCAAAATGACTTTCCTCAAGCAGGCAAAACTACCAAAGGAAACCAAAATAGAAAAGAAAGAGAGAAATTATTTTTTGGAATGACCAACGTAGTGATTGGAGCAAGGTCAGCCAGGTGGATCTCATAGTGTATGTGTTCCCTGATTGTGGCTGTTAACCTGGTCCAATCAGGGAGCCGTGGCTGACAGATATAAACAGGAGCTTCAGAAGTTCTGCTAACTCCAGGAGCTGGCTCTGAGCTAGCTGGATCAGTGTCATGTGCTCTGCATGTGTAAATAAAGGATGACTTGGTGGTGGGATATCAGCCTTCATGGAGTTATTTCAACCACCACCACCACGACAGGAACAAGCTTACATTATGCTGTTCGTATCCTTCGGTTTGGACGTGACTTCTCGCTATTGCGTTTTGCAGTTTTCTCCAAAACAACTATATTGTCCTCGTTATTCCATGCCATTTTCTTTTAGAACATAGGACATTTTTTGTCAAAGGAGAGACATATTGCAAAAGATATACTTGCGAGGCAGATTACAGACTGCCCTCAACTGATTTATGCTTTCAAAACCCAAGTACTCATCAATTAATGCTGATTGTGCTAATAGAATCATAGAATTCCAACAGTGTAGAAACAGGCCATTCAGCCCAACAAGTCCACACCGACTCTCTGAAGACCATCCCACCCTGGCTCATTCTCCTACCCCGGCACTTCCCCATGTCTAACTCGCTTAATCTAAACATCCCTGGACACTACAGGCAATTTAGCATGGCCAATCCACCTACTCTGCACATCTTTGGACTGTGGGAGGAAACCAGAGGAAACCCACGCAGACACAGGGAGAATGTGCAAACTCCACTCGGACAGTGACCCAAGGGTGGAATTGAACCCGGGTCCCTGGCGCTGTAAGGCAGCAGTGCTAACCACTGAGCCACCGTGTCACCCGTAATGGCTGTGCTAATTTAGGATATTCATTTGTACTAAAGTGGCACAGTTGTACTTGTTGAAAGTGACACATATTAAGACACAGGGATCCAGTCTCTACATGCAAAAGGAATGTGTTCAAGGCTATACCTTTCTTGAATTACCTCGGAGCTTGGAGAAAGCATTCAGTCAACTTGCCAAACAAACAGCACCCTTTTCTCTCATAGTTTAAACTGTTGTGATCGTTTGAAATTTGGCATTCTTGCATTTGGCCTGATGAGTATAAGATGAAAACCTTTAGCAACATGCCTCTCTTTTCAGCAAGATTTGAGGTTTATATGACCAAATCACTAAATGTAGGAATTGCTGGACAGTTTGAAAAAAAACACTAAAGTCCATCCAGTTTGCCATCACCTGCACTGCTAGTTGCATGATAATGTATTATTAGAGCTGCTGAGTATTGCTGATAATCTCCATCAGTGAGTTTACAATACGCAAGACATGCGGGAAAATTGAGTAGGAGAGAACATTAGGAACGAAGGTTGCAAGTCACTTGTTCCTGCCAAGATCTCGATACTTACTGCGTTTAATGTCGCAAATTATTTGTGTACAGTATTCCAAAGATTATTGCCTGAAAGAGTTATAATTGTATGGATTTCAATGAATAAATACTATCTGCTTTCACCATATCCTTAGATTGTCAGTAAATGCATCAAGAGTGGATTCATTTATGACCTTGGAGACATCTGGATGGGTATATGAATAGGAAGGGTTTAGAAGGATATAGGCCTAATGCTGGCCAATGGGACTAGATTAATTTAGGATATTTGTTTGGCACGGACAAGTTGGACCAAAGGGTCTGTTTCCATACTGAACCGGTCAGTGACTCTGAGGCATAGTAATGATAGTTTGAGTTATCGAATACATTCCAAAACGGAATAAATAATAAGACTGTCACCCAGTGCTGTCCACTCCTCCTCACCACAAAACACACATGTCTGTGGATCACAAAAAGAAATAAGAATTAAAGTGATGTGATGTAGAAATTGTTTTGATGCAGCGGGTGCCATCTGTGATTCTGGAGCCATTATAATGGACTCTGGCAAAAGGTCTTCAAGTCTCAGTAAATGGAAGATAGACTATAATTCAAAGACAAGCATCATGATTATGCCCACAACCTGTAAAAGATTGAAATGCCTTTCAACATCTATTAAACGCCTACCTTGGTCGCTCCTGTGGCTGTATGTATTTTGGGTATCTATCGACGAGTTGTTTTAGCGCATAATCTTTGGACTTGCTCGAATGTTGACTTTTATGGGGATCATGAAACAAAGGTATCAGGATGAAATAGGTGTTGCTCACTCTTGCTCAAAAGTCTGTAGCGAATTCACACTCACTGTATTTACTGGTAGTCTACTACAGAGGTGATGATCCCTTTTGAAAAGAAGCATCTAAACTAACTCCAGGCTTTCATAGTTTCTAATAACGCCCCTTAGGCTGCCTTTATCTATCTAACTCAAATAACCTCTCAATTTGGGCAGAGTGTCATCTCCTCATTACTTAATTTACCGATAATATTTGGGATGAGGACATCGTGTTGACTTTTATTTTTGAAGCTTTCTTAGAAACTAACACCAGATGATGGAATGCAAATTGGATCTCTTTGAATCATCATACTGACAAGCAGTACCTTTCAGGCTAAACTATCAAACCTATTTATTCAAAGTTAGAAGTAGACTGAAGCAAAGTCTGAGATTGAATTGCTTTGTACATCTTAGTCTGGTATCGTTCTTCCAAAACCCAGTTCTAATCCCAATTCCCATACGGAAAAAACAGCTCTGTTTTGACTAAGCTCCCGTGAGATGCTATGAGAGGTTAACAAATCAGATATGAAGTTGTTGGAATTTAGTTTTATTCAAGCAAAATTGAAATAAAGGGAGAATCAAATTTGTGGTTTAACAAATGTGAATCTTAATGACGTTGTCTTCTGTTCTGTTTAGATTGAGAACTTATCAGCCGGAATAAGACCACAAATTTCTGATACGTTTGGGGTACCTCCCAACCAGCAACCACCTCAATATAGAATGTATCCACAAGGCCAAGGTGGTCAGCCTGGTGCTCCCGCGTACAGTCCAGGATATCCTGGTTCCAACCCAGGGTTTCCAGCCTCCGGCCCGACTCCAGGATATCCGTCCGGCCCGACTCCAGGATATCCGTCCGGCCCGTCTCCAGGTTTTCAAACCGGTCCAACTTCGGGTTATCCATCTGGCCCGACTCCGGGTTATCCATCTGGCACGACTCCGGGTTATCCATCTGGCACGACTCCGGGTTATCCATCTGGCACGACTCCAGGTTATCCATCTGGCACGACTCCGGGTTATCCATCTGGCACGACTCCAGGTTATGGAGCTAGTCCATCACAAGGGTACCCCTCAAACTCCTCTTCAGTTGCAGCACCAGTGAAGGTATGAGAGGCCAGATTAGTACACGAATTAGAGTAAACTCGCTTTATGTGCTAAAGTTTAAAATCTGGTATATTCAATGTTTGTTTATTTCTAGAATTTGTGTCTGAACAATGTAATGTAAACTCATTCGTCAAATAGTCTGCAACAATGACATCTGGAGTAGGGTAGTCAATGTGGACTAGAGACTAAAGTAGCTATGGTCTGGAGAGGATTGGGGAGGGTTGGTGTGCAATAGGCAGGCATTGACTGAAGTGCGTTGACAAAATGGATGAGTCAGTGTATGTTCCAGGAACCTTGTACATTTGGTTGCCCCAGGAAATGGAGGCAGAGTCCGAACTGAAGGGTGAGGTCCTGGAGAAATTTTGCAGGTGTAGCCAGAGGAAGTATGTGACTATTTTCTGAATGGGCTGTTCCCTCGATCGTTTTTCAGAATAAGTCAAATTTATTGCCTTTGACTGATATCTAAAGACAATTACACATTTTGCTTCATTCAGAAGCCCCCGTTGCAGTCCCTTTTGCAATATTGTTAGGAAAGACACAAAACTCTTCATGATCATGAATCATACGTATGATCACCATTCTCACTGTGAATGTGATGAGTCATGTTAATGAAGAAAATGAAGCAATAGGTTGCTGGTGGAAACTATCCTAATTTTCTATTTTGATGTTGTTTGGCATTTTATACTTCAGGTTTTCTCAGAATTTGAGGTAAGCTTTACTAATGTGCCTTTTGGAATTGTTTCTAATGAGGTAACTGCATGTCGTCCTGCATTAGATCAGTCATCTTCACAGTAAGCTATCCTCAGTCGTCATAGATTAAAATCCAGAGATTTCTCTTTTATTAACAACTAACCCATAATCAAAATACGGTGTGATGCTGAAAATAATGAAAAAAAAGCTTTCGAAAAGGATGCCATAAGTGCCATCAGCAAGTTAGTTGAAAATAAAGGGTAACAGCAGAAAGTGCCTGAAGTATTCAAAAGTGTCTATGAAGAGAGAAATTAAGTTAAAGTCTCAGACTGATGACCCATCATCTAAGAGAGCGTGTTTTGCTGCAGTTGATTCAAAGACATGTTAAATTGAGACGTGTGTGAAAAAGCATTCAGATTTATTTATCCTCTTGAAATTTTCAAGAGTTGTGTTGGGTATAAACTAGGAAACTATAAGCCAGCAAGTCTGCCACCTTTAGTAGGTAAATCATTGGGAGAAGTTCTGAGGGACAGCATTAAGCTTCACTTGGAGAGGCAAGGATTAATCAAGGATAGGCAGCATAGCGTTGTAAGGAGACAATTTGGTTGAATTTTTCAAGGAGATGAGGAGGTGTGTGGATGAGGTAATAGAGTTGATGCGGTTGACATTGATGTCAGTAAGGCATTTGACAAAGTGTCACAAGGCAGACTGGATAAAATACTGAAGAGCCCATGGAGTCCAGCATAATTTGCAAATTGGATTGGAAATTGGCTTAGTGATGGGGTTGCAGAGGATAATGGTCAAAGGGTGTATCGCAGGGTTCAGTGTTGGGTCCCTTGCGGTTTGTTGTGTATATTTTATGATGTAGATATGAATGTAGGAGGTGTGATCAATCGGGTCAAAGATGTCTTGAAAATTGGCAGAGTGATAAATAACGAGAAGGAAAGCCTTAGTTTACAGGGTGGTACAGACAGACTGGTCAAATGGGCTGAACAGTGGCAAATGGAATTTTATCCTGGAAAGTGAGAGGTAGTGCGTTTGGGAGATCTAACCAGGCAAGGGAGTATGTGGTGAACAGAAGGACCCTAGGAAATACAGAAGATCAGGAGGACCTTAGTGTGTGTATCCACAGATCCTTGAAAGACAGGTGGATAAGGTAGTTAAGTGGGCATATGGCACACTTGCGTTTATTAGTCGTCATTGAAAACAAAAGCATGGAGGTTATTGATGGAGCTGCATATCAGGTTAGTTAGGAGTAGTGTGACAGGTCATCATACTATAGGAAAGATGTGGTTGCCTGGGCTGGAGAGATTCAGCTATGAAGAGAGACACTTAGGATGGGGTTGTTTTCCTTAGAGCAGAGAGATTAAGCGAGGAGATAAACAAGTTCTGAGGGGCATAGACAGAGAGCAGTTTTCCCTTTAGAGCAGTCATTAATCAGAGGGCATAGTTTTAACATAAGGAACAGGAGATTCAGAGGGAATTTGAGGAATGATTTTCCGCTCATCGAATTGTGGGTGTTTGGAACCCATTACCTAAAAGGGTGGTTGAAGAGGGAATCCCAGAGAAATTTAAGAACTATTTGGATGAATAAATGAAACACCATATCATATAAGGCAATGGGCCAAATGCTAGAAAATGGAATTAGAGCAGATGGATATTTGATGACCATGAGACATGAAGTTTTTTAAAATAAATGTTTCATTCATATTATACAAAATTCAGGTGGTGGAAATCAGATTTAATTCTTATTTTAATATATATTGCTGGATCCAAATTTCAATTTGTCCAAACTCTGAGCGCTTGATGGAAAATACATGCTTTTAGCCATTTAGAATTAAAAGAATTTCAGGGTTCATCCATCTCCTGAAGGAATGTGGGTATCTTGACTTCTGTAAAGAATGGTGTTACAAACTTAAAATTGGATGTTCCCCAGATAGCCATGTAGATAATTTTATTTGTTTTTAATTATCTTAGTCAGATGTGTTCACTCTCTCTGGACCAACTGGGACTGGAATCCAGGCCTCTGGTCCAGAGGTAGGGACACTACCCCACGCACATAGGTTCTTCATTGAGTAGTTTGTAGAATCATACAGTACAGAAGAGGCCCTTCAGCCCATCGAGTCTGGAGCAGCAAAAACTGCTCTAAATCTACATTGGTTCCACGTTCTAGCACTTGACCCATAGCCTTGAACATTAAGCATTTTATGACATTTAACCATATGGAGCAGAAAGGTTCCTTAGTCAAGGTTAGATTAACAGATCTCAGTAAGGGTGACTGGAGGCAGGAGGTGAGGCATTCATCCCCATTGTCCGTCAGTACAGAAGACTAAAGAGTGAACCAGCTTCCCTTGCTGCTCATTCTTAAGTGAAAATCCCTGCTGTCAGTGCGGACATGCCAATGTCATGTGAAAACGGGCTGTGATAACCATATTTTTAACATTGCTGATTGTTGAGTTCCTAATGGGGAAGGTAGTGAAAGGCACAAGTAGAACTGTCCCTTGAAATGGAGTAGATACGGATAAGGACAAAACTGCCAAAGGAAGAGTTGGGGTGGACGAAGGAAAAGCTCCAAATTGGGAGTGCCATCAAGAAACTTGCCACCCATCTTTTTCTGAAACAAGAAGTGCTTATGTTTAAAGTTGTTTGATTGAAACAATTAATAATTTACAAGATTAAACAAAAAGCAGAGACCTGGCTGCATGATATCTTGATGTATGGTTGTTCTGGCTTATTGTGACACTTCTGTGTGCATGTTGCCTGTCAGTGGGATGTTGTTATAAATCATTTGGACTCCAACTGAAACAGTATACTCAATGTGTTCTTGAATTGACAGGGATGGGATTGAATTTGTGTGGAGAAAATGGTTCCATATGAATTTTCCCTCTTGCCTCTGTCCAGATCCCTTCATATTTTGGAATTCTTAACACACATTTTGTAAAATTTTCCATCAATTAACACACAAACTAGTTTAAAATAGTCCCACCACTTCTGCAAAAACTGAGGAACATAAGAACAGGAAGAGCTCATTTAGCCCCTCGAGCCTGTTTTGAGATCCAACGCAACAACGGCTGATCTGCAACATAATTTCATGTACTTCCTTTGTCTGTATCCCTTGATGTTTCCAGATAACAAAAATCTACCAATCAGAGATTCAAAATTAAAAATGATTGAACATCATATATTATTTGTGGAGGAGAATTCCATTCCCCCTCCATCCTTTCTGTGAAGAAGTGTTGGCTAAATTCGCATCTGAGAAATCTTGCTTTTGTTTTTAGATTATGGTGCTAATCCTAGACTCCCTGACTAGAGGAAAACATTTCTCCCAATCTACCCTTTTTGTTCCTCTTAATGTCTTGAAAGCCTTGATCAAAACACCCCTTGACATTCTAAATTCCAGGGAATAGAATCCTAGTTTGTGCAAACTTGCCTTGTTACTTAACCTTTGGAGTCCATTTAGTGGTAAATTTATGCTACAGTGACTTCAAGGTTAACATATTATACCTAAAGTGTTCAGTTCTGATCACAACATAATACTCCAGGGAAGGTTCTGATTGTAACATGGCGATCACAATAAAGCTGTATATGCTCCAGTACAGAACTGAGTGAAGTAAAGTGTCCCCGAATAAATGGGAACTTTAATCTGCCTAAATTTCCTAATCTGGATTAGGACATACACATCCTGACTCTGACCATTCAGTTATTAACAGACGTTCCGATGAGACTTCATGAAGCCGAGAAGTTTAACCAATGGTAGACTGGGTGATGTTGAAGAGATGCAAAGAGTTCTTGGGCACATAGAGACTTACAAAATTGGACCAGCTGTAGGCCATTCAGCCCTTGGGGTCTGCTGCACCGTTCAATATGATCACGGCTGATTACCCAACTCGGCAGCCTGTTCCCACTTTTTCCCCCATACCCTTCGATCCCTTTAGCCCCAAGCGTTATATCCAATTCCTCCTCAATCATTCACTGTTTTGGCCTGACTGCTTTCTGTGCTGAAGGGCTTGACAGTACATGCTGAGAGGATGTTTGCCCTCCTGGGAGAGTCTAGGACCAGAACAGTCTTGGAATTAAGGGGTGCCAACATAAGATCAAGATGAGAAGCAATTTCTTCTGAGGGTTGAGAGTCTTTGGAAATCGTTGCCACAGAGAGCTATGGGGACGGAGTCCTTAAGTATATTTAAGGCTGAGGTAGATTCTTGATCAGTAGGGAAGTCAAGGATAATGGGGAAAAGAAGTGGACATGAGGAATGTTGGATCAGCCATGACCTTACTGAATGGTGGAGCAGGCTTAAAGGCCAAACAGCTTACTCCCTGTTCCTATTTCTTACGGTAGTAAATTCCACAGGCTCACCCCTCTCTGGGTGAAGAAATGTCTTCTCATCTCAGTCCTAGTGTACCCCGTATCCTTAGACTGCAGCCTCAGGTTCTGGACTCCCCACCATCAAGAAGAACCTTCCTGCATCTACCTTGTCTAGTCCTGTTTGGATTTTATAGGTTTCTATGAGATTCCCTGTTCACTTGTGATCATTGGGACACCCGCCCATCTTTTTTTATTTGGAAAAACAACTGTCCTATGACCCTCTCCCAATGAGGAATAATGCTCTGGTTTTGAATTGTTGAATTAACAGAAATCTCTTGTTATCTTTAGCCTGTGAACCAGGGAACTGTAAGAGAAGCTTCAGGGTTTGATGCCTTGAGGGATGCTGAAGTCCTCAGGAAAGCAATGAAAGGTTTTGGTGAGTGAATCTGCAAAATACATCGCTGTTTCTTCCTCCTCAGGCCCCCATTCCTGGTAGAAACTGAGTGAGTGATGGTTCTGGAATGGGAAGAGAAAATGTTGGATGAAGGGTTTAGGCCCAAAACGTCAAGTTTTCCTGCTCCTATGATGCTGCTTGACCTGCTGTGTTCATCCAGCCCCATGCTTGTTATCTCGGATTCTCCAGCATCTGCAGTACCTTTTATCTCTGATAAAACGTTGGATGTGGTGGTTGTTCTTCCTGTTTGCCTTTTAATGACCCCTGCTGGAAAGTACGCGTGTGTGTTTGTGGGATATTCGGTTAGTTGTGATGCCTTTCATGGTCAAAGAACTGTTTATGATTCCTGTTTAAGGATGATCTCGCATTCTTAATATGCCTAGTCAACATTTATCGTGATTTACTTAAAAGTGCATTCACCGTTAGGCCAAGCAGCATTACAGAAGCAGGAAAGTTGACATTTTGGGTCGGGACCCTTCTTCAGAAAATGACTTGAAACATCAACTTTCCTGCTCCACTGATGCTGCCTGACCTGTTGTATTCCTTCAGCTCCACACTGTGTTATCTCTGACTCCAGCACCTGCAGTTTTTACTATCTCTGCATTCACTGTTATATGGCTCGACAATTAAGGCAGCTATTTTGTGCATAACAACGTGCCATGAACAACAAGAAAAGTGATGGGGCTTTTGTTCTTTTTGGGTGGCGGCATCTGAGGTATAAATGTTGACCAGGCTACAGAGGAAAGCTCTCTGCTGTTTGAGTCAGATATGTGTTAATTCTATCGTACAGCATGAAGTTAATGGGCTGAATGGCTTCCTTCTGCGACATAGCGACGTGTTACCTCAGCACCATCGCCTCCCCAACAAGACTCAATATCACTGGACTAGTAATCCACGGCTGATTTGGTTAGCTAGTTTGTTATGCAGAATGTTGCCAACAGTGTAGGTTCAATTCCTGTACTGGCTGAGGTCACCTCAAAGGTCCCACTATCTTGACCTCTCCCCTTGTCTGAGGTGTGGTGACCCTCAGGTTCAGCTTCCAGGAGTCTCCTCTCTAATGAGAGAGCCCTATGGGACTATAGTGACATTTTTTACTTTAATTGTGACTCTTTGATGTTCATCCAAGCATGTTTTTGGTTCCTTTTAACTGCTTAACTGATTTGGAATTCACACTCTGATATCTAAGTGGGTCTAAAAAATGACTTTAACTAGACTTCAGCTGTTATTTTTACAGCGGCAATATTCTATATTCCCACTAGCAAGTGTTGGACAAAATAGTGGCAAAAACAAAGACTGACTGACCGCTCAGGAAGCTGCTCACAAAAGCAGCGTTATCTTTCAGATAAGGTAATAAAATCAATGTACGTATTTATGATTTATTTTATGGTGATTGAAGTTACGTTTAACAAAAAATATGCAAAGAAAAAGTCCTGAGTGTTGTGGGGGAAAAAGAAGCAGCAACAGAGAACATTGTTGAAATCATTTTCATACATGACTCAGTATTCTCCAGTTGCAGAGCATTTCTGGTAGGCGATTTACTTGGAATTTTTGTTGAATAAATTCGAATGCAAAGTTTGATGGGGATGTAACAGTGGGAACCACTCTTGATTATGAATTCCTCTGTTCCTAGGCACAAATGAACAGGCCATTATTGATGTAGTCGCTCATCGTTCGAATAAGCAGAGGCAACAGATTGTGTTGTCCTTTAAAACAGCGTACGGAAAGGCAAGTATCTTTTCGTTGCTGGGTGAGTGAGGCTCAGGATCTTTGTTTCATCTTCCCTCACTTTTGAAGAGAACCACAACCAAAAAACATAATATTACTGCCGTAGTGTGGGCTGAAGGCAAAAATTCCTTCAGTCCCCCGTTGGATTTCCTTCAGTAGGGCACTGATTCCACGTGCCAGTATCCCAAAGAAGGGCAATGGAATTCTCCCTGTTCTGGTCAATATTTATTCTTCAACTAAGCTCCCAGAAACAGGTTAACTGGTCATTGTCGTGTTACTGTTTGTGGGACAAATTGGCTTTCATGTTCCTTCCTGTATTACGAGACCACGAAACAGAACATAAGTAGGCCATTGAGCCCATCATGCTGGCTCCGCCATTCAGTCAGATAATGGCTGATCTGACAGCCCTCAATTCCAATCTCCTGCTTTATCCCCACAACCCTTGATGCCCTCTTGAATGCTTTAATCAGAAGTACCTCCACCCATACTTACAGACAGTGCATTTCAGATTCTAATTACATGTTGTTTCCTCGATCCTATTTGTGTTCTAATATTTATATTTCAATATTATAGCCCAATATTGAAAAGTTATGAAATGCTTTGGAATATCCTGAGGCAGTGAAAGATACCATGTCAATAGGAAATTGTGGAATCAACATTTATACATTGTGTCTCACGTTTTTTTTTTCTCTAAAGGTTCATACATAACGCCAACACAAAATAGTTTTCTAACAAAATAAATACAATTTCGACAGTTGTAACTCTGTTTGTAACTGGGAAAGTATTTGATGGAGGGAATGTGCCTAGCAGTAGGTTTGAATATCCCCTTTATAGTCCTCAACTGCTAACATTGTTGTAATCCTCAATGGAATCCTCCAGCCCTGTTATTGATCTTTTGCACATCCTTGGATGTGGGAGCTCATTGGAGCATTGATCGAACCTTCTCATTTAGCAATATTGGACACCCTCTTGATAATTTTGAGGTGGGGATAGGGGTGATTGTGGTTGTGGGGGGATCCTGTCAGGAGCAAGATATTGTATGTATGACGACATGACATAGATGCAGTATTCTCCGGTCTAGGAGAAGCTCCAGACCACATGTTGCTATGCCTTTGATATTTGACCTTCATCTGTTGCAGGATTTGATAAAGGAGTTGAAGTCCGAGTTGTCGGGTAATTTTGAGAAGGCAGTCCTGGCATTGCTGAAGCCATCTGTACTTTATGATGCAGCTGAACTGAAGGATGCCATCAAGGTCAGTGACGAGCTCTAAAGAGCTGCTGAAGCAGTAGAGCAACAGACCTGTTTTTGTACAGAACTGCAGAATGGAGTTAGCAACATTGAATCAGGCTAATACTTGTTTATGCCTTGTCTGAGTAACTTCGCACCTTACTCCACCAAACCCTGTTAACATAATTCATTCTAATGCACTTAGCTTCCCCTTAAATGTAACTGTGTGAATCATCTTAGCCACTTGTTGTGGTAGGAAGTTTCACAAAGTAATTGCTTTTTGGCAGAGACGTTTCTCATGAATTCTCTACTAGATTTACTAGATGTTACATTAAATGGTGCAGGGTTTTTGTCTCCCTGACCCAGTGGAAGTACTTTCTCCACCTCGGCCCTGTTCAACCCCTTCATAACTTTAAAGGCCTCTACCAAATCACTGCTCTGCCCTCTATTTTCTAACAACTGGTGCAGAGGGAGGAATGATACAAAGGTCACCTTGTGGGTTTTTCTTTGATTCCTTCTTCCTGTCTAATGTGTTGTAAAGTGAGCAAATTGCACAGTTTTGAAACAATTACATGCAGGCGCTGACTTTATCTATATCGTACACAAAAGCATACATTGACAACTCAGCGCCTAATATTTTGGAGTTAGTTTCAACAATGTTAATAAGCAAGGAACAGCATGACACAAGAGATAATTAGCAGGATAAGAGTACAGAGTGAAGTACCAAAGCAGATTTGATACTTCAGGCCTCTGTTGTCCAACAATTTTGATGTTTTCAACCACCTAATAAAGCTAGAGTTCTATTACTTTTAAATTGAATTAGCTTTATTGTCACATGTACTCAAAGGAGTACAGTGAAAAGTTTACAAGTCGCCACTTATGGTGCCATCTTGTATACCCATAAACAGATTCTTCAGTACAAGTTCTTAGGAAAATAATTAGAAAAATGAAGAAATAAACTGTCTGGCTTTACAGATCATAGGAATAAATTAGAAAAATAAATAAAAAGTTCAGAATAATAGTCCTTCCAACCCAGTGCATGCTGGCACTTAGCTTCCATACTGTGTTGGGCTTTAACTCAAGGCCAGGAGACTGCTCTGGAATCACCTCAAGGCTGCAAGTCCACGCTGAGGCCATGTTCCATGGGTCTGGAAAGTCTTATCTGCCCAGGAGGTGTGTCATAATATGTACAAAGAGGTTGCTTTCCCTTTTAGAAAGAAAGGCATTCATCTCTCAGACACCTCTTGTATTGTCTTGGTTCGAGTCCCACCTGTCCCAGAGGTGCGTTGTAACATCTCTGAAAAGGTTGTTTTAAAAATAATTTTTCCTGTTTTCCCTAGAATTTAGAAGGTTAAGGGGTGATCTGATGAAAGTTGTCAAGATATTAACAGAAAAAAGCAGGGTAAATAAAGATAAACTGTTTCCACTGGTTGGGGGAATTCTAGAATAGGAGGTTTGAGAATTAGGGCCACACTATTCAGGAGGAATATGAGGAAACATGTCTACACATAGAGAGTGATGGAGGTTTGAACTCTGTTCCACACACAGATGCTAGATAATTTTATATTAGAGATAGATTAAATTTTTGTTAAGCAAACGTATTAAGGCAAGGATGTTGAGTTAGACCACCATTAGCCATGACCTCATTGAAGGCAGAACAGGCTTGAGGGACTGAATGGCCAACTCCTGTTCCCATGCATGACAACTACAACAACAGAAACAGAAGTTGCTGCAAAAGCTCAGCAGGTCTGGCAGCATCTGTGAAGAAAAAAGCCAGAGTTAACGTTTTGGGACCAGTGACCCTTCCTCAGAACTGGAACAAAAATAAAGTTGCTGGAAAAGCTCAGCAGAACTTGAGTTCTGAGGAAGGGTCTCTGGACCCAAAACATTAACTCTGTTTTTTCCTTCTCAGATGCTGCCAAACCTGCTGAGCTTTTCCAGCAACTTTGTATTTGTTCCTACCCTGAACGTCTGATATGAGAAAGCAACTTGTCAAGCTAATTTGACTTGCAAATAACCAAATGATATTTTTAGTGTTGAGAGAACAATTCCGTTCTATTTAAATACGTATGTCGCAAACCCAAGTGTATTTACGTGTATTTTCACACCTTGCACTCTCAGCCTGCTAGTTGGGTGGCACGGTGGCGTGAACACTCCAACAGTGTTCAATGATGTTACAATAACCATACAGTTCATAAACAGCCCAGTAAGACACAGGAGTTTTCTGTTGCTGCTTTGTATCTTTTGTAGAATTACAGAATACTTACATCAAAGAAGGAGGCCTTTCAGTCTTCCTGTCTGAGACTGCAGAGAAACTCGATTATTACCATTCTCCCACCTTTTCCCTACGGCCTTCCAATTTTTTTCTCTCCAGGTAATTATCCAATTCCCTTTGGAAAGCCACGATGGATTCTGTTTCTGCCGTACTTTCTGGTAGTGCATTCCAGTTGGTCTTTAATCCTATTTTTCAACCAGATTGATTATTGTAAAAAACCTGTGATGGTCACATAGAAGTGTTATTAACTAACTTCACATTTCAGTTACTGAAGTTACTTGCATCTGCACAACCGGCAGGAACCTGAAAGAAAGAACCTGAACCTCTTTAGTAACTGAATTTACATTCACCAACCCCCGTTGTGGGATTTGAACCCTTTTTCCAGTCCAGAATATTGGTCCGGGTCTCCAAATTACTGGTTCATTCACATTGCAACTATGCAAGTCCTTCCTGCTTTCAGAGAAACTCATTGGTCAATGGATTCATTTCTGTCAGTATCACCTGCAATCCTGCCACTCCTTCCTGCTTTTGGAGAAAGTCACATAGGTCAATAAATTCATCTCTGTCAGTATCGCCTACAATCCAAGAAGTAAATGCATTCCTGTATGAGCCCTGAGGCCTTATGCCATAAGCCCACAGGACATCTGATTGCTGAAGTCTGATCCTGCTTCGAGCAAGGAGACCCTCAGGATGGGTAGGGAAGGGACGGGCATCTTGGATAAATCTTAACTCCCACCACCAATTACTGTCCATTGCAAGTTCTTGTGGATGTTTGACTTCCTGGTCTTCAAAAGGAGAATTCTTGATTATTCTGCTTCTGAATGCAGGGGGCTGGTACAGATGAGGAATGTCTAATCGAGATCCTGGCATCCCGTTCTAATGCCGAAATCCACGCCATCAACAGCGCGTACAAAACAGGTGAGGGATGACAGGCAAGATGTCGGATTTACAGACCTCTTGCCAGAGTTGTAGCTTGTCATAGATTGTTTGTTCATCTGTAGCAGATACATTGGTGAATGGGGTGGAATTACTTTCATTTTTGATTTAGGGGTCATTTCTCTGTGACATTCATTTCAAAGGAACAACATTGTCATGCCGTGTATTCTAAGAACTGTGATGCTTGCATTAAACACTGTGTGAATTGAGTAAACAAAAAGCATTGGCCATAGCTGTGCTAGGGCAACCAACATTATATCTCCTTGGCCAAAAGAACTGTCCAGTGAGGTACTCGATAGTGCAGTTTGGCTGATGTCAGTTCTAATGGAAATAGGAAATGCTGCAGATGTCCACAGTGCCTCCAAACTGGATAATAGACAACATCTCTGATCCTTGCTGTGAATGCTTGTGCCTTGGCCCTTAAAATAAGTGCGAGCATCTAATAATTTTTGGGCTGTAGCGCGTGGGCTCGTACCTGAAGGAATCCTACCTGCCTTCCCCAGCCCCACCCCTCCTTTCTATTTATTTCTGAGCTCCCTTCTCCCTTCCCATTTCTGTAGAAGGGTCCCGACCGGAAACGTCAACTTTCCTGTTCCTCTGATGCTGCCTGGCCTGCTGTGTTCCTCCAGCTCCACGTGGTGTTATTGCTGACTCCAGCATCTGCAGTTCTTACTATCTCCAAGGTGTCAGTAGACCCTTGTTCCCAATATGAGGGATGCAGTACCACTTCTAGTAAGTGAGGCCACCCTGACAACTTATTCACTCACAGGATGTGGGCACCTGTGGCTAGGCTAGCATTTATTACCCTGAGGGAAGTTAAGAATTAACCACATTGTTGTGGCTCTGGAGTTACAGGCCAAGTAAGAATGACAGATTTCCTTTCTTAAAAGGCATTAGTGAACCAGATGGGTTTTTCTGAGAAATGACAATGGTTTCATGTTATCATTAGACCCTTAACTCCAGATGCTATATTGAATTCCACCATCTGCCATGGCAGGATTTGAACCTGCATCCCCAGAACAATATCTGATCCAATAGTCTTGCAATATACCATTAGGCCACTGCCTCCCCTTACAAAGCCTATACAACGACCCCCTCTTTCAAAAGATAAGACCAGCACTGACATCAATGACCTGCAGATACCCCAAAGCATGCAAGGAGCAGCTGAAGCACGTTTTGTTCATAAGGTCCCTGAAATAATGCTTTTAATGAGCAGTTACTGCGCTTTTTTCAGAGGTGGTTGAAGTAGAAACATTGATTGGGGAACATCACACAATTTTCCACTCCAATTTTAAATATACCCAAACCACTGAAAAAGGTAGAAGGTCCCAGCGTGACCTCCCACAAAAGACAACACCTGTAACAATGCAGCACTCCCCCAGCATAACGCTGAGGAATCGACCTGGAATAAAAGTCCCCTCTTGGTAGGAGAACCCAAACTTGATGCCTCAATGAAATTTCTGATTACTCAATTCTCTCCGAGTTGAACAAGTGCAGAAACAATCTCTTGAGTTAATGATTCAGTAAGATCATAAATCAGTCTAGTTACGCAGTGCCTTCTATAGTTCTGGTGCTGGCAATGAAGGAAGTGGGTGACCAAGGCAGGGAGAGGATTTGCAGTTGCTGTGGGAACAACCAGGACTGAACCAGGCATTGAGTAAACATCGCTGAGAAGACAAAAGTCTGTTTGTTTGTATGCATGTGTAAGAGAGAGAGCACGTCTGTTAAAGGTCAGCTGTGCAGATGCAACTTTGTTGATCTCAAACATCACAGAAACTGTTCACTTGGCAAATGATACCAAACGTGAGCCACAGGTTCAGGGTTATTAATGAGGAAGTATTTTAGTATTAATCTTTCTCACCAGCATTGGACTTTCTAAACCAGGAATCCTTGCAATGTAGTCTTTGTTATTATTAACTCTCCAGGGTACAAAGTAGTATAAACTCCTAGTCTAGAAAGCCTGATGCTGGTGGGAAAGATCTTAATGTTAAGAGAATGCCCTGTGTAGAGAGCCTTACAAACTAGTTGAATGTACCACAAACAAAGCTGATCCAGCCCTCTAAAGCAAGATTAACCCAACAGTCCTTGTTAACCACATCTCCCTCAGGACTGGGTACCTGGGAGAAAGTGAGAGGGAAGTGCTATTTTTCAACTTGTTTCACTAAACTCTGCTCAATTAGTCAAGTGCCCAGGAATTCCAGTACGCTCTTTCCTCTCTTTGTTTTTGAAAGTTAGCTTGATATCATGGTATACCTATGATGTTAGCCCCCAGGTCGTTGCCATCCCCCATCCCCATGCAGAGACACACACATATACACAGAGACGCACACACACGCACGTACACGTACACTTGCACTCTCGCGCATGGACACGCGCGCACGCACGCGCACACGCACACACGCACACAGTACATCTTGGACCCCATGTCAAGATAAGTCTTGGGAACTAATTCCAGAATTAAACTATTTCCACACGCATAGACAGATACACAAACATCGCACATATCTCAAGTCTCGAGAGCTCAGTGCCAAATTGGAGTCGAGGCACAGTGACAGAAGTGCAGAACTACCAAATCAATCCCGTAACTTGAGACGTAAAAGCTTTTGTTAAAAAAGCAAATCAAATGTATGAAAATCATGAGCTTTTTTTTTTCAAATTAATAACAGATTGACAGTTGGATGATAAAGCTCAGTGGATTATGTAATCTCTGATAGAATGGAACTTTCTACAAAAAATATTTTCATGTATCTGAAAATGTTTTACAAAAGTTTGTTTATTAAAATTCTACTTATTATCCTGCTTGTATCAAGAAAGGAGGATCGTTCTCCCTCCATTGCAGAATGATACAGCACTGAAGGAGACTATTTGTTCCTCACTGCTGGATCTTTAGATGAATTTTCCAATTGGCCAGATGTCCCTACAGAATTTGATCAGTTCCACTTGGAGGATTGTTATTATGTTTGCCTCCTTTGGCTTTTCAGGAAATGGGTTCCAAATCGCAACCATCATTTCTCAATATGAATTAATAGACGTTTTCCTTCCTGTCTAATCAACCTGTTCAGAGATGTGATAACACACCTCTGGAGCAGGTGGGACTTGAACCTGGGTCTCCTGGCCTAGAGGTAGGGACACCACCACTGCACCACAAGAAGCCTATCAACAGACGAATATGCTTAAGAAGGTAAATGATTAATACAAGTCTGGTGAATGATTCCAGCCTTACAAGGAACCAAGGCTCTGGGAACCCCGGAACCATTGCCTCTGGATTGGATTAAAACCCAAGTTCCAACTCCAGATGATTAATGTCTACCCTATTGCACAAACCAACAGTGTCTATATTTAGGCAAACTCTGCTGACAGAACAGACTTCAGTTCCTAAAATTGCATCTGAAATAACATTCCAGAGTCAGTGGCTGTCGCTTATACCTTTTTCTTAAAAACAGGGAAATACCACGGTTTCCATTGAAGTATGTCATAAGGTAATTCAGTAATCACTTTGAAAGTTGTCCCAACTCACTATGATGGAAATCATTTAGTCTCGCTACTCCTAGAGTCAACACAAAAGTTTAAGTTTTTAAAAGGTTGTATGCAAAATCTCCAAACTACCTGATGTTCATACTGAGGTGAATAGAAAGCACAGACCAGGTTCCTGTACTTGAGAAGAATCACCATTTATTACAGGTCATTGGATTCTAGCTATAGGAAATCGATGATATTAAATTAAGTAAACTCAACAGATTGAAACTCTCAATGCTTTACAGATACAAATAAACACAAACAGGGGACAATAAACACATGGGAGAATGGAAAACTGGGAAAAAAAAAACAGTTCTGTAGTCTTTGTTCACAGAGGGTTAGTTCTGAAGGTTTCTCCTTGACCTTCCTTTCTCCGAATGCTTCCACTGGTTTGTGGGAGGCACAGGGTGGCTGACTCACTTATGAAAAGTCTCTGACTTGCCTAAGTCAAAGTCAGCAACTCTTTTTTTATCTTAGAATTAGCTTTATTGTCACGTGTACTCAAATGAGCACAGTGAGAAGTTTACAAGTCACCACTTATGGTGCCATTTTAGGGGAAAACATAGAAAAGAGAAAAAAGTCCAGCATTGCAGATCGTAAGAATGAATTAAAAAAATAAAAAGTAAAGAATAACAGTTGTTCCAACCCAGTCCACACCAGCACCTAGCCTCTAGTCCATGCCAGGCCTTCATTCTAGACCGCACGGGGTTTCATCTCAAGGCTGCTGAGGCTGGGAGACTGCTCTGGAATCACCTTGAGGCTGAAAACTCATGCTGAGGCCACGCCAAGGCGAGAGACTGCCATGCCATGTCTGCACTGAGGCCAGGAGTTCAGAACATCACCAAGAAGAAAGGAGAAAGAAACAGAAAGGAGAAAAAAAGGAAGAGAAAAAGAGGGGCAGACGAGCAGTAGCTGAGGAGTCCAACTCTGCCCCCATCTTGGATCATCTTGTAGCATTGGCTGAAGGAAAGATAAGCTGGTTTCCCATTTTAAAGTGGCTTACTGCAGAGATCTGAGAGAGAGTTTTTTTTGGGCTGTTGCTGGTTTCTCTTCTGGTCTGACAAAGCAAATATCTGCCTTATTCACAAACAAGTTTATCAGCTCCCTGACAACCATTCGGATAGTGGTTGGCAAGCAGAGAGTCGTTGTCATTGGCTTGTGAAAACTAGAGACCAATTATTAATCTGTTTCATTCGTATACAACCCCTCAGGTCCGGCTCGTCTGCACATTGCTGGATCTCTTAGTTCCGCAGACGGGTCACGATAGGTAGCACATTCCTTCCTTTCAAAACATGCAGCCATCCTTGCAAATCCCTGGGTTTCAAAACAGTTCTTTCTCATTTCAGTCCACAGTTTTAAAAAGCACTAAAACATAAAGATGTGGGAATAAAATTTTTGGAAAAAAAATCTTTACAGAAGTGAATCAAATTAAACTTTGAAGAGGAACAAGGAACGTTTGGGGAAAGAGCGGGGCTAACTTGGTAACTTTTTCAGAGAGTAAACACCGACGTTACCTTTTGCTACTGCTGTCCTTTTGGATACCAACAGCAGTACTGAACAAGATACTGCTTTTTTCAGCCGTATGATTAACCTTGAAAATGATTGATGCAGGACACATCAGTCATCACCTTGCTTTGTAATTCTTCACTCCCTCGGGAATCACTTGGTTATTCCCTATTGCTTCTGGTCTCAGTTGCTGCAGTCCCCCCAGAGCGGGGTAATCTCCCCCTAATGCTGACCTCTAAGAGGTGCACAGTATTTTGTTCTCTTTGTGGATCTGTTATGAGTCCAAGAACAGAAGCTGTCCTGCTTCACCTACCCAGTCCCTCTCCCCAAAGTAAAACTAAATCATTGGGTCTAGTAGCAAGGGAGTCTTGGGAAACCACAGTTTCCCAAGAAACTCTGGTGAGATTGGCTTAATTTTACTAAGAAATTGTCTTCCCCCTGATAATTTTGAGAGTGTTATGTCCGCAGCATTGCAGGTAGAGTTTAACTGGGTAACACTGTGCTACTTAGCAGTACTGTGAAACTCCCACTCCTTCTGGGGTGGCATGGTGACTCAAGTGGTTAGCACTGCTGCCTCACAGTGCAAAGAACACCGGTTCGATTCCACCGTCGGGTGACTGTGTGTGTGGAGTTCGCACACTCTGTGTCTGTGTGGGTTTCCTCCAGGTGCTCTAGTTTCCTCCTACAGTCCAAAGGCATGCAGGTTAGGTGGATTGGCCGTGCCAAATTGTACATTGTGCCTGGATATGTGCAGACTGGATGGATTGGCTGTGGGAAATGCAGGGTAAGGAGATGGGTCTGGGTGGAATGCTCCCTGGGGGTCAGTGTGGACTTGATGGGCTGAATGGCCTGCTTCCTCATTGTAAGGATTCTATGATTCTCCGTCCTGGACAACAGAATCCAGTGTAAAGTATCGACTTTCTGACACTTGCTGGAACCAAATGAGAAGAGTTCAGGTTCACATTCATGTCTGGTCCTGGAATTCCCATGAATAAATCAACCTGAGTGGTCAATATCAGTGTTATGAACATGACGTTAATGAAATGTTTGTCATAATGTTAAGATACATAGGACATTATTAGTCCTCTAAATACTTAATTAAAGCCTGTGCCCAGGTGTTCCTGGAGACCAAGCATATGGTGTCCACTGGTCTTCAAGTCTTCCACGATTGGTGGGCACCAGAGGGGCTAGACCCCCACTTCCCCCAAGCTAAATTGTAATTTTAATGTGTTAAGTTTCTAAGATTTGACCTTGGTTATAGTTCTCCATTTAAGGAGCTGCACCCTGTTAAATTTGAACCAAATCATACCAAACTAGATTAAAACCATTATTTTAATTAGTTATCTTTAAGATCGTGTAAAGGGAGCCTGTGGACTGTTGTGTTGCAGTTGTATTGTCCCTACCTCTGAGCCAGGAGACTTGGGTTCAAGTCCCACATGTTCCTGAGGTGTGTAATGAGAAACTATCTGTAAAGAGAGACTCCTGGGACACCAGGTTAGTGAATAGGAAGCAGCTCTGTCTAATGCTGCATTTTGTGAATAAACACACTGTCGAGGAAAGGATTTGCGTCTGGTTTCATACTTCACCTTACCTGAGATTCTGACTAGTTTGAACATGTGATTGTCAAATCTGCTGCAGAGGGTTGCCTTGTTTCCAAGCTCCTGTCTCGAGTATGTCAAGTACTCGGCTGGCTCAGCATTCTATGTGGAGGGAGAATAAAACACAGTTGATATTGCAGATTGGTGACTGACCTTTCATTAATGAATGTTCATGGTCATTTTGCAAAAAAGGTCACCCACCTGAAATGTTAAACCCTCTCTGGTAAAAGGCCACAATCCGACACCCTGAACATAACTGCATTTTCTTTTGCAGAGTTTAAAAAGACTCTGGAACAGGACATCAAGAGTGATACATCAGGTCACTTTGAAAGGCTGCTGGTCTCCCTTGTCCAGGTAATGTGGAAATAGTGCTGCTCCTGCTTTGATTTCTCATCAAATCCATCATTAAAACTGAGCACAGTCCTTTACAAGATCATCAGCTTGTGCAGCAACAGTGATGTGGTACATCATCCCAAGGGGCTTCACAGGAGAATTATCAGAGAAATTTGGACATTGAGCCAGAAAGGGGGATAATAGAGGCAGGATTTTGGGCCATTCAGCCCTTTGAGGCTGCACTGCCATTCGGTATGATCAAGGCTGACGGAGTATTCAGTTCCTGCTTTCTCCTCATTCCCTTTGATTCCTTTAGCCTGAAGGACTATATCTAACTCCTTATTGATAATGGTGATCAGATAAAACTAAATCCTTTTTACCAGTAAATTAGCTGTGTGCTGTGTCTGTCTCTACTTTAATCATAATGTAATCTCCAGTACAGTTACATCTCCCAGCAGGTGAAACTCTGTTGTAATTGTTACACTGTCTGTAACACTGTACCCTGAACTTCCTTCCTGTTTATCTGTTCTCAATACTTTCCCAGCTAATGGGTCCGGATATCGATGGCATGTGTGTCATTCACTTCCACAGTCATTCAAAACATACCCTACTGACAACTGGACTAGAATCAATAAATTATATATCAATATAGAAAAGCACGATGACCAGGATGTGACTAAAAGCACAGCTACTTTTCATCTGCACATTTACAAAGTTCACATCAACTTTGATCAGATACAGAACAATAATGCAATGTGTTGTACAGAGGGAAGAACATTAATGGTTCAGGGTCGGAGGGAGGTAGCAGGGACATAGGAGGCCCAGTGGAGGAGTTAACTCTCACTACAATGAAAGAAAGACTTGCATTTACAGAGCACCTTTCATTGCCTTCTGACAGCCCAATGTACTTTCCAGCCAATTACCTACTTTTTAATTGCACTTAATTGAATTCACCAAAGATCCTCAGACAGCACCTTCCAAACCCATGACCACACAGATGTATGGGAACACCCCCACCTTCAAGTTCCCCTCCAAGCCACTCACCATCCTGACTTGGAAATATATCGCCATTCCTGCACTGTCGCTGGGTCAAAATCCTGGAATTCCCTCCCTAATGGCATTGTGGGTCAACCCACAGCTGGTGGACTACAGTGGCTCAAGAAGGCAGCTCACCATCACCTTCTCAAGGGCAACTAGGGACGGGCAATAAATGCTGGCCAGCCAGTGATGCCCACATCCCACAAATGAATAAAGAAAAGTCAATGTTGTAATGTGAGAATTGTAGCCGCAGCAAGTTTCCATAAATAACAATGTAAAAATGAGCAAATAGACGACTAGTCTTTTTCAGTGATGTTAATTTAAGGAATATATACTGGTCAGGACACTGGGAAGAACTCCCCTGCCGTTCTTGAAAATAGTGCCAGGGTGGCACAGTGGCTCAGTGGTTAACACTGCTGCCTCACAGGGCCAGGGACCCAGGTTCAATTCCAGCCCCGGGCGACTGTTTGTTTGTGTAGAGTTTGCACATTTTCCCTGTGTCTGCATGGGTTTCCTCCCATAGACCAAAGATGGCTCTGCTAAATTACCCTGTAAGTGTCCAGGGATGTGCAGGTTAGGTGGGTTAGCCATGGTAAGTGTGGGATTACAGGGATAGTTCTGGATACTCTTCGGAGGGTTGGTGCAGATTCGATGGGCCCAATGGCCTCTTTCCACACTGTAGGGATTCCAAGATTCTGTCTATTGACATCTACCTCCAGTGTGGGTTGGAGCAGTTTGACATCTCATCTCAAAGAAGGCACCTCTGACAGTGTGGCACTCTCTCACTTGGACTGTCATGCAAGATTCCTGTGTTTAGCTAACCCACTGGAGTGGGACGTGGGGCCACAACCTTCTGCCTTGAGGCAAGAGCTGGACAAAGTTGAGTGTTGAGGAATTTACTTATAGAAAGCGGAGGTTAAGGGTGAAAATTTAGAAAGCAGGAAATGTGGTATGGGAGGCATTTTATAAATGAGGCAGGGGCATTAGGAAAACAAACCATGGAACTAGAGTTGCACAAAGTCCTGTTCTTTCAAAATTTCACATGTCAAAATGCTTGCACACAACCCGTCAAGTATTGCGGTTTTAGAAAAAAAAAACCAATTTTGAATGCAAGGTCAACCATCTCCCCATGCAGAGTTTATGTGGAATTTTTTTAGATCCAGCAACCTGCAGTTAATTACTGGATTTCTCCCTCCACCAGAGAAGTACAGAATCATGGAAGTGTTATGGGTCTGTGTAAATTGTGTCTGTACCAGATTGTTAAATGAGCAGAGTTAATGAGATCTGTTTAGGAAGACAAATTTTGTCTCCAGCTGACTATGTCTGTATTATATGCATGAATCAAAGTGACCCTGAATTTAACAAGCATGGGGCTGGATGAACACAGCAGGTCAAGCAGCATCATAGGAGCAGGAAGACTTGACGTTTCGGGCCTAAACCCTTCATCAGAAATGGGGGAGGGGAAGAGGGTTCTGAAATAGGGAGAGAGGGGGAGGCGGATAGAGGATGGATAGAGGAGAGGATAGGTGGAGAGGAGGCAGAGAAGTCGAAGAGGCGGGGATGGAGCCAGTAAAGGTGAGTGTAGGTAGGGGGGTAGGGAGGAGAGAGGTCAGTCCAGGGAGGACGGACAGGTCAAGGGGGCGGGATGATGTTAGCCTCCTCTCCACCTCTCCTCTCCTCTATCCATCCTCTGTCCGCCTCCCCCTCTCTCCCTATTTATTTCAGAACCCTCTTCCCCTCCCCCATTTCTGATGAAGGGTTTAGGCCCGAAACGTTAAGTTTTCCTGCTCCTATGATGCTGCTCGACCTGCTGTGTTCATCCAGCCCCACACCTTGTTATCTCGGATTCTCCAGCATCTGCAGTACCTTTTATCTCTGACCCTGAATTTGTTTGGATGACCATTGAGCCTTCTTTCCTCCTGATCTCCAGGGTAACCGTGATGAAAGCCAAAATGTCGACATAACACTGGTTAAGAAGGATGCTCAGGTGAGTCAGAGAATATAGTGCCATGCAACCGTGTTGCCAAAATCCTAATTGGAATGAGCCATGGTGGAATTCTTGAAGCAGCTTGGAACCCATTGGATGATCTGGTGCCATGGCGATGGTGACAATGGTGACCTAGCACCCCACCCACCCCAAACATTTTAGAACACAGTTTTTTCTTCCAGTTTCGTACACTATCTGTATGTAGAAATGTAATTGTTACTCCATTTCTGTTTTTTGAGTTTGTGTTCTCAAATCTGCAAGGTGGCACAGACCTTTGGTAAATGTCGAAGGGACTGTGTCGTTGTCAAGTTTTATCAGCGGGAGAGTGAGGTGGGCAGGGAAGAGACAAGGTAAGAATTCATTGTGTTGAAGTCTATGGAGTTTTGCATTCTGAAAGCTTGCTCACTGAGGAGCAAATAGACAACCTTCTGCAAAGCGGCGGCATAGTGGCACAGTGGTTAGCACTGCTGCCTCACGGCGCCAGAGCCCCAGGTTCGATTCCACCCTCGGGTGACTGTCTGTGTGGAGTTTGCACATTCTCCCAGTGTCTGCATGGGTTTCCTCCAGGTGCTCCGGTTTCCTCCCACAGTCCAAAGATGTGCAGGTTAGGTGGATTGGCCATGCTCAATTCCCCGTAGTGTTCAGGGATGTGTAGATTAGGGGGTGAAAGGGGGATGAGTCTGGTTGGGATGCTGTGAGGGTCAGTGTGGACTTGTCAGGCCGACGGGCCTGTTTCCACACTGTAGGGATTCTATGGATTCTATTCTAAAGCTGTTGGTGCTGCCGATTTGAGAGTTCAAAATGTGTGGATTTTCTTACTTATATCAAGAGCCAGTGAACTGCTCAAGAAGCATCGTGGTTTCAGTACAAATGATCAGCCAAACTCTCATGTCTTGATGGTGAGTATTGGTATTGCTCACAATGGAGGACAATAGTGAGTGTGCAGAGCTATTCTGAGTTTAATTGTCAATGACATGGTTCAGGTCATGGGAAAGGAGTTTTATGTAAGAAATAGGTCTAGGCTACATGGTCCCTGTAGTCTGCCTCATCTTTTAATAAAGTCAAGGCTGAATGCCTGCAACAGTTGCCCTTAGTTGCTCCAGCTTTGTTTCTCTTAATTGCCCCCAAGTGCTTAATAATCTAACGCTCTGCAACAGCCAGCACCGTACTTGATGTGGAAGCATTGGGCATTGGCAAAGAATGGTTTATTCCCAGTTCTTCCTCAACTTGTTGCAACAACTGAAGTGTATCTCAAAAAGGAGATGGTTAATTTTTTTCTTGACCTCTGGAGCATAGAGGAAGTGGTTTGTAGCATTTTGTCACGACAAAGTTGGAAGACCTCAATCTATATGTGTTCAGGCTTCACTCTCCTTCACTGAACAACATTTATCTGTTTGTGACTTTGGGGTTAATTTGTATCAATTTAGCTAATTTGCCTTAAACTATTTTGAGGACACCTTTACTTTAGCAGAACGCATTCAGTTCTGGATATTCCCAGTGTTTGCATATATCTGTAACATTGATGTCACTAGTGTTTAGGGCATCAAGCTCACTTAACATGACACAATGGGGGACAGCAGGGAGTTGATTACAGGTTAATTGCTGCTGTTGAGGGAGATTGGGATTGGCTTGAAGTAGCAAATTGACAAACATCCCTGTAAATTCCAAGCTGGGCACTTGGCACTCGAATGTCAATTTCTGGCCCTGAGCACGAGCTAATTCAAATCCATTGCAACAACAGGAATTTATTGAGGTGTTATATAATGTAACACTGCCGCCATTGTAAAACGACAGAGCTTCCCTTCCCACAGAATGCCAGCTTGCAATAATTTCACCAGCTTGAATTGTTCAAGTAACTGAGTTTGCTAAAAAGTCCAAACCGTCATTAATCAGAAACTGCTTTGCATTTTTGCCAATAGAAACCTTTTCAAAGCAATAATAACGCAGATCAAATCTTAATTGGCACACTGTCAAGTATATCGGTTGCTGTTATCATAGTGTATTCAATGTTAATAATAAATACATCTTCAAGTCCATTGTAAGTCTGATTGGTTATGGAGAAAGTCGTCATTGGCTTTAGCGATTTCTGCCTGTAGCATTTAAAAACTTTCTGTACGTTTAAACATTTTCGAGTGCTTTCTCATCAAAACCATTGGAGGCCGCAGCAAGCAGAATGAGAACAAACTGGTCAGCCTGCATTCTTAATACTAACTAACCTCCAGGGCCAAAACAAGTCTTGAAGCAGGAAGTGTGGCAGAGATTCAAGTCTGACACTCCCATTTTAAGAATGTTGCCAGTGCTTCAGATCCAAGTTTGGCTTCACAAATTTTATGAGCTTATTCCACCCGCAGTTTTAATTCTGGACTCGGGGTGGAGGGAGACATTTCATAGCCCTGGCTAAAATAAACTACTTTTTAAAAAACAAAACTTAACCAAAAGAGTTTAGTTTGAATAAGACATTTTAGGCGCCAGACTCCCTAGATTTTATAATTTTAAAGAAAGTTGTATCAGTCCAAAGTTTTCCCACTAAATGTGAAATAAAATCACATCCACCCTCGGGCAACTGTCTGTGTTGAGTTTGCCACATTTTCCCCATGTGTGCGTGGGTTTCCTCCGGGTGCTCCGGTTTCCTCCCACAGTCCAAAGATGTGCAGGCTAGGTGGATTAGCCATGGGAAATGTAGGGTTACAGGGATGAGGTGGATCTGAATAAGATGTTCTTCAGAGGGTCGGTATGGACTCGATGGGCAGAATGGCCTGTTTCCACACTGTAAGGATTCTATGATTCTCACCTGAGGCACGGGGACCCTCGGATTAAACTCTCCGCCAGTCCTCCCTCTCCCTCCCTCCCCCTGTCTCTCTCTCTCTCTCTGTAATGAGAATCTGATGGTCCCCTGAGACTATGCGACTTCACCTTGACCTTTTAGACCAGGTGAAGACAGAAAACTTGTTTTCCTGAAAAATATTAGTAAACTAGATGGGCTTTTACAACAATCGACAGTGGTTACATAGTCACCATTCAACTAGTCTTTTATCACAGATGTAATTGTGTATTTAAATGTCATCACTGGCCATCGTGAGACTCAATCACGAGGACATGTTTGCAGAACATTAGCCTGGAGTTCTGGATTACAGTGACAGTATCAGAATGGCATCACCTCCCCTAATGGTATAAGGAAGGAAACCTACTATGTATAAGAACAACTGGTTAAATTAATTTGTGTCTGATATAATATTTTCTCTGGTAAGTAGTGTGCTTATCAACAAGATGTATTGACAAATGTGATTTATTGAAATGAATCAGTAACTCAGAAGGGAAGAATTGAAATGAATTTGCAGATTTTCACATTGAAGTGGTCCATTGATTTGAAGATGTCATAGAATTTTCTCTTGCTATCTTCAGGATTTATATAATGCAGGCGAAGGACGTATGGGAACAGATGAGTCAAAGTTTAATGCCATCCTGTGTGCAAGGAACAGATCCCACCTGAAAGCTGGTAAATGCTTGTTTCTGACTGACTGATCTTGAAAAAGAAATTATTGTAAAAATGAAAACCTAAAGAGTATTGTGAATTTTCAATAAATCCTCAATGTGAATCACCATTCACATTAGATTGTATTGGCTTCATAGAATCCCTACAGTGTGGAAGCAGGCCATTCAGCCCATCGAGTGCACGTTGACCCTCCAAAAAGCATCTCACCCAGTCCTACCTCCTACCTTATCCTAGTTGCCATGCATTTCCCATGGCTAATCCAACTAGCCTGCACTATGGGCAATGTAGCGTGGCCAATTGACCCTCACCTGCACATCTTTGGACTGTGAGAGGGAACCAGAGCACCCGGAGGAAACCCATGCGCACACTGGGAGAATGTGGCAAACTCAACACAGACAGTTGCCTGAGGGTGGAATTGAACCAGTGCCCCTGGCACTGAGGCAGCAGTGCTAACCACTGAGCCACGATGCCACCCCACCATTTCTCCCCATTGTATGGTTGAATTGCTAACTTGAGCTACGTTGAGTCGAACTGATCACTTAAGAACAGAATCGGAAGGCAAGTAGTCGATATACTGACCCTGCCGTTCAATAAGATCATGAGCGATCTTCTAACTCTCTCTGCCACTTTATCACCCTTATCCCTTGCTGAGAGGTCAAACTTCAGTCTATCTCACCCTGAAATATGCTTATAGGTGGAGCACCCACAACTCTTTGGGTTGGAGAATTCCAACGATTCACAATCCCCTGATTGAAGAAATCTCTCCTCATTTCAGTCCTAAATGGTCAACACATCTGTGGTCAGGGCTGACAATCATCCAATGTCTACCCTGCAGTGCATCTTTGTAGATGCAGTGCACAGTGGCAGCAATGTGTACAATCTATACAAGATGCACTGCAGTAACTCAGCAAGTCTGCTGCAACAACACCTTCCAAGCCCACAAAGTCTTATCACTTAGAACGGCAAGGGAAACAGATACATGGGAACACAACCACCTGCAAGTTCTCTTCCAAGCCACTCAGCAACCTGACTTGGAAATACATCGCCTTTGCTTGGGTGTTGCTGGGTCAAAATCCTGGGATTCCCTCCCTAAGGGCATTGTAGGACTGCAGCCCACCACTGCCTTGTCTAGGGAAATTAGGGATGAGTAATAAATGCTGGCCTAGTCAACAATACCCGTGTCACAAGAACAAATAAAATTCTTCCAGGGTCTTTTAGGTTTTAGGTTATGTATCATCTTAGTTATGAAAACCTATTGATTTGTGTTCCAGAAATAGAGAATACCAAAACCTTTTAAGGTTAAAAGCTCTGCATTTTTAATTTCAGTGTTTGAGGAGTATCGGCAGGTTTGTAAATATGATATTGAGAAGACCATCAGCCGGGAGATGTCTGGGAACCTGGAGCGAGGCATGTTGGCAGTAGGTGAGTCAACCTGAGATAATATTGATATTAATACATATATTTACATATACTGACACACTAACATTGTACTGTATTCCCATGATATAGGTTTACAGTTTAATCAGGTTGGTTAAGTAAAGAAGGAAGATCTTCAACAATTGGATTATGTCAATATAGGTTTTAGCTGTGTTTTTCAGAGTTCAGAATTGTTGCCATTTTAATTTGGGAGGGCAAAAGGGCATAATTGCAGAATGCTCTGTTTTGTCCAGCTGTTTTTCCTAAAATCTATAGCAAAAGGAAATGGAGCATCAATATGTGGAAACTATTACTGAAGGAAAGGGATGGAACTTTGCAATTGATTCATCAGAGCTTCCTGAGTACAGCACTAATGGTGCGAGCACCTGAAAGAAAATGCAATGCTTTCTGTGTCGGAAGGATGTCCCAGTGCCCTTTACACTGTCCAGGAATTATTTGTCAAATGTTGGTCATGTTGACAATTACAGCAGTTAGTTTGTACAGCAAGATCACCCTATAAAGAATGGTCACTGACTGGGTGATCTGTTTCAGGTGGAGTTGACAAGGTATATATTGGCCAAGGTGTATAGGCTGAAATCACAGATCAGCTGTGATCTCAAAGAATGACACGACAGGCTTGAGGGGCTAAATGACATCTTGCTAATGCTAGGTCTCTAAGGTACATTCCCCGCTCTCTTTCAAAAAGCAACCTGGGAATCGTTGTACGTCACAGTCTGAAATGGAAAACACCTCTGACCGGGCAGCATTCCCTTAGTGTTATACTGAAGTTTGACTGGGCAATAGGTTCATGTCCTTGGATCCCTGAGATTCCGAGGTGAGATCCTGTCACTGATTCAAGCTGCCGCATGTTGAAACACATTCAGAAATGTTTCATTTCATTCATGAGCGATCCTGGCAAAAGTATGAGGTGGTAGTGGCTTGTATTTTTGAAAAGGGCGACAACGACTCCGTGATCTGGGTTTTAGAATGGACAGTATGGATTGGAAACAAACATTTTGCTGAATGAAGAAGGGGGAAGTTAAGGAGAGAACAGAGAACAGCACATCAGAACGTTATGTATTGATGCACAGGTAATTTTTTTTCCTTGTGTGTTTCATTCTTTGATGCTTTCCGGATTCTCAGTGTATGGATTAGTACAATGAAGGTTGGTGTTTGTCTTTGTGCATGTCTTCATTGTGTTTCTGTGCAACAGGCAGTGGAAAGGGTGATCCCCTCCAATGAAAGAGTATTTCCCAAATACAATACTTGGGCAGTAGTTTATCAATGAAATGTAATATGTGTGCCCTGATTTGTACTGCCTTGGCAATACAACATAATTGTAGAATTCCACCCCTCTGGCCTGGATTACCTGATTCACAGACATATTGTCACACTAAAGGCCCCCCATCTCCCCCTTGCCTTGCTGAAAACCGATGCTTTTTCAGGAATTTCCCACTATTTGTCTTCTCCTGTTGCAATGGTTGTGTGGTGTTTTAATAATCCCATTCTAGGCAGCTTTTCTCTCATTGGCTCTTGGCATATTCTGGAGCTGATCTTCACCCTTCGAGCTGCTTGCGTTTTATACTCTTGAGTCTCTGTTCTGTGACTGAGTCCTCATTCCTTGATTTCACTGGACTGTGAGGATTTGTAAACCAGGTTGTCTGAGCCAGCAGTCTCCTGAAAAAGCTAAAGATTGTTGGTGGTGTTTGCATGCATGAATTAATCACACAATAGTGTCTGGCAATACGTTAGCCCCTCTATTATACTAGCAGTGGAAAGACTTTGAGATGATGCTACCACTGGTGCTTTGCAGTTCGAGTTTCTATTCTAGTGTAAGGTTTGGAATGTACAGTTGGAGCAGATGCTGGAGTCTGTACTGAAAACAAAAAAGGCTGGAAATCACAGCGGGTCAGACAGCATCCATGGAGAGAGAGAAAGCTAATGTTTCGAGTCTAGATGAGTCTTCATCAGAGCAGAATGTTTGAAATGTACAGTTGTTTGCTGTAGGTAAGTGTTGCTCTATCTCGGTATATGACAGGAGGCACGTGACATTTGAGTTTTGCTATCGGAGTTCTGTTCAGGATAAGTATCTTTGAGTTTTTCTAACTCTTGGCTTGCTAATGAGGTCCTACCTCTCATAGACAGTGGAATCACCAGCCACATGACATGGCTGAAGCAGGTAGCATTTACTTTAAAGCGGTGACTGTATGAAAGAGAAGGGACCAGAGGAATTTGGAAACAGTGCTTTGAGTGGGAACAGGCTTACAGTCAATACTAGACTGACCAGTTGCACCACATGGCCGGTTTTTGTACTGGACCTTCCATGTAAATTCTATGTACTCGCTGCAGCATGCAGCTAAAGGAAGTGGACAGAGTAAAACTAATTTTATATTGGGGTAATGGAATTGCCTGTGGTGCTGGACTCTGTATTCTTTTTCTGACTGAAAACAAAAATTGCTGGAAATCACAACGGGTCAGGCAGCATTCATGGAGAGACAGCGAGCTAACATTTCAAGTCTAGATGACTCTTTGTCAGAGAGTCATCGAGACTCGCGACATTAGCTTGCTCTTTTCCATGGATGCTGCTTGACCTGCTGTGATTAGCACCATTTTTTGTTTTCTGTACAGGTTCAGCAAGCATCTGCATTAATTTGCTTTTCCCTGATTGGGCAAGTTGCTCCATCTGGTGGTGTGCTCTAAGATTGCAATATTTTGAACCAGTCAAAAGTTTCTGGCTGCCCTTCTGTGCAGAGACCCATTCAACTCTCCTCAAAATACAGCTGCTTTACTGTCTGTATTGAATTCTTAATGAAGTTTTGCATTTATGTAGCATCCTTCCCAACCTCAATGTCTCTAAGTGGTCTGCAGCCAATGGAGTACTTGTAAAATTGTGGTTACTGTTGAGCTGTAGGAGATGTGGCTACCAGTTTGCGCACTGCACATCCCACAAACAGCAATGTAGTAATGAACAGTGGATTTGTTTTATTGTTGTATCTGTAATCCTACACTGGTGTTTGCTTTAGATCGTGGCACCTGCTTGGGTGGGGGGAAGGGGTTAACTATATAAACCCAGTGTCAGAATGTTGTGTTCCTGCACAAGATGGTTGCTGCATCTTGAGCTCTCGCATTTAACCTGGCAAAGTACCTCATGGAACTTCGGTAAACAGGAGTATGGAGAAAGGTGAGGGTGGAGGTGCATGGAAGTGCAGCTGAAAAGGAGACCTTTGGAGTTGGGGAGATGCCTAATGAATCAATGAGGTCTTGTGAGAGGACATCAGGGTACAGGAGCAGGAAGGCTGAAGGCTTTATCAATGCAAGGAAGACTGGGGAGACCTACAATGGGCCTGAGTCACCCACACAAAGATGTATAGCTGGGGGATAGTGACACCCTGAAGAAATCTGTCAATGAGAGCAAGGAGTCTGGTAAATCTTTTTGCAGGTGTAACTTTTATTTTATTCCTCCCTGGGCGGTAGGCATCATTGCCCATCTGTATTTGCCCCAAAGATGGTGGTGAGCTGGTGTGGGTAAATCCATGTTTCTGATAGAAAAGTAAAACCCCTCTCCTTACCCCAACCTTGATCAGCGTGAAGAGCTCTTTTGCCTGTTTGAGACTGGGAACAGAGTATATGCAAGGAATCACGGAGTAGTACTCTAGGACTCTGAGTGAATACTGAGTGCAGCACTCTGATACGCTATAGCTTCCAGTCCTTGAGCACCAGTTGAATGCCCACATTCCTGACCAGTGGTTCAGTTATGTCTCAAAGTGCTGGTGGAGCTTGCCATTAGACGCTGGATGTTTTCAGGAATTCTCCGCACCTTTTGTCAAAAGAACTACGTGACCTCTGTATTTTTCAGTTTGTACCTCTTTAGAGCTGGGCTGATACGTTATATTGATTGAAGCATATAAGATTCTGTGGGGTCATGGCAAGAAAGCAATGGAAAGTATTTTTGGGAGAATCTAGAACCGTGGGGTCACTGCCTTTTTAAAAGAAAAATTGGGATTGCCCATTTAAAACACGGATTAAGTGATTTTTTTTTTTCTCTCTGTGCTGTACCTTCGGAACACTCCTGAAAAGGTGATGGAAGCGGAGTCAGTAAATACTTTAAAGACAGTGATAGATTCTTATTAAGCAAAGGGGTAAAAGTTAATCAGGTAAAAATACAGAATTAAGGTTACAATCTGATCAGCCATGATCCTATTGAATGGTGCAGGAGGCTCAAGGGGCTGAATGGCCTACTCCTGTTCCTTGTATGTCTATCAATGCTTGACGTTATCGAAAAGGTAATTCACTTTTGTTTGCTGCTAAGAGTTTTGGTTCCTTCACGTGTGTGTGTGTGTGTATATTGTACCACCGGACTGTGATCTATGTATTTACAACAACTAATGTCCATTTCACAGTGAAATGTCTGAGAAATACCCCGGCCTTTTTTGCTGAAAGACTCTACAAGTCAATGAAGGTAAAGCTTAATGTCATAATGTAATTGCTTGGCTGGATCAGCTACTATTTATACCAGAACAATACTCCTTGCTTGCTCCCTCCTTGGCTGACACAATTGATTCTTCCTCTAAAGCTCTTGGCCGTATTAGAGTGCAATGGATGATACTTCTGCTCTTTCTTAAAATAAAATGTTGACAGACCTCCCTTTAAGTCGTGCAATTTTCCTGGTTATTCTGTGACTGAGTCCAGCTGGGGTTTGAGGTGGGCAATTGTACAAGTTGGCCCAGCCTGTTTTAATGGTGGTCCACGTTGCTGATTTTAAGTTGTGTCCTCATGAAGCTGTGTTAAACTACTGACATGTGGCAGGGTAGAAGCTGTCTGCCTCGCTACACAAGGAGGAACGGAGATAAAGTAGCTGCCAAGTTTTCTCAGCTTTTGCACCCTACTGGTCTCTCAATCAATCTCACTATAGATGCAAAGAGGTCTATAGAGCACAATGTTGGTCTACCATTCCAACCAGAGAGAGGTGCTTGGGGCAAGGGTTCTTCAAGTTAGGAAAAGATGCAGAAACTCAGGGGTAAATAAGTATCTTCCAAAAAAAAATACACATTTTTGAGAAGAGAACTGTTTGTTGAAGCTTCTTGTCTTGACCACATCAGGACAATTTGTAAGAAACACTGCTGTGAATGTCCAATGTTTTGATGAGGGCAAAATTTGACAAAATGCATGTTTTTTTTTCAGTGATACTCAAGCTCTGTATCACGAAAAAAAAATTTCTAAACTTGGATTTGAAATTCAGCCCTGCGGTCCTCCAGAAACCTCTAACTTGGGCCACTTATATTGTTCCCATCCCTTTTGAGTCATCAGAGGCAGCCAAGCTAACCAAGCTCCAAATTCTCGAATTCCCTCCTGAGTTAGTGACTGACCAGTGGAAAAAGCTGTACCCGAATTCACTTGAGAAACTGCAATGGGCAAAAAAATGAGTTTAATATTTTGAATGCAAATTGTTCGTCAGAGATGAATGCTAGGGGATAACACAACACAGGTTTCCAGGGTGGAGGCAAGAAGAGGGAAGGGTGGGGAAAGACATGTTGAAATATTTAAGGTGGAGATACTTTTTTCCCTATGCACTCTTTTTTTTTTTTTTATTCCCCAGAAAATGTAATATTACATTTTCCTCTCCCCTGTGTTTTGTGGCAGTGATTCTAGTCAAACAGTTCATGATTGTAACCTTATGGAATTTAAAAGAGTAAGTAATGATAACACACCACAATATTTAAAAAAAAAACACAAAGGATATTATTTTCCCCTCAGCTTCTCTCTGTCTCCTTAACATAGCTTGGGTAGCATATTACCGTTACTCATTATCAGTCTAGTTTTCGGATTGTTCTCATTGGATTGGCTTTGTCTGATCAGTTTGTCACTGAGGCAAGAGCTCTTCAATTGTGGAATCATCTCTTACATTGGAAATTATGTTCTGTGTTGAGTACAGCCAGTACTCTGAGCAAGGACTAAGAAGACATGTAGGCAGTTCAGCCCCTTGAGCCAATCTCATCTCTGTTCATTGAAAACAGCTGAAAAAAGTGCTCTTTAGCACAATCTGCCCATTAGTCATATGGCCCTCCATACCTGTCATTGCACTGGCACTGAAATTTAAATCGACGTGTTATGATCAGTGTTTTGAGTAAGATATTAAAAATCTTTGCCGTTTGCTCTGGTTTAAAAAGTACCGTCAATTTGAGCAGTTCACCCCAGCCATGACTATCATATCATTATAGTTAGGAAATGGAGGAACTTGGAATAACTGTGGTGGGAATGAAGGAGCCAAGTGTTCGGAATACAAACTGATGTAGGCTTTTAAGAAGGCAGGATTAGGGAAGTAAGGCTGTTTGTTATATCTCCCCTATTGATGTGTTGGCGTTCGTACTTTCCCATTTAGGGTTTGGGGACAGATGACAAAACACTGATTCGCATCATGGCATCTCGCTGCGAGGTTGACATGTTAAACATCCGGGCTGAATTCAAGAAGATGTATGGACAGTCGCTGTACTCCTTTATTGCGGTAACTACGTCACTTCACCGTTTCATTAGTAATATGTGCTCAATGTGCATGGTTTCTCTGGTTCTGTTCATTGCGCTCTAAGCTCTTGTTTACACTTGACCCGTGGCACAGAAGCTAATTTGTGTTGACATAATGAGCTGATCACAGATTGGGTGTGAAAACTGAAGCCAGAAACAAGCTCATAATCTTCTAAGAAGATACACTGATGTTTCTTCCAAATAGTGCAAGCGACCTAGATAGTTCTTGTATTTGCTCAGCGCAGGATGGGAGGCTGCCCCAGTGCCATCTACCATTCCAAGAAGCAGCAGGCAACCACATGAAGGATGGGCTGGATGAACACAGCAGGCCAAGCAGCATCATAGGAGCATATGATGCTGCTTGGCCTGCTATGTTCATCCAGCCCCACACCTTGTTATCTTGGATTCTCCAGCATCTGTAGTACCTTTTATTTCTATCACATGAAGGATGGGCCTATCGAGGAGGTAAAGTAGTGTAGATGTGCCTCTGCAAACATAGCCCAGCAACAGCCAGCACTACTTGGGAGAGAAACAGAGACTGCTGATGGGTGACCTTGATACAGTTTTATTTAGATTAGACCAAGGTTAAATAGGGTAGACCCCGAGAGGATAGTTCTATTTGTTTTTTTCATTAATTCATGCGATGTGGGCTTTGCTGGCTAAGCTAGCATTTATTGTCCACCCACAACTAAACTTTAGTAAGGTGTGGTAGTGAGTCTGTTCCTTGACCCACTGTGGTGCATGTGTTGTAGGGACAGTGACAATACTGTAAGGGAAGGGATTTCAGAGTTTTGTCCCAGCAACAGCGAAGGAATGGTGATATAGTTCCAAGCAAGGATGGGGAGGATGACTTCAGAAGGGGAGATGTCCCCATCCATGTGGAAAATTTTGCAAAGCAAAAGCAAATAAAAGACAGTTGCTAATAAATCAAATAGGGGATTCAAAAAGCTTCTTTACTGAGAGTGTGAGTTAGAGTGTGGAACATTCTATTGTTTGTAGTGGTTGAGGCAAATAATAAGAGGCCTAGAGATAAAAGGTACTGCAGATGCTGGAGAATCCGAGATAGCAAGCATGGGGCTGGATGAACACAGCAGGTCAAGCAGCATCATAGGAGCAGGAAATCTCGACGTTTCGGGCCTAAACCCTTTATCAGAAATGGGGGAGGGGAAGAGGGTTCTGAAATAAATAGGGAGAGAGGGGGAGGCGGATAGAAGATGGATAGAGGAGAGGATAGGTGGAGAGGAGGCAGAGAAGTCGAAGAGGCGGGGATGGAGCCAGTAAAGGTGAGTGTAGGTAGGGGGGTAGGGAGGAGATAGGTCAGTCCAGGGAGGACGGACAGGTCAAGGGGGTGGGATGATGTTAGCAGATAGGAGGTGGGGGTGTGGCTTGGGGTGAGAGGAAAAACCGGTTAGGGAGGTGGAGATGAGCTGGGCTGGTTTTGGGATGCGGCTGGGGGAGGGGAGATTTTGAAGCTTGTGAAATCCACATTGATGCCATTGGGCTGCAGGGTTCCCAGGCTGAATATGATTTGCTGTTCCTGCAGCCTTCGGGTGGCATCACTGTGGCATTGCAGGAGGCCAAGGATGGACATGTCATCTGAGGAATGGGAGGGGGAGTTGAAATGGTTCGCGACTGGGAGGTGCAGTTGTTTGTTGCGAACTGAGCGCAGGTGTTCTGCAAAGCGGTCCCCAAGCCTCCGCTTGGTTTCCCCGATGTAGGGGAAGCCACAACGGGTACAGCGGATGCAGTATACCACATTGGCAGATGTGCAGGTGAACCTCTGCCTGATGTGGAAAGTCTTCTTGGGGCCTGGGATTGGGGTGAGGGAGGAGGTGTGGGGGCAGGTGTAGCACTTCCTGCGGTTACAAGGAAAAGTGCCGGGTGTGGTGGGGATGGAGGGGAGTGTGGAGCGGACAAGGGAGTCGCGGAGGGAGTGGTCCCTCCGGAAGGCAGATAAGGGTGGGGAGGGAAAGATGTCTTTGGTGGTGGGGTCTGACTGCAGATGGCGGAAGTGTCGGAGGATGATGCGTTGGATCCGGAGGTTGGTGGGGTGGTATGTGAGGACGAGGGGGATTCTTTTTTGGTTATTGTTGCGGGGACGGGGCGTGAGGGATGTGTTCCGGGAAATGCGGGAGACACGGTCAAGGGCGTTCTCGACCACTGTGGGGGGGAAGTTGCGGTCCTTGAAGAATGAGGACATTTGAGATGTGCGGGATTGGAATGTCTCATCCTGGGAGCAGATGCGGCGGAGGCGAAGGAATTGGGAATAGGGAATGGCATTTTTGCAGGAGGGTGGGTGGGAGGAGGTGTATTCCAGGAGCTGTGGGAGTCAGTGGGCTTGAAATGGACATCTGTCTCTAGGTGGTTGCCCGAGATGGAGACAGAGAGGTCCAGGAAGGAGAGAGAAGTGTTGGAGATGGTCCAGGTGAACTTCAGGTTGGGGTGGAAGGTGTTGGTGAATTGGATGAACTGTTCGAGCTCCTCGTG
>JAHRHZ010000070.1:16469237-16487310 GCA_024137785.1 Ginglymostoma cirratum
CCCCCTTGACCTGTCCGTCCTCCCTGGACTGACCTCTCTCCTCCCTAACCCCCTACCTACACTCACCTTTACTGGCTCCATCCCCGCCTCTTCGACTTCTCTGCCTCCTCTCCACCTATCCTCTCCTCTATCCATCTTCTATCCGCCTCCCCCTCTCTCCCTATTTATTTCAGAACCCTCTTCCCCTCCCCCATTTCTGATGAAGGGTTTAGGCCCGAAACGTCGAGTTTTCCTGCTCCTATGATGCTGCTTGACCTGCTGTGTTCATCCAGCCCCATGCTTGTTAATAAGAGGCCTAACCTGCTCAACATCTCCTGATTAAAAACAATCCCTCAGCCCAGAAATCAGCCTTGTGAACATTCTCCGAACTACTTCCAATGCAAATGCATCCCTCTTTGAGGTGACCAAAACTGGACATGGACCTCAAAGTGTGGTCTCATCAATGCCCTGTACACTTGGAGCAAAGCTTACGCACTTCTATGCGCCACCCTCCATGCAATAAAGACTGAGATTCTGTTTTCCTTCTGAACTATTTACTGTCCCTGCATGCTGACTTTTCATGAATCATATGCAAGGTATCCTCGGTACCACAGCATTCCAGAATCTCAGCTGTGCAGTAGATTTCTCTGGAACAAATATAGGAGCTTTGGAGAGTGCTAGAGGCTTGGTCAGTGCTGTGGTGGATTTCAACCTGTCCTTGTGCACAGTTCATATATGGACCTCCACTGGACAACAGACAAGTGTGGGAGTGCTGGCCTACTCTTGACTCAGGAACCGAGGCCACTTGCTGTCAATGGGTTGGGTCATGGTCTCACTGAATTAAGAGACTCAAGGAGCTCCTTGACTTGGTCCTTCATTCAACACTCCCTCTGCTAACTTTGCAGAGGCTGGGGGTCCAACCAGACACAGTGGCCCAGCTCACCATCAGATTAACTCCAAGGCTTTTGTTCAAAGTAAACCAGCAATGATCAGATGGGACAGTCTCCTGTCACACCTTTAAATACAAATATAGTAGGAGATGACATATCACGCTATGAAGAATTACTGGATTCAATTTAACTCTGCTTTCTCTCCACAGAAGCTGCCAGACCTGCTGAATTTCTCCAGCAATTTCTGTTTTTTGTTTCCGATCTCCAGCACCTGCAGTTCTTAGTTTTATTTTATTGACGTGTCACACTTTGATGTTCAGCATTAACACTTCTGAACATTCCTTCTTATCAGTGGCCTCTCTTGATTCTTTTTGTTGCCAGGGTGACACCTCTGGAGATTACAGGAAGCTCCTGCTGCAACTGTGTGGCTCGAATGATTAACAAGGAAGCGAACGGCTGAGGTGACAGACAATTTGATGCAGGTTCTCCAAAGAAACAGCTTGCCCCGTCAATGTGTGAAAGCCTCTGTGTCTTCCTTCTATGGATTCATTTTATTTTGTATTGGCTTGTAACTGTAATCTGTTTTTAATCGGCATTTTCAAGTATGTTCATTTAGCCAAAGTTTAATCGAGTACATTTTCACTTCCAAGAACACTTTAAGACCATGAGCACAGTTACTGATTCCCCTTCGCCCTGAGTTTCTCGATAAGTGAAAATACTATAGCTGTCAAAAATCACAAGTGTGCAGTTGTCTGGGGAAGAAACGAATGCCACTTATTGCTTTAAGGGAGATGAGCAGTCTGTATTTTTAGAAATGGACTTTGTAAAGTTGCTTGACGCTGCTTCAGGATATTCTCCTTGTGCCTTCTTCTGAAGAATTCTAATCTGCCTGATGGCAGGAAGTTCTTTTTTTCTAACAGTCTTCAGTCAAAAGATAATCAACATGCATCAAGCGTGCATGAACTTTTTTTATTTAGAAAGCTGCATTGTTTGCAGATTTGGAACACACGCCAAGAACGTTTTTTGTTTTGCTCAGCCAACGTTGACCCATTCTTGCAGTCTAGGGCAGGTGGCAAGCTCTCTGTAATGTCATTCATCTGCCCAGAGCTGAGAGTTTACAGCAATGATTTGCAGCCTCTATCCTGCCTCGAATTATCCAAGTGCCAAGAGAATTATTTGTTTCTGTTTGGCTTCCTGACCAAAGAATCCACTGATGACCCCTCATCCTGCTGGTGTTTCTCAGATTGCAGCAGGAACACCAGAGATAGGAGATAAATGTGTTTGAGTTATCAAGCCTGGCTGGCTCTGCAGAGTTTGTCAATGGTGAAGGAAGTTGTCTGAAAGTGAGGGCCCAAGACAGAAGGGAGACAATGTGCTAAAAACATAAATAATACGTAAATAAATATATGCAACTAATTTAAAACTGTTTGATGAAATCATTTTCAATTCATTCCAAATTGGTTAATGTTAAATGTGTATTTCTTTTGACATGCAGTAAGTGGCGCTTTACTTTGTCAGTCATCCTCAGTTCAGAGGCAATTCTATGAATACACACCATGAAAATATAAATATATGAAAATCTTGCACTTGTGTAAACGTTTCACAATTACCAAATGTCTTGAAAACCATGGCACATGGTCTCTGTGGTAATCCAGGAATCATAGGAACCCTACAATGTGAATGCAGGCCATTCAGCCTATACCGACCCTGTGAAAAGCATCCCACCCAGAACCACGTCATCCCTGCAATCCTGCATTTCCAATGGCTACCCTGCACATCCCTGGACACGATGGGCAATTTAGCATAGCTGACCCACCTAATCTGCACATCTTTGGACTGTGACAGCAAACCGAAGCACCCAGAGGAAACCCGCACAGATACGGGGAGAAGTGTACACTCCACACAGACAGTTGCCAAAGGGTGGAATTGAACCTGGGTCCCTGGTGCTTTGAGGCAGCAGTGTTAACATTGAGCCACCATGCTGCCCCTTGTGGAAGCAAGAGCTCCCACAGGCAGCACTACAATAATGATCGATAATCTTTGTGATGTTGATTGAGAGTTAAATATTGAGCAGGGCACAGGTTAACTCCTCTGGTTGTCTTCCAAATTGTACCATGGATCTTTTACCTTCACTTGAGTATGCAGATGAGGCCCTCAATTTAGTAGCACAGTTTCTTCCATTACAGAACATGGCACTGTGACATAGAATTATTAACAATGTTCATTTACATTTCATGTCAATCATTACTTGATGGAAACAGTCCAAGGCAATTTACAATAATTCAGGCAACTTAGTGTAATCTGGTAGGAGACCCCTGGACTGTGCTGTTTTCCACTGAATGTTTGCAACTCTCCCTCGGCAACAGCTCTTTGCATTGGGACAACTGGTAAACTGTGAGCAACTACATTACAGGGAGTGCCACAGGCAATTGCTTGGCTGAGAGGCTTCTAATATTGGGAATTTTTGTTTTTATTCGTTTGTGGGATGTGGGTGTCGCTGGCTGGGCCAGTATTTATTACCTGTCCCTAGGTGCCCTTGAGAAGGTGGTTGTGAGCTGCCTTCTTGAACCACTGCAGTCCACCAGCTGTAGGTTGAACCACAGTGCCGTTAGGGAGGGAATTCCTGCATTTTGACTTGGTGACAGTGAAGAAACGACCAAGTCAGGATGGTGAGTGGCTTGGAGGGGAACTTGAAGGTGGTGGTGTTCCTATTTATCTGCCGCCCTTGTCCTTCTAGATGGAAGGTGCTGTCTGAGAATCTTTGGTGAATTTCTGCAGTGCATCTTGTAGATAGTACACACTGCTGCTACTGAGGGTGGTGGAGGGAGTGGATGCTTGTGGATGTAGTGCCAATCAAGCGGGCAGCTTTGTCCTGGATGGTGTCAAGCTTCTTGAGTGTTGTTGGGGCTGCACCTATCCAGGCAAGTGGGGAGTATTCCATCACACTCCTGACTTGTGCCTTCTGGATGGTGGACAGGCTTTGGGGAGTCAGGAGGCGAGTTACTCACTACAGTATTCCTAGCTTCTGACCTGCTCTTGCAGCCACTGTGTTTATGTGGTGAGTCCAGTTGAGTTTCTCATCGATGGTAACCCTCAGGCTGTTGATAGTGGGGGATTCAGTGACGGCAACACCATCGAATGCCAAGGGGTGGTGGTTAGATCATCTCTTTTGCATTGATATGTTGGGCTCTTCCATCACTGAGGATGGGGATATTTGTGGAGCCTCATCCTCCAGACTGGATGTGGCAGGACTGCAGAGCTTAGATCCGATCCGTTGGTTCTGGGATCGCTTAGCTCTATCACTTGCGGCTTATGCTGTTTGACGTGCAGGTAGTCCTGTTTGGTGGCCTCACCAGGTTGACACCTCATCTTCAGGTATGCCTGGTGCTGCTCCTGGCATGCCCTCACACACTCTCCATTGAACCAGGGTTGATCCCCTGGCTTGATGGTAATGGTTGAGTGGGCGATATGCCAGGCCATGAGGTTACAGATTGTGCTGGAGTACAATTCTGCTGCTGTTGATGGCTGACAGCACCTCATGGATGCCCCGTCTTGAGTTGCTAGATCTGTGTGAAGTCTGTCCCATTTAGCACGTTGATAGTGCCACACAACACAATGGAGGTTTATCTCAACGTGAAGGCAGGATTTCATCTGCATAAGGACTGTGTGATGGTCACTCTTACCAAAACTGTCATGGACAGATGCAACTGCAACTGGCAGATTGGTAAGGATGATGTCAAGTTTGTCTTTCCCTCTTGTTGGTTCCCTCATCACCTGCCGCAGACCCAGTCTAGCAACTATATCCTTTAGGACCCGACCAACCCAATCTGTCGTACTGCTGCTGAGCCACACTTGGTGGTGGGCATTGAAATCCCCATCCAAAGTAAATTTTGTTGCCTTGACATCCTCAGTGCTTCTAGGTGTTGTTCAATGTGGAGGAGTTCTGATTCATCAGCTGAGGGAGGACAGTATGTGGTAATCATTAGGAGGTTTTCTTGCCTGTGATTAACCTGAAGCCATGAGACTCCATGAGGTCCAGAGTCAATGCTGAGGACTCCCAGAGCCACTCCCTCCCAACTGTGTACCACTGTGCCGCCACCTCTGCTAGGTCTGTCCTGCCGGTGAGCCAGGACATATGCAGGAAAGGTGATAGTGGTGTCCGGGACATAGTCATACTCATGGAATCATACCTTATAGATAATGTCAGGCTGTTGCTTAACTAGTCTGTGAGACAGCTCTCCCAAGTTTGGCACTAACCCCCAGATGTTGGTGAGGAGGACTTTGCATGGTCTACAGGGCTGTTTCTGCTGTTGTCTTTTCCAGTGCCTAGGTCGATGCCAGATGATCTGTCTGTTTCTTTTCTTTGAGACTTTGTATCTTCAGCTGTGATCCTAAATCAACTGCTTTGAGAGGAAGGTAACCAGGTGAGAGGGTCAGGATGATCCACCTGACAGACGCTGTCAGCAATGCTGAACAATGGAAGAAACAAAACAGTCAAGCCAAGACGGTGCGTGACCGAGATTGTGTATCAGAAACAAGCACCATGCATCTTCAAACGCAAACAAACTAAAAAGATTAAATGGTAGTGTCACCTGATTCTTTCAGCTGTGTTACATTTCTTGCATTACTGCATTGACAACACTTTTGAAGGTACTTAAATGGCTGTAATGGGTTTTAGAATCTTAAGGCCGTGAAAAGGAGCCACAAAAATGCAAGCCTTACTATAATGTCTTGATAATACATCCTGAAGTTTCATAACTTTTAAAATTTCACAACCAAACAAGACCACACACTATATATTTTTGTCTCCACTGCTGCTGGAGATCTGGTGGGAGGACTGCATGTGATCTTTATGGAACCCACACGATCTCCATTCTATTTGGAATCGATTGATGAAAGACAGGTAGGTTCTGTAACAAATTGTTACACTTCAGGTTCCGAAACAATGAAGAAAATCTATTTTGTGTTCTCTCTTTGATGCTAGACCACCCTCATCTAAAACTGCACAGTTACTTTTACAAGACCTTATGTGAATCTGATTCAAGTTAATGCGAAGAATTGCAACACTTCCTTGAAACATATCTCTTCCCTTAACAATTACTTTAAGACTGAGATAACGGTTCTAGAGCATTCGTGCTTTGACATTACACTTTGTGCTTTGTTGAGTTTCACTCTCACAGCTGCGTGCATGACATTCGTTTATAGTGACTTTACGAACTTTATAAAGACATAAAGTACAACTTTAAGTTCACATTACAGGGACCTGCCAAAGTAATAAAATATGCCTATTATCCTGCAAAATGATAAACCAATAATCTGTAAGGAATGAGTCTTAGAGTCATACAGCATAGAATTAGACCCTTTGGTCCAACCTGGCCAACACGACTATGTTCTCAAAGCAAACTAGTCTTACCTGCCTCTATTTGGCTCATATCCCTCCAAACCTTTCCTATTCATGAACTTATCCAAATGTCTTTCAAATGTTGTAGCTGTACCTGCATTCATCACTTCCTCTGGCAGTTCATTCCATACACTAGCTACACTCTGCGTTTAAAAAAAGTTGCCCCATATGTATTTTTAAATCTTTCTTCTCCCACCTTAAAAATATGCCCCCTACTTTTGAACTTCCCCAACCTTTGTGAAAAGACCAGTGCTATTGACCTTATCTATGTCTTCACAATTTGATAACCTCTATAACATCACCTCTCAACCACCTACACTCCAGTGAAAAAAGTCCCAGCCTATTTTTATAACTCAAACCCTCCATTCCGAGCAACATCCTGGTAAATCTTTTCTGAACCCTCTCCAGTTTGATAATATCCTTCCCATAACAAGGTGACCAGAACTGCATACTGTACTCCAGAAGATGCCTCACCAATGTAATGTACAACCGCAACATGATGTCCCAAATCCAAAACTCAAAGTCTGAGTAATGAAGGCAAGTGTGCTAAATGCCTTCTTAGCCATTCTGTCTACCTGTGATGCAATTTTCAAAGAATTATGTACCTGAACTCCTAGGTGTCTGTATTCAACAACACTACCCAGGGCCCTATCATTAATTGTATAAGTCCTGCCCTTGTTTGTATTACCAAAATGCAATACCTCACATTTGTCCAAAGTAAACTCCATCTGCCACTCCTCAGCCCATTGACTCAATTGATCAATATCTCTTTGCAAGATAACCTCCTTCACCGTCCATTATACCACCAACTTTGCTGTCATCCGCAAACCTGCTAAGCATGCCTCCTACGTTCTCATCCAAATCGTTCTCTTTACAGTGAATGTTTTATTCCACCTTTCTGCCAACAGAAAATGGGGCAAGGCCACAGTTATAAGCAAGCGGAGGGTTCCCTAGCCCAATCCTGATGGCTACGCTTTAAATAGTAAATACCAAGGATACTTGCCCAAAATCAGCATGACCCTTGCTTAAAGTTACAGGTCACTTTCCCGGTTACATCATTGAAATCAGGCATAATTAGTCTGAGCTTCTGCACCAGCTTAAATCTGATAGAAATAAAAAGGTTTCCTTCTTTCTTGTTTTTGTTCTGTCCCGGGCCACCAGGAGCTGGAGTAACTAGTGTGCCAGGAAGTTCTCATTTGTTTGAGGATCTCAAAAAACATATGGCATCTACTACTGATACCCAAGTCCTGGACAAACTATCCATTCCATCTGTATGCTCTCTGGCCATAGAAGATATTCTATGTGGTGGTGGTAGTGGGCCGCTGCAGTTCACATGATGATGTTTCAGAAGGGTCTTTCACTACCAAATAGTATCTAGTAAGAACATCATAATTAGGAGCAGGAGTAGGCCATTTGGCCCCTCGAACCTTCTCCGCCATTCAATAAGATCATGGCTAATCTTTTCATGGACTCAGTTCCACTTACCCACCCTCTCACCATAACCCTTAATTCCTTTCCTGTTCAAAAATCTTTGCCTTAAAAATGAGATAGCCTCATCTGTTTCACTGGGCAAGGAATTCCACAGATTCACAACCATTTGGGTAAAGAAGTTCTTCTTCAACTCAATTTGAAATCTGCTCCCCCCTTATTTTGAGACTATGCCCCCTAGTTCTAGTTTCATTTGCCAGCAGAAACAACCTCCCTGCTTCGATCTTATCTATTCCCTTCATAATGTTATAGGTTTCTATAAGATTTCCCACCACCCCGCCCCCACCCCCCACACCCCCCACACCCCCCACATTCCAATGACTACAGTTACTGTCTGCTCAATCTCTCCTCATAAGGCAACCCTCTCAATTTTGGAATCAACCTAGTGAAGCTCCTCTGCAGTCCCTCTAGTGCCAGTCCGTCATTTCTCAAGTAAGCAGACCAAAAGCACCAAGGCCACTTCAATTTTGGGTCGGCTATAATTGCCTGTACTTCCTGTATTCCCAGTTTGCTGGATAAATCTGCCACTACCTTAACCTCTAGAGCTTATTCTTAAACCTCTTTGTTTTGCTTTTTCCTTTCCAAGATCATAAGGAGAGAAACTGCTCCCATTGTTGGAAGAGATAGGGATAGGAAACAAATGCTGGCCTAGCTAACAATGCTCATATCCTGCGAGTGAATTTTTTAAAAATTACAAGCTCGAGGACACGGATTTAAGGTAGTTGGCAAAGGAAGCAATGACAGCATGTGAGGAAAAAACATATTTAAGTTGTGAGTGCTTAGGCTCTGAAAGGTGCAGCCAAGAGTGCAATAGGGAACGTTTCAATCGTGGCTTTGAAAGGGAATTTGTATAGTAATTGAAAAACAATAATTGTGTGGCTATAGGAAAAAGGAAAGGGAGTGGAGCTGGGACTTGCTGTTGCTAGCACAGACATGATGTGCCAAATGGCCTGCTGTGCTCTAACCATCAAAGGGCAGCACAGTGGCTCAGTGGTTAGCAGTGTTGCCTCACAGTGCCAGGGATCCAGGTTCAATTCCAGCCTCAGGTGACTGTCTGTGTGGAGTTTGCACATTCTCCTTGTATCTGCTGGGTTTCCTCCAGGTGCTCTGGTTTCTTCCCACAGTCCAAAGGTGTGCAGGTTAGGTGGATTGGCTGTGCTAGGTTGCACAGGGTGGGAAATGCATGGATTGGGTCTGGGTGGGATGCTCTTCAGAGGGGTGGTGTGGACTCAATGGGCCAAATGGCCTGCTTCTACACTGTAGAGATTCTATGATTTTTCATTTTATTCATTCTTCTCCACTTCAGTGTTTTCTCTGCTTCATAAAACACCAGACCTCGTTGGTTGGAGACTCAGACCTAGGGCTTAGATCAGGATGTGTTGAATTTATCGAATAAATAACTTGAAGGATGACTATTCTGGAAGGATGCAAGATACATACACCTGTTGATGTTTCTGTTTTAGTTAATTTAAACCTCTCTGATTCATCTGACAAACTCACAGCTCACCTCACATTCTCTTGTCCTAGAATTTGCTCCAATAAAAAAAAGTTTGCTACTCAAAACAGAACAAACCTGTGAACAATAGCATTCATAGAATCATTCAGCATGGGAGGCCATTCATCCCGCTGTAAAAACGCTCCAATTAGTCCCTACAGTCACTAACCCTGACCCCCAGCTGTCCCTTCCTAAAACATTTGTTTTATCAAGTCAGAGATAGTAAGAACTGCTGACGCTGGAGCCAGAGATAACTCAGTGTGGAGCTGGAGGAACACAGCGGGCCAGGCAGCAACAGACCCTTCTGGGTCCCGACCCGAAATGTCAACTTTCCTGCCTCTCTGATGCTGCCTAGCCTGCTGTGTTCCTCCAGCTCTACACTGTGTTATCTCTGTTTTATCAAGTGTATGTTTAATTCAGTCATATTAGCCATTCTTAAATTGCTTTCATAAAAGTTTTAGAAAAACAATGATTGTTTGCTCAATTTGATTGAAAGCATTAAATATTTGCCAAGATGTCCCAACAAATAAAAATTAAAAGCTAAACAGTAGCTAAAAAGCTAATTTTTGAACAGAAATATATAGAAGTAATGTTGATTTTAAATCAAATTATCTAGATTGGGTATATTTTGCCTGCATGTGATATCCAAGATAATCCTCCTCAACTTGTCATCATTGCAGTAAACTTGATGGCTGCTAATCTTGATGATTTGCGTTCCTTCTGGTGACTCAGCAGGTCCTAGAGTCACATGTCTTTGGACAGAGGACAAGAGCTTCCCTTGTGGTGCAGAGATAGTGTCCTTACCCCTGGGTCAAGAGGCCCAAGTTCAAGTTCCATCTGCTCCAGAGGTGTGTCATATCATCAGGTGTGGCGATCTTGGAAATTGTTGAGCATTTCCTGAGTCTGGGCAGTTATTTTTCTCAACAGGTGACTGTTAAAGGAGAGACCCGGCACAGAATCAGCTAGGCCAGTGGAGCCTTCCATAAAATCACACCTGTGCCAGAGGTCTGTCATTAAATTAAGAAAAAAGGATTGCAGATGCCGAAGATCTCAAACTAAAACAGAAATCACTGGAGAAGAAACATAGAATCACAGAGATGTAGAGTACAGACACAGACCCTTCAGTTTAAATCATCCATGCCGACCAGATATCCTAAATTAATCTAGTCCCATTTGCCAGCATTTGGCCCATATCCCTCTAAACCCTTCCTTTTCATGTACCCATCCAGATGCCTTTTAAATGTTGTAACTGTACCAGCCTCCACCACTTCCTCTGGCAGCTCATTCTATACACGCATCACCCTCTGTGAAAAAGTTGCCCCTTACGTCTCTTTTAAATCTTTCCCATTTCATCTTAAATCTATGCCCTTTTTGACTCTTTATCCTGGGGGAAAGACCTTGGCTGTTCACCCTGTCCATGCTTCTCACAATTTTACAAACCTCTATAAGGTCACCCTTTAGCCTCCGATGCTCCAGGGAAACTAGCCCCAGTCTATTCAGCCTTTCCCTGTAGATCAAACCCTCAAACCCTGGTAACATCCTTGTAAATCTGTTCTGAACCCTTTAAAGTTTCACAACATCCTTCCTACAGCAGGGAGACCAGAATTGAATGCAGTATTCCAAAAGTAGCCTAACCAATGTCCTGTACAGCTGCAAAATGACCTCCCAACACCTGTATTCAATGCACTGACAAATAAAGGCAAGCGTACCAAACACCTTTTTCACTATCCTGTCTACCTGCGTCTCCCCTTTCAAGGAACTATGAACCTGTACCCAAGGTCACTTTGTTCAGCAACACTCCCCAGGTCCTGCCCTCATTTATCTTACCAAAATGCAGCACCTCACAGTTATCTAAATTAAACTCCATCTGCCATTCCTCGATCCTTTTGCACATCTGATTAAGGTTCTGTTGTACTCTGAGGTAACCTTCTTTGCTGTCCACTACACCTCCAATTTTGGTGTCATCTGCAAACTTACTAACCATACCTCCTACATTCACATCCAAATAATTTATATAAATGACAAAATGCAGTGGACCCAGCACCGATCCTTGCGGCATACCACTGGTCACAGTCCAAAAAGGAACCCTCTACCATCACCCTGTGTCTTCTACCTTCAAGCCAATTCTGTATCCAAATGGCTAGCTCTCCCTGTATCCCATGTGATCTAACCTTGCTAACCAGTCTGCCATGCAGAACCTTGTCAAACGTCCTGCTGAAATCCATATAGACAATATCCACGCTCTACCTTCATCAATCTTCTTCATCACTTTTCACAAAGCTCAATCATGTTAGTGAGACACAAATGCCAACGCACAAAGCCATGTTGACTATCCCTAATCAGTGCTTGCCTTTCCAAATGTATGTAAATCCTGTCCTTCAAAATCCCTCCAACAACTTGCCCACCACCAATGTCAGACTCACCAGTCGACAGTTCCCTGGCTTTTCCCTACTACCTTTCTTAAATAGTGGCACCATGTTAGCCAACCTTCGGTCTTCCACACCACACCCGTGGCTATTGATGATAGCAGGGAGCAGTTGGGGGGTGGAGCAGCAGCACAGAGTGAGTATAAAACTAACTGAGCTCAAGGATCGCGGCCCAGTCTGCAGGGAGCAGTCAGAGGGTGGAGCAGCAGCACAGAGTGAGTATAAAACTAACTGAGCCCTGGGATTGCAGCCTAATCTGTGGGGAGTAGTCAGAAGGTGGAGCAGCAGCTCAGAGTGAGTATAAAAGTAACTGGGCTTGCGGCACATTGTAGCTGCGAGAAAAAACTGCAGCGACATCACAGGAAATCGGCACTAAATTTGAAAAAGAAGACAGCAAAGAAGTATTAATAAATTAATTAACTCATTAATAAATGTGTATAAATTAATAAAGTAATTAGCTAAATCGAGATGGCTGGGCAGGTGATGTGCAGTAGCTGTATGATGTGAGAGCTGGATGATCCCATTGCGAACTGCAGTGAGCACATCTGCAGCAAGTGTTAGTTTGGCTCAGATTTGATGAGCTGGAATCTGAGCTTCAAACACTACGGCACATTTGGGAGTGGGAGAAGTACCTGGATACTTTGTTTCAGGAGGCGGTCACACTTGGTACATTAGATATTTCAAATTCAGTCAGTGATCAGGGACAGCAGGGTGTGATTGTAAGTGAGACAGGTAGGAGGATCCTGAATTCAGGAACAGAGGAGCCTCAGCTCTTGACCTGGTCCAACAGGTACCAGGTACTTGCTCCCAGTGAGGATGAGGAAAAGGGCTGTAGGGAGGTTGAACCAGCTGACCACTGCACCATGGTACAGGAGGCCATTCAAGAGGGGGGAATCAAGAACACAAATGGTAGTTGTAGAGGACTCTATAGGTAGGGGTATTGATAGCATCCTTTGTGAGCAGGATTGAGAGACCCGCATGGTGTGTTGCCTGCCCGGTGCCAGGGTGAGGGACGTCTCTGACTGGCTTGAAAGGATATTGGAGCAGAAGGGCAAGGATCCAATTGTTGTGGTCCACATTAGGACAAACAACATAGGCAAGGCTAGGAAAGAAGACCTGTTTGGGGATTATCAAGCACTAGGAACAAAATTAAGGAATAGGTCCTCAAGGGTTATAATCTCCAGACTACTACCCAAGCCACATGCAAATTGGCTTAGGGATAAAAAAAATTGGGCAAGTAAACACATGGCTAAAGGAGTGAGAAAGAGGGGTTCCATTTCATGGAGCATTGGCATCAGTTTTGGAACAGGAAGGGTCTGTACCATTGGGACAGTCTCCACCTGAACCAATCTGGAACGAGTGTTCTAGCGAAAAGGATAAATAGGGCGGTCACTAGGACTTTAAACTAGTGAACTGGGGGGAAGGGAAGGGGAAAACCACAGGAAGTATAATGGGAAATAGAAAAGAAAGCAGCAGGTTAATGTGTGCAAGAGGGTTTAACTACATCAAAGACTATGAGAGATGTTAAAAGGAAGGAAAACTCAGGAGATGTTATTAATGGAGATGTTATAATGCAAAAAGAAGGCATAAAAACTAGCATAAAGGCACTTTACCTGAATGCTCGTAGCCTTCATAACAAGGTAGATGTGTTTATGGCACAAATCATTGCGAATGAGTATAATTCAGTGGCCAGTACGGAGACATGACTGCAGGATGGTCTTGACTGCAAATTAAATATCCAGGGGTATCAGACTATTTGGAAGGACAGATAGGAAGGTAAGGGAGGTGGTGTAGCTCTGATATTTAAGGATGACATCAGGGCCGTAGTGAGAGATGATGTAGGTTCTATGGAAAATAATGTTGAGTCCATTTCGGTGGAAATTAGAAATTCTAAGGAGAAAAAGTCACTGATAGGCGTAATCTTTAGGGGCCACCAAATAATAATGACACATTGCGGCAGACAATAAACAATGAAATAACTAATCCCTGCAAAAATGGTACAGCAATATCATGGGGGATTTTAATCTACATGTCGATTGGTTGAACCAGGTGGTCAGGGCAGCCTTGAGGAGGAGTTCATTGAATGTATCCACGATAGTTTTCTTGAACAGTATGTAATGGAGCTGATGAGGGAGCAAGCTATTCCTAGATCTGATGCTGTGTAATGAGACAGGAATAATTAATGATCTCATAGTTAGGGATCCTCTTGGAAGGAGCGATCACAGTATGGTCGAATTTAGAATAGAGATGGAAAGTGAGAAGATAAAATCCAATACCAGAGTCCTGCACAAAGGAGACTACAATAGGATGAGGGTGCAGCTGGCTAAAGTAGACTGGAAGCAAAGACTTTATGGTGGGACAGTTGAGGAACAGTGCCTCCACTTTCGAAGCAATTTTTCAAAGTGCTCAACAAAAGTATATATCAGTCAAAAGGAAGGATGGAGAAAAAGGAGTAATCAGCCACAGATTTCTAAGGAAATAAGGGAAATTGAAAGATAAGGCATACAAAGTGACAAAGACCAGTAGGAAACTAGAAGATTGGGAAAACTTTAAAAGTCAGCAGAAAGCCACAAGAAAGCTGTAAAGAAAAGCAAGACAGATTATGAGAGTAAACTAGCTCAGAATATAAAGACAGAGAGCAAAAATTTCTACAAACCTAAAAGGAAAAAGAGTGGCTAAGGAGAAACATTGGTCCTTTAGAGGATGAGAAGGGGGATTTAATAATGGAAAATGAGGAAATAGCCGAGGCACTGAACAGGTATTTTGTGTTGGTTGACTCCAGAGTTGAGAGGATTGGCTTATCAGGAGAGACTGAGTAGACTGGGATTATATTCATTGAAATTTAGAACAATGAGGGGGGATTTTATAGAAATATATAAAATTATGAAGCCAATAGATAAGACAGCAGCAGGGAGGATGTTTCCACTGGTGGGTGAAACTAGAACAAGAGGGCATACCTTCAAAATTAGGGGGAGCAGATTTAGGACTGAATTGAGGAGGAACTTCTTCACCCAAAAGGTTGTGAATCCATGAAATTCCCTGCTGGGTGAAGTAGTTGAGGCTTCCTCCTTGAACAGTAGAGGAATTAAGGGTTATATTGAGAGATGGGTAAGGGAAGCTGAGGCTACATGGTGGAGTGGGCATGAAGGGCCAGTTGGCCAACTCCTGCTCCTGGTTCTTATTGGTATAAGAGCATAAGAAGAACATATCTCGGCAAGGGTCCCAACAATCACTCCCCTAGCTTTCCACAAAGTTCTGGGGTACACCTGATCAGGTCCCAGGGATTTATCCATCTTTATTGATACTGGACTCGAAATGTTAACTCTGCTTTCTTTCCACAGATTGTGCCAGAACTGCTGAGTTTCTGCAACAATTTCTGTTTGTGTATCATAAAATCCCTGAACAGGTTGATTTAAAATATTTAAAACAGCATGAGGGTGCAGCGACTGTGTTAACTACCTCTGATCCAGGAGGTGAAGATTCAAGTCGTCCCTGTGCCAGCAGTCTGTCATAATATCCCTGAAGATGTTGCTTAAAAATACCTAAACCAGACTTGAACCATCAATGTGGTAAAACTCTAGAGATTATGAAAACTTTTGCTGATAATGAGAATTTTAATATGCAAAATATCCAAAGATGGGTCTTGAAGACTTCAAGTATTGGGGCCAAGGCTATATCCTTAGCAGCTTATCCCGTTATAATATTTTCCAGGATCTGGAAAGTTTCCACTCACCTCGATTTCTCCGCAGCGTTACACCAGAACGAGACAGAAAGTTCTGCTACAAACTTGCTCGGTTCAGGCGGTGTATTTCAGCCGCTGGCTGCGGTGCCGCGCTCCCAGCACTAGTCGCGCTGCTTGCTCCCTGCCCGCTACTCGCTGCAGTTTCAGGGGCGGCGTGAGCGCCAGCGGGAGGCGCTGTCGGGGGAGCGTATTTGTAAGGTCAGTGCCGGGGCTCGAGCCGCGGCCGTTGGAGCGGGTTTGGGTGTCGGCGGTCGGAGGTGGCGGCTCGGACAGCAGGCGGCATGGGGAAGGAGCAGTTCAGGGAGACGGATGTGGCCAAGAAAATGTGAGTTGGGATGGCTGGAGCTTCAGTGGAGAGCAGGGCCTGTTCGTGGATGATGTGAGGGAGAGCAGAAGGAGGGAAGACATGAGGAGTGGGGGAGAAAGACATGAAGAAGAGATGGGAGATATGAGGCAGAGGAGGAAGGAGACATGAGGGGGCTAGGAGACATGATGGGATGATGGGATGATGGGATGATGGGATGGTGACTTAAGGGGAGAATGGAAGACATAGGGAGAGGAGGATGGGAGACGTGAGAGAGGTCATTACAGCCATGAGAGGTTGAGGTTTGAACATGATTTGGACGGGGAAGGTGGGGATGTCGTGAAGGGTCTCGGTGAGATTGGACATAATGTCTTGGGGCTCACGGAGTTCGGAGAGCAGAGGTGTAGGGGAAACGTAAGAGGGAGGTCGTGAGTGAAATGAGGGGTTCATTGGAGACATGCGAGGGTGAGGGATGACCATGAGGTGATTAGGAGAGGGGGAGCATGGACCTTGAGGTGGGGCATATCACGAGAGGTCTTTAGGTGGTCGGTGGGCGATTGGAAGGCAGAGGCGTGAGGAGGGGTTGAGGGAGATGTTTCAGAAATGGGGATGTAACTGGAGGAGGATTGGAGTGATAGAAATAATAGTTGATGTCGAGTTGGATAAAGGAGATGTTTAAAGGCCAAGTACTGTAAATGGCAGTAGTATTGTATTTTATTGGTCCATCAATCGTTACAGCTGTTCAAATATCCATGATGTATGTTGACCAGCAGAAGGTCAGGCATGGCAGGGCCAGGTGTAGACTTAGTCTGTAATTTTTAACTTAGAGTCATCTACTGTACTCCAGTCATTTTTGCAGCTAATCCTGGTATCCTAAGTGAGGGTGGGTAGGAGGGATGCTGGGGACTGAGCCTTTTGTTTGGCAGAGGACTGGGGAGTGGAAGGTACAGGACTAGGGCATTTTGGATAAAAAGCTGGCTTGGGCTGGATTCTTTTGGGAGTTTAGGATGTGATTGAGAGTTAGAGTACATGATAATGGACAACCTGGGCTGGTGGAAGTGTCATATGACTTTCTGAGTGCAGGTTTCTGAAATTATTCATTTGAAGTTAATTTTGAAAACTTGTTCTGTGGAGTAGACATTGTTTAATGTTCTTGAACGTAATTCAGAGATGGTGCTTCTGCTAATTTTTAAGCAAAGTGTCTCTCAAGCCCCATTAATTGATCCCCTTTAATACAACAGTGGAAGTGCCAGGATCAGTCATTCTGAAAATTAACACAGGATGCAATGGTATAGTAGCAACGTCACTGGGCATGCGTATTAATTAGGAGTAGACGTGGGCTATTTGGTCCTTCAAGTCTGCACTGCCTTGTCTTATGTAAGATCATGGTTGATCTGTTTGTGTTCCAAAGTCCACGCTCCTATCTATCCCTGATAATCTTAAATTCTTGTTAAGCAAATGGATCAAATGAGCTCCACTTTGAAAACATTCAGTTGTCCCATCTCCATCACTCTCTGAGATAAGTTATCCCAAAGTCTCTCAGACCTTGAAGAGCAAATTTTCTCCTTCATCTCTGTCCTAAAGGAGTGATCCCTAATTTTAAAGTAGTGTCCCCTAGTCCTGGACTGGGCCACAAGATGAAACATTATTTCTATGTCCATCTTGTCAGGACTATTTTAAACTTCAATCAAATTGTCCTTTGTTCTTCTGAACTGCAGTTAAAGCAAGCACTGTCCAGTTTATTCTTGCGATAATCCTCCCATTCTATGTATCGATCTAGTATGTCACGTTTCTGTAATAATTGTCAATCGTAGTGCACATTTAACTGAATAAATATCAATTCATTAACCTCATTATGAATGTTATACACATTGAGACACAGATTCTTTAGTTTTGTTTTTTTATCTTGTAATACTTAGTCATGACTGGTGTATTTCCTCACTGTCCCTTCCTGCCATTCTCTGACCTTTATTTCCACATTCGTATTTTGCTGTGCTGCCTTGACTCTATGCTTTGATTTGTTACAATTGCCCAATCTTTATCACTCACTCTCCTTGTTTAGTTTAAAGCCGTCTCTATTTTCCTAGCTATGTGGCCTATACGAACACCAATTCCAGTATGGCTCAGGTGTGGACTATCCCATCTCCACAGATCCCACTTTCCCTATACTAGTGCCCCACAAATCAGAACCCACTTCAGCCTGTTGAGTCTGCGCCAGTCAAAAACAACCATTTAACTATTCTAGAGATAGTAGGAACTGCAGATGCTGGAGAATCTGAGACAACAAGGTGCAGAGCTGGATGAACACAGCAGGCCAAGCAGCATCACAGGAGCAGGAAAGCTGACGT
>JAHRHZ010000070.1:16487710-16511485 GCA_024137785.1 Ginglymostoma cirratum
CCCGAGACGTCAGCTTTCCTGCTCCTGTGATGCTGCTTGGCCTGCTGTGTTCATCCAGCTCTGCACCTTGTCACCTAACTATTCTAACCTCGTTTGCCAGCACTTGAATTATTGCCTTGTATGCCTTGGCATCGCAAGTGAGCATCTAAATGCTTAAATGTTATGAGGGTTTCTGCTTCTACCACTCTTACAGGCAGTGAGTTCTAGATTTCCACCACCGTCTGGGTGAAAATGTTCTTCCTTGCCTCTCTTCTAAACTTTCTGTCCTTTTCCTTAAATCTATGATCCTGGTCATTGATCCCTCCGTCAATGAGAAAGGATAGACATCAAGAAACCTATCTATGCTGCTCGTAAATTTTGCATCTTGGTCACGTATTCTCTCAATCTTCTCTGCTTTCAGAAAAACCACTCACGTCTGCCTAATCTCACTTCATAGCTGAAACTTTCCACAGCCCAGGCAGCATCCTTGTAAATCTCCTCTGCACCGTCTGCAGTGCTGTCACAATCCTCCTATAATGTGGATTCCAGAAATGCACACAATGCTATAGCTTTGGCCTAAACAATGTTTCATATATTTTGAGCAGAAGTACCCTGCTCTTAAACATTTCTGCCTTAGCTTATAAAGGCAAGTATACCATATGCCTTCTCAACAATTGTATCCACCTGTCCTCATATCTTAAGGGACCAATGTACTTGCACACCTGGATCCTTCTGATCCTTGCTGCTTTCCAGAGTCCTACCGTTCATCATGTATTCCTTTGCCTTGTATGTCCTGCCCACGTACATCACCTTACGTTCATCTGGATTGAGTTCCATTTGCCACTGATCAGCTCATGTGAACTCCCCGTCTATATCCTGTTGCAAGCTAAGGCTATCCCCCTCAGTATTTCCCACCCCTCACTTCTCGATTCTTATCCATCTTCTGCCTCTTTTCATGTAGCTCAAGTCTGTAATCTAGATGGTTGTTTTTGAGGTTCTGTTTTTTAAATTACAGCCTGACTTTTCACCCTACTGTCAATTGTCATAAAATAAACCTAGTTCATTTCTGCCCTTTAATGAGGGAATTCAATGTTGGATACCTGTTCTAGCCTGTATGTCCTAACTGCCCTCTCAGTAACTCAGCACGCCAGGCAGTTCAAGGCTAATTAGGGATAATCAGCAAGTGCTGGCTTTATCAGTGATGCCTATGTTCCATGAAAGTATTAAAAAATGATATTTGTAAGAATGCTGAATTGAGCCATTTGAGTTTTGAAGATTTGTTTTTTGCTGTTTCCCTATTGGCAAATACGAGGGGAACACTCTGGGCCTGCATTCACACAGGAAAGTTCTTACTCATGGTAGAAACATCATGGATAGAATCACCAGGAGCAACAGGCATTGATAATTCAGAAACTTCAATAAGCATTCTTTTTTTAAAAAAAATGAGGTTTGTCCCCTGTAGAATTGTCATGTGTGTTTTAGTAAGTTTGATCCATTTTTTGCTGAAAGATACAACGGTTTATAAATCATAGTCATGTAGAGGAACCAATATTGAGTACCTGATGCGTATACTTGATATTTCAAGTGCAATTCTGGGGTTAGAAGTGGCCTGTTGACAACTGTGTTGTGAGCAGAGAATTCGAATAATATTTGTCGGAAAGATATAAACTGATAAATTTAAAATGATTATTTTGCACCCTTTATCTTTTTAATTCGGACTGATCTGTTTCTTTTTTAATGCAACACACAACACCATAGTGACTCTTGGTTTGTTTTCCCATAGAAGCCACATCTGTTTTGGGATGAAGTCTGCAGAACAGATGAGGCAGCAAGCGCATATCCAGGTAGTCAGCAAGAACCTGTATAGTCAAGATAACAGTCATACTCCTTTGTCCCATGGTGTATTGGATCATCGCATGGTAAGGTCAAAATTCATATGCACTAATATTGTAGTAAGATAACCGTGTATCTTAAGGATTGCTTCATCAACTCAAAGCATTAGGTAATGTTGCTAATTGGCTTGTATTGTATTTCTCCTTTCTGAAGTTATCTGGGTGGAGTTTAATTTTTTGAGGTACCAGTCATAAACTGAGTTAAGCTTTTATCCATCTATTGGGGTGGCTCAGTGGTTCGCAGTGCAGCCTAACAGCACAGGGGACCCAGGTCCTGGTAACTGTCCGTGTGGAGTCGGCATATTCTTCCCATGTTTACATGAGTTTCTTCTGGGGTAATCCAGTTTCCTCCCACAATCCAAAAAGTGCAGATTAGGTGGATTGGCAATGCTAAATTGCTGATAGTGTCCAGAGATGTGCAGGTTAGGTGAATTTGCCATGGGAAAATGTGGGGTTACAAGGATAGGGTAGGGGGATAGTTTTGGGTGGGATGCATTTTGGAGTGTTGGTGTCACCTTCGAATGGCCTCCTTCCACACAGTAGGGATTCTATGATTCCTGCTTCCTTCTATTGTCTAAGACCAATTCTAAGTACCAAACAATAACAACCTAGAAGAAAAATAAATTTAAATGTGAAGGAGTAGATATTGGTGTTAAATTGATCGAAATGCAGTTTTGTGACTTCACTAATTTGTCATTGAGTTGTAATATATTCTTAATCAATTTTAACCCTTGTACTTCAATAGGGAACCAGTGAGAAGGATCGTCCATGCGAAACATGTGGAAAGAATCTGGCTGACTGCATTGGACATTATGGTTACATTGACTTGGAGTTGCCGTGTTTCCATGTTGGTTATTTTAAAGCTATTATTGGCATCTTGCAGGTAGGAGAAGTTACATACACAACAACAAAAACAAAGTTGCTGGAAAAGCTAAGCAGATCTGGCAGCATCTGTGAAGGACAAAACAGAGTTAATGTTTCGGGTCTGGTAACCCTTCCTCAGAACTGATGGTGGCTGGGAAAACGTCAGTTTATATGCAGAAAATAGGGAGGTGGGTGGGGTAGGGAGTAAACAATAGGATAGGGCCCAAAGAGAGGGAAAGACATTTGGACAGACAAAGGATTTGCTAACGATCAGACTGGGAGGGTGAATAGTTGTTAGTGGGGACTGTTAGTGACTAACAATGAGGGGTGTGTAATGGCAGGCTATGTGATAACAAGGCCTAGTATGTGGGGTAGGGTGCTGGGACATGGGAGAGTTTAGGCCTTAAAATTATCGAACTCAGCGTTGATTCCGGAGAGCTGTAGGGTCCCCAAGCAGAAAAGGTGTTGTTCCTCCAGCTTACGTTGTGCTTCACTGGAACACTGCAACAAGCCAGAGACGGAGATGGGACCAGGGAGCAGGGTGGTGCGTTGAAGTGGCGGGCAACAAGTAGTTCAGGTCTTTTTTGCGAGCAGAACGTAGATGTTCTGCGAAACGGTCGCCAAGTCTATGCTTCGTTTCCCCAATGTAGAGGAGACCACATTGTGAGCAGCGAATGCAGTAGACTGGATTCTGGGAAGTGCAGGTGAAGTGTTGCTTCACCTGGAAGGTGTGTTTGGGCCCTTGGATACTGGGGAGGGAGGAGGTAAATTGGCAGGTGTTGCACCTTCACCGGTTACAGGGGAAGGTGCCGTAGGGCTGTGGGGAGGTGTTGAGGGTGAAGGAAGTGTGGACCAGGGTGTCCCGGAGGGAACGTTCCCTGCGGAAGGTGGACAAGGGAGGGGAGGGGAAGGGAATATGTGTCTGAAACGTTAACTCTGTTTTCTCCTTCACAGATGCTGCCAGACCTACTGAACTTTTCCAGCAACTTTGTTTTTGTTCCTGATTTACAGCATCCGCAGTTCTTTTGGTTTTTAAAAGTTACATACGGTTGCTGTTAATGTACAGATTCTGCAAACGGTAACCTTTTGGTTGGCTATGGGATTGAAATTGATTCATGAAGAGAATTATGTTGTACCATATTCAAAGGGATGCAAAGGATGGGCTAACTAATTATAGGCCATGCGATCTGCATTCCTTCATTGGGTGGGATATTGAATACCAGCAGCGATTTAATCCTGGAACTGTTTCAGACACCAGTCAGGTCACAGCTGAATTTTTTTTGTACAGTTAGGCTGGCTACATTGCGGGAAGGACATAATTGTTCCAGATATTGTACAGTGGGAATTTATAAGAATGTAACCAGGGTTTGAAAATTTTAGCTATAAGGAAAGATTAGATAGGCAAGAGTTGAATTCCTTAGAACAGAGCAGGTTGGACTTGTGTGGAGTGGATAGGAGATACCTATTTCTCCATAGTGGAGAGGCAGTTTACCCAGGGACATAATTCATGGTAACTGATAGAAGAACTAGAGGGACCTGAAGAGATACTTGAAGGTGCTACCCAGTTTAATGTTTGAAGCCTGAACCCTCAACTCATTTTTAAAAAAAAACCTGAATCCTCATCTGAAATACTTTAATCTGCAAAACTGTGGACCAGGTGCTGGGAAGTGGGCTTAAATTCACTGCTAGTTTATTCAGCCAATGCAGACATGAGGGGTTGTAGGGTCTCTTTCTACGCCATAACCTGTGATCAAAAACTGGTTTGTTCAGCTGTGAAGGCGAATTGCCTCATGTTCTGAAACTAGTTTCTAGTTGTCTGCATTACATTTCTCTTTCATAGATAAAGTTTTAAAACCTAGCTCAAAGGAAGGAGTTTGGAAAATGGAAATGTCACAGAGCAGCAGGAAGCTCTGTGAACTTTGGATTGAACTTTGTGTATTAGGCCACCTGACGTTGAATTATTTGATGCTGTCAGTGTGTGGGAAGAAGTGGGCAGAGATCATCAAGGTATTTGCCATTTTTGACTTTGATAGAGGTATCTGTATTTGAGCAAAAATGAGCCTGTGCGCCTTGATTCTGGCTGACCTAATTTTCAAAATGGTCATCTTATGTACTGCACATGCGTTTCAACAATCTTGAAGAACCAACTGAGATTTTATTAAGAATGTTTTAGAGGGATATGGGCCAAATGCTGCTATGTGAGACTAGGTCAGTTTAAGATATCTGGTTGGCGCAGACGAGTTGGACTGTTTCTATGCTGTATAACTCTGTGACTCTAATTATAATAAGTACCATTGCTGAAACACCTGCTCAGCTCAACAGGGAGAGTTTTGTGGTCACTATTTATTTTGATTTCAAGCTGCTGTCTCGTGAAGCAGAGAATAATGAACTAGGTTTTTCAGTTTTGCTTAACCAGCATTAGGTCGGTCATAGGGAAGAAAAGAAAATGCAATAGTGGGATGTGTTGTACCAATGAGTTTTTGAGCAGATTGAAAGCAGTTGTAAGCGAGAACATATAATAACTGTACTTTTCAAAAATTTGTTGCATCTGTATGGGCTGTATTTTAAGTTGTACAAGCACTTGGTGCATTAAAGACATCTGGTTAGTTTATAATTTGGAATGTTCATGATAACGTTGCTCTTCCTGTATTTCATTATGAAAGTTTTGCAAACATAATATGGCAAATGCTATAGGGATTATTGCTGGGCCATAACTCTTTACAGTATATACTAATGACTTGGATGGGGGACGTGCAAGTACTATCACCAAGTTTGCAGATGACACAACTTTGGTTGGGATGGCATGTGATGAGGATAACACAGTCTGCAAAGGGATATAGACAGGTTAAATTATTAAGGGGAATAACTTAGCAGATGGAATATAATGTGGGAAAATGTGAAGCTATGAACTTTGGCAAGTAGAATAGAGGAGCTGATTCTTACTTAAATATAGAAAGACTGCAGAAATCTGCAACACAGATTTAGGGGTCCTTGTGCATGAATCACAGAGGCTAGCATCCAAGGTTGAGATGGGGAGGAACTTCTTTGGCGGTGGTGAATCTATGAAATTCTTTATGGTAGAAGTTTGTCAGGGCTGGGTTGTTAAGTATATTCAAGATTGAGATAGATCGGTGTTTAAGGGAATGAAGGGTTATGGGGATAAAGCAGGAAAGTTGAGTTTAGGATTTTCAGTTCAGTCACGATCTCATCGAATAGCAGAGCAGACTCGGGGCAGTTAGCAGCAGAGCAGACCCGGGCCAGTTAGCCTACTTTTGCTCTTATGTCAATTATTGCGCAGCAAGTTCGCTTCTTATATTTAATTTCCTGGGATATTGTAAACTGCAGTTGATGTCCTTCAGGTAGGTTGTCCTTGGTTTGGATCCGAAACTCGCCCTCATGTTCAATTCCCAATCCCTGATTAAAAATCTACTCCTCCGTGTCATACATGCAAACTTACCTGTAGTTGTCTCGGAAGCTAATGATTCAAGCTGCTCATGCTTTGGCATGTTTACTTTTCCCAGATGATCTGTAAAGTATGTTCTCATATCTTGCTGTCTCAAGAAGAAAAGAAGCTGTTTCTTGATACTTTAAAAAGGCCTGGTTTAACCTATCTTCAGAAACGAGGCCTAAAGAAGAAAGTCTCTGAAAAATGCAGGAAAAGGACCTTCTGTCTATATTGTGGATCCTTCAATGGTAGGAGTTCATTGTAAATTACTGCTGACATTCTGTTAATTATGGAAGCTGTGCCCAAAAAAAGCTTAACTTACCTTATCTGTGATGAGTGTTTCAGATTGCCTCATGTCAGCATGGTTGCTTATTAATCACTTTTATCACTGTTGTAAACCATGGGTATTGCTGGGTAGTGCATTCCATTTTTCTGACAAATTAATGAGTTAAAATTTTATCCCAGTTCCTAATAGAAGAGTCCATAGCACAAACTTTTCCATAATTCTGTATTAAATAGCTAGCTGGTTATGAAAGGTCAACTGAACTGGAATCCCTAATGTATGTATCCCATGCCTTGTTTGACTCAATGTTTGCATGCATTTTGAGGCCACACTGAATGCTCTGATACCTTTAGGTATTCTGCTTTGTGTCTTGCTTTGAGGATAAGCTGACCAATAAAAGAGCATCTTCCACAAATAATCAGGAGCTTTCAGACTGTAAACAAAACAGTCCTGATCTTTGCACCAAAAATATTTGTGTTGATTAATGTAGAATTTGCCAAAATGTCCACTGTTTTCTTCTCTTCAAAGTACAGAAGGGTTTAATTAGCCTGCAAATCTTTCAAAACAAAACTTTTCTTGTATTTAGGAATAGCACCTGATAAAAATCCTTTTACCTCGTGGCAAAATCTTGAATCAAACCTTGAGGAACTTGTAAAAATGTGGTCAGGGTGGAAGTCAGCCAAATGAGATGCCTTATTTTATTAACAGGATCCTTGTGTAAGAATAGCTGTTTAGTCTCTGAATTGGCCTGCATATTACAAGTAAATGGGTTTTTAAATCACCAACTTTGCTTGACTCAGTTGACAGTAATGTTGCCTCGGAGTCAGAACACTATGGGTTCAAGTTCCCCATCAAAACTTGAGCACATGTAGGTTGACAGTCCAGTGCTGAAGATGGGCAGGATTGTCAAAGGTTTTTTTTTTGGATGAGACTTAAAACTGAAGCTTCCTCAACCCGGTCTAACGATTAATTATGTTTTAAATTTCAAACTGTTATTCAACAAAGAATAAGTCTCTATAATCTTCCTCCTTCACCCAAGACTGCCAAAAAGCAGATTAACTATGAATTCATTTTGTTCTTTGTAGGGTTTTGCTGTTTGTATACACACAACATGGAATTTTTAATGTGATTCATTCAAGATCGATTGTTTCAGGCTCCTTCTGAAATGTTATAAAGTATGATAAGACCATAGAAATAAGAACAGGGGCAGGGCACTGGGCCCCTCGAATCTGCCCTGCCGTTCAGCAAGATTATGGCTGATCTTGCCCTGGTTTCAACTCCTCTTGTGTGCCAGTTCCTCATTGCCTTGAACTCCTGATATTTTGAGATCTGTCTACCTTTTATTTAAATGTTTTCAGTGATGTCACCTCCACTCCTCTCTGGTGTAGAAAATTACAGACATCCATAACTCTCTGGGAGACAAAATTCTTTAACTTTTTCGTGATTTACTACTAATTTTTGGAAATAAAAGGCCCAAATCCTCTGATCTTCCACCAGTTTTTGCTATTTTGTCTACCTTAGTTTTTGTTTGGACACGCTCTTTGACTACCTTTGTTAACCTCAGGTAGCTTATCCTTCTTATCAAGTCCTTATTTTTGACTAGAATACATTTTTGTTCAGAAATATGAAATATCTGATTAAATGTTTGCCACTGCTCATCCACTGACTATCCCCTTGATCTATTTTCCCAGCTTGCTTTAGACAACTCTTTCCTCATTCTTCTGTAATATCTCTTTCTTAAGTTCAGGATACTGATTTGAGACCCAGGTTACTCTCCCTCAAACTGAATTTGAAATTTTACCGTGTTGAAATCTCTACTCCCCCAGAGGCAGCCATAGGATCTCTTATTAATCCTACCTCATTACACGTTACTAGACCTAAAATAGCTTGTTTTTTGGGAAATGTCTGAAATGTATTGCTCTTAAAATAAAAATCAATCCTTGATGCACTTTATAAATTTGCTTTCATGTTACCTAAGCCCATTTGATTTGTCAGTTCGCTATGCTGATTATAATCGTCCATGCCAATTGTAGTGCCTTTCTTTGACGCCTCCATTGCTTCGCAATTTATACTTTGTCCCACAGTGGGTGATCCCTCCAGGGATTATACAGAACTTCCATTCATGACTCCTTTTCCTTGCTGTTCCTTATTTACAACCAAACTGATTCCACACCAATATCACTACTCATCACCAGACTGGTACCTTATTTTGTTAGCCTTATTATTTTTAATTAGCATTAGAAATCCCAAGAACTGAAAACATTTTCCAACCCTTATCCCAAATTGGACAGTTTTCTGTATTTGTGTTTTTTTCCAGCTAGTTCTGTTGTTAAAAATGTTGGCACTTTATTTTCAAAGGTCCTGTGAAAAAATGTGGCTTATTGAAAATTATTCATGAAAAGTACAAGACAAATAAGAAAGTGATGGATCCTGTGGTATCGGATTTTCTACAGTCTTTTGATATTGCCGTAGAACATAACAAAGAAGTGGAGGCGTTGCTTGGAAGAGCTCAGGTTAGTATTGTGATCTTCAAATTCTGCATCTTATTATCGAATTGAATATTCTTGTATAATTTTATCAGTTGTATGGATTGGTAAGATTGATAATATGAGGTCCATTTGAGAACCTGCTGTACTCTTGAATGTAATAACTCATTAAAGAGAATATGAACTAAGCAATAAAATTAACTTCACTTCAAATTCTAATATATCTGTTAGAATTTAAATGTTTAATTGACAATCACTGTAAGGTTTTCACAGAGCTAATCTTTTAACTAGAGTATTGTGATAGATATGGACACTGCAGCACTGATATTTTGGATATATACTTTAATTTGTACTCTATTGAGGTACACTACTTATGCAACATTAATTTATATCACTGGCATTTGGGGGAAAAGAAGTTGTAACAACTGTGTTACTTCATATTTCAGGAGAATCTAAATCCCCTTGTGGTGTTAAATATATTCAAAAGAATTCCCTCCGAAGATATCCCACTGCTGCTTATGAACCTGGAAGCAGGAAAACCTGCGGACCTGGTCCTTACTCGATTGCTTGTTCCTCCACTTTGTATCAGGCCTTCTGTGGTCAGCGATCTTAAATCGGGAACTAACGAGGATGACCTAACAATGAAGCTGACGGAAATCATCTTCTTAAATGATGTAATTAAAAAGGTCAGGCCACGTTTCTAGTACTGATATTTTGTACAGCATTGTAATATAGTATATGATGATGCACGTGTTTAACATGCAGACCTGTCTACTGATCTGCTATCTAATAATTACAATAAGCAATACAGATCCTAAATAATAGCTTTCTTGAAAAGGCATTCCGTGAAAATATTAGCTAAGATTAGCCAAAATGGGTGTAAGTTTGTCTTTGTTCCTTATGTATATTTGTTCTCTACTTACCTTTTGACTTTATATTTGAAGATTTGTCTCTAATGTTCTCATTGTGATCTGAAGTGTGAAACATTTAATATAATTTCATCATTTCATTCCCAGTGCCCTTATTAAGTGAGAGATAAATGAGCAAAGATTCCCACTCCTACCCAACGGTTATGATGCCCTGTGTATTTCCAGTTCTTACAAAGGGGCTTTTTTGTGTCACTGGCAAGGATTGATACATTTTGATCAAATGTAGGATTGTAATATCAAGTTGAATACTCAATATTTTAATAGTTTGAATATTAGGATATTTTGATATTTGAGAGAATTGGTGCACATTTAAGATGATACGTCACCCAAGTAACTGATTTTATGAAAAGTTTCTGTAAAATTATATGTACAGCAGACTTTGTTTTAACTGGCACCTTATGAACTGGCCCTCTTGTTAAACCGGCAAAAAATTATATGCCTAAAATGCCAGAAGTTTACTGTGTTATCGCAATCTCCACCATGTCCAAGTAGTTAGTCAAGGGTGCAAATAAGAAGGCTGTCTGCAGGTGAGTTTTATTTAAATGATGCAGTAAACAAAATATAACAATGATATGTATACTCCTGCATTACTTAGCGTGTGTTTATGTGTTGATTATGTGGACCTCTTGATCAATTAGACCATTTGATCAAGCAGCAAACTCCTGGTCCAGTAGGTGCCAGTTAATAAAACATTTCCTGTATAATGTTTATAAGACATCAGAATTCTGGTATTCTAAATTTACACATTTTGTTTGAACACAAATTGCTACCGCACTGAAATTATGTATTTAAAAAAATGCAGAAAACTGTACTTTCCAGAGAAACCTCAGGAATACTAGAGGCGTTGAAGTCTTTTGTTATTTATTCAAGTAATGTGGGCTTCACTGACTAGACCAGAATTTGTTGCCCTTGAAGATGGTGGTGAGCTGCCTCCTTCAACTGTTGCAGTCCACTTATTGTATTTATGCTCACAGTGCTGTTAGGAAGTTCCAGGATTTTGACCTGTGAAAGCATGGCAATGTATTAAGTAAGATGGTGAGTGATTTGAAGAGAACTTGCAGGGGTGCTGTTCCTGTGTATGTGCTACCTTTATCCTAGACTTTAGTGACCTTGGGTTTGGAAGATGTTGTCCAAGGAACCTTGCTGAATTTCTGCTGTGCAACCTGTACGTTGTACCCACTGCTGCTACTGGGTGTTGGTGCTGGAAGAAATGAATATTTGTCGACGTGGTAATGATCAGATGGGTTGCTTTGTCTTTAATGATGTCAAGCTTGATGAATGTTGTTGCACTCAAGTAAGTGGAGAGTATTCCATCACTCACCTGCCCTATGTAAGTTACTCACTGCAGGATTCTTAGCCTCGAATATGTTCTTGTAGCCACAGTATTTAAATTTCTAGTGAAGTTCAATTTATTTTCAATGGTAACTCATAGGATGTTGTTAGTGTGGGATTCGACAGTGGCACGCAATTGAATGTCAAAGAATCTTGGTTTATAGAAATGGAAGGTTTTGCTTTTTTAAGCAAAAAATATTTGTATCAAGCATTCTCTGATGCAAAATGCCTTTTATTCAGTTAGTTTTTGGCCTAAGTTTGATTCAACATAGAAACGTAGGAGCGAGAGGAGGCCATTTGGCCCTTTGAACCTGCTTCATCATTCTTCATTATCGTGGCTGATCGTCCAACTCGATAGCCTAATCCTGCTTTCTCCCCATAACCTTTGATCCCATTCGCCCGAGGTGCTATATCTAGTTGCCTGTTGAATACATTCAATGTTTTGGCATTAACTGCTTCCTGTGGTAACAGGCTCACCACTCTTTGGGTGAAGAAATGTCTCCTCATCTCCATCCTAAATTGTCTGTCCCAAATCCTCATACTGTCACTCCTGGTTCTGGACACACCCACCATCGGGAACAACGTCCCTGCATCTTCCCTATCCAGTCCTGTTAGAATTTTAAGTTTCATTCATCTGAAGTCTAGCGAAAACCATCCCAACCTAGTCAATCTCTCCTCATATGTCAGACCCGCCATCCCTGGAATCAGTCTGGTAAACCTTTGCTGCACTCCCTCAAAAGCATCCTTCCTCTTAAAAGGAGACAAAACTGTACACAATATTCTGGGTGTGGCCTCACCAAGGCTCTGTATAATTGCAACAACACATCCCTAAAGGCCAACATACCATTTGCCTTCTCTACCACCTGCTGCACCTGCATGCTTACCTTCAGTGACTCGTGCACAAGGACACGCAGGTCACACTCCCGTCTACCAATTTACAGCCGTTCAGGTAGTAAGCTGCCTTCTTGTTTTTGCTTCCAAAATGAATAACCTCGCATTTATCCAAATTATATTGTGTCTGCCATTGATTTGCCCACTCACTCGACAGAGTAAGTTCCTAAACTCATCCACCCACCTACTAAACTGCAGCACTTGTATTTCTTCAAAGAGACCCTCTCGTTGGGTTTATCTATTTCAGATTGTGTTTCATTCTGGAAGATTTTATTCTACAGAATATATGATTAATTTACATTAGATAAATGTGACGTGCTGCCTTTTAGGCAAATCGGGGCAGTACTTATACACTTAACGGTAATTTCCTGGGGAGCGTTGTTGAACTAAGAGACCTTGGGGTGCAGGTTCATAATTCCTTGAAAGTTGGGTCGCAGGTAGATAGGATAGTGAAGAAGGTGTTTGGTATGCTTGTACTGAGTATAGGAGTTGGGAGGTCATGTTGCGGCTGTGCAGAACTTTGGTTAGGCCACTTTTGGAATACGTGGTGCGATTCTGGTCTCCCTGCTACAGGAAGGATGTTGCGAAACTAGAACGGGTTCAGAAAAGATTTACAAGCATATTGCCCGGGTTGGAGGGTTTGAGCTGTAGGGAGAGGCTGAATAAGCTGGGGCTGGGGAATGAGCTCCCAGAGGAAGTGGTGGAGGCTGGTACCGTAACATCATTTAATAGACATCTGGATGGATATATGAATAGAAAGGGTTTAGAGGGATATAAGCCAAATGATGGCAAGTGGGACTAGATTTATCTAGGATATCTGGTTGGCATGGACAAATTGAACCAAAGGGTCTGTTTCCATGCTGGACATCTCTATGACTCACAGTCAAAGACTGTGAAGACAACTGGACCATTAGTGTTGGCTGCTATTTGAACTTGGGTCATTATAGTTATGTCTGAGTAAGGCAGTATTTCTTGGAGGGGACTGAAGCAACTAATTCTGGTGATTAAAAAGTTTTTTTTTTTTTGTCATCACAAAATGAGAGGGGCTTTTGCTGGTATCTAGTTAAACGAAAGGAATGCACAACTGTGACGTTTGCTTTACCTCTGTGTATATGTATCTGATGCAGCAATTTTGCTGTTTGTGCATAGTGCAAAACACAAGTATTTGTTCAAGAAATAATTTTGGAAAATCTGTCATGTAGCAGCTTCAAGACCTCTTAGTCTTGATATATTTTCAATGTCTTTGATATTAAGATCCCCATAGCGACCCATAATATTTAAAAATTATTTGACCTTCCAATTAGCCGAACGGATTACAGGATTTCACGTCTTAAGACTTATTATAACTAACAGACTAAATGCACTGTCGACTAAACACATTTTTGTAGGCAGCACACAATTCAGTTTACAGAACTGAATGCCCCCTCACTCCTTATTTCTCATGTAACAAAAGAACACTATAAGGTATAAATTATACTGTCTCTAACCAGACATTAATTTCTCCCAGATCAGTCCAAAATTCTTTTTAGCTCCTGATGGTTTACTACTTTTCCTTTCTCAACCTGGTAACTTCTAAACTGAGAACTGATCTTCAAAGTGTAAGTATGAGCGTAGATCTTCCTCCTAGCATGAATTAGACAAATCTTTCAGCTTTCTTTTCAACTCCTCATAAATTTGATCTTTTTAATCCGAGCATGTGCTTCTACTTGCATTCCTGCACAGTGAACATAGTAACCTTAAATCTTCACCCACTATCTCCCAGATCTTGACAGACTAGCCCATCATCTGCAATAGCCAGTGGTATTTTAAGAAAACATATAAACTCATTTTTACACTGGCCTCCTCTGCACCTTTTGAAGTGGCAGTGTTAATCACATGGGTGAAAATGCCAATTCTCTTTGACCTTGGAAGTAAGCAGTTTAAAGCACAGCTGTTTACAATCTGACTTTCTCAATACTTTTCTGAAACTTTGGAGACTTCCAGTCTATCCACTGTTAGCATATAGCTGGCTGGAACTGTCTCCAAGTATAAATACCTTGCACTTTCTTTCCTGTAAGACAATCTGGGCCTTTTAAGCTCTAACAATCAAACCACACAGAGTTTGTTCAGGCAGACTTTAGGTCAGGTTACATGAATCCCTTAAGTACGGTCTTATAAACCTTCTAACTCTCCCATTAGCTACCTGCTATGATGTATAAGCATTTTGACTTCTCAGCAAAGCAAATTAGATACTGTCTTGTGACCACTGTTTTAACTTTGCTTTTACGTTACATTCAATAATATAGCTTCAAATAATACTCCATACATTGGTATGTTATATATTATGCATATTAATGCATTAAACATATATTAGGAAATGTTTGAAAATTTCACACTGGACAAAAGCAACAGCTTTCTGTTCTTTGTATAGTTTTTCTTTTTAACTATGCTTCTTTCCTGTGGGGAAGTTAGTACTGTTCAGCCCTGTGGATACATTATAGCTGCCCCAAAACTACATCTGGCGTACTGTCACTCTGCCTTTCCAAATTCTCCGCTTCTTCTCTGTATCAGAATCTAAGTCATGCCTACCCTATTATTTTGCTTTGTTTCACTGTGATCCAACTTCTCCACCAAATCAATTTTCTCTTCTGACACAGAATGCGGCTCGATGAAAGTCATTGCATACTATCAGCAAAAACCTCAAAGAAATGTTAGTGATGAAATGTATAACTTAAATATTTGAACTATCTACAGAATAGAGACGATACGGAAGGAAGAGAAAATTTGAAAGAAATTAAGCTTAAGGAATAAAGGTGTTTAGATAAGCAGATTTGACTAGCATTTATATACTGTTACTGATGTCAAAAAGATATCTTGGACAGACTGACTGACTGTTTTGGAAATGCTGGTACAGACCCATATAGTGAATTGGACATGAGTGTTCTTGAGGTAAAATTAGATTTAAAATGGTTTTTCAAGCGTAAATCTTGTCTCTGATAAAGAGGGATATAGAAATTGCCATAACATTATGAACTGTTGCTGTAAAATGTCACCATAGTCTTAACATAGGGTTCCTGTCTCGAGCAAGAGAGATGATGGTTATTTAAGCTGAAGGTCACTACACCTCAGGCACAGGGAGAGGTTGAGAAGAAGAATCCTTCATGGCAACTTCAGCTGGTGCAGGATTGAACCCACACTGGCACTACGCATCGCAAATCAGCTGTCCAGCCAAATGAGCTAGACTGACCCCTGTCAGTATGTAGTCCATTTGCATGCCTCCATTTCAAAAAACAGAATTGGATGATGAACTTTCTTTTTCCTCAGCATCGAATGTCTGGAGCAAAAACTCAAATGATCATGGAAGACTGGGATTTCCTACAATTACAGTGTGCACTTTACATTAATAGTGAACTTTCTGGAATTCCTCTCAACATGGCACCCAAGAAGTGGACCAGAGGGTTTGTACAAAGGCTGAAAGGAAAACAAGGTAGCTTACTTCACAGTACAGTGAACTTCTTTCTGTTAAATGTAATTAAATGACAAATGTAATTTAACAAATGCTTTCCACGACTGAACAAAAAAGTACATTTGAGTATCTCCACAATTAATACTACTGTAATATTCCAACATAATAGAAAATCAGTGAGACCAGCAGTCTTAAGAAATTGGATAATTAATTCGAACATCAGGTGCCATGAAATACATGATCTCCTGTGTATTTCTTTCAATGACAGGCCTTTTGAGAACCCATAAACTTAATTCCATGCGTAAAGCTTAAAAAAAAAAGTTGGCTTTATTTAGGTTTTTGTCACTTCCCTTGGGAATTACTAACTCCATTGACTTAACGTTAAGATCTTGATCGTCATTAAGCCGTGTTTCCATCTTGATTTCTGTTGTGTTCTTGTCACCACCCCTCCCCATCACCACCCGAAAACCACCCCCCCAAAAAAAAACTGTTAAATATACAAGTTTGGCGATTGAGGCATAACAACACACCTGGGAAGATTATTTATAGGGGTCTGTAAGACTGAAAACGTTGTTGGTTTTCTGAAAGGCCTAAAACCTAACAAGATACCATACTGGAAGAATTTTAATAATTAATGGTAACTCATTTAAAATCGAACTTTAGGTCGATTTCGAGGAAACTTGTCTGGTAAAAGAGTGGATTTTTCCAGCAGAACTGTAATCTCTCCTGATCCTAACCTACGTATAGATGAAGTAGCAGTTCCAGTACATGTGGCAAAGATCCTGACGTATCCTGAAAGGGTGAGTTCTTATTTAAGGATTTTCTTTTCTCTTTAATGTAAAGTGTCTGTTAAAATGTATTCACCGAGATATTTTACAACAGGTGACAAAAGCCAACCTGGAATTTATGCGGAAGCTTGTACGTAATGGACCTGAAGTACATCCAGGGGCTAATTTTATTCAACAGCGCCATACAAATCTGAAGAGGTAATCATTCCCTATTAAGTTTTATAGCTGAAGGGTCTCTATTTATATCTTTCCCTTCCCAATTTTAAATATTAATTGGTCTTCAGTTTAGCTTGTGTTCTCTCAACAATGATACTGTAGGGTTGCCGATGCTGGAGTCAGAGATGTCAGTGTGGAGCTGGAGGAACACCGCAGGCCAGACAGCATTAGAGGAGCAGGAAAGCTGACGTTTCAGGTCGGGACGCAAAAGATTTCTGAAGAAGGATCCTGACCCAAAATGTCAGCTTTCCTGCTTCTCTGATGCTGTCTGGCCTACGGTGTTCCTCAGCTCCACACTGTTATCAAGGATACTGTGGGATTGTGTTCAGTAACGACTGAGATTGGTCCGTGGCATAAATTGCCTCTCTTATTGAGCAAGTGCAGTGGCACAGTCTGAGGCTGCAATGGAATCCAAAGACCAGTTTTACTGTAGCCTCTTTTTTTATACATAAATTTTAATGTATATAAAAACTTACAACTATGTGACACCATGGTGCTATCTATTGTACGTAAGTTTGTGTGACATCTGTCGTGGGGAAGCACAAGATAGCATTTAGCAAGTACTTAAAACTGGCTGTCACTCCTGATGGGATTGGAATGTCTATCCGGTCTGAGCTTGCATAATTAAGAGGTGTTTGTCCTTTTGCCTTTAAAGTTAGTAATGTTAGTAAAAATACTAGAGCGATATGATCTGAATAAGTGAGAAATTATATTTGTGCTAAATACAAGTAGAGAGGATATTAAACTGATCTCCCGCAGCTAGGTTGTCAGATTTCATCTACTATTGCAGGTTTTTGATAGTTCCTACGCATTCATTCATGCGTTTTCACGGAAGTGCAGTTTTGATAGTAAATTTCTTAAAGAGGGTAGCAGCCCTATTTAATATGTATTCAAAAGTATAAATCTGTACGTTAGTACAAGATGGTAGTCCTAAATAAAAGTTAGAAATAGGTAGTACAGTGTTATTAGAAAGAGGTAATGCATAAGGAAAGTGATAAAAAGCAGCAAACTGCAGGGACAGGCTGCAGGAGAAAACTGACGTCCTGCACCCTGTTCAGGTCCCAAGGGATGGTTACTAAGGGCTAATTATTATAATAATCTTTCCATTGTTTTGAGTGAGTTCTTAGAATCTTAGAATCCCTACAGTGTGGAAACAGGCCCTTCGGCCCAACAAGTCCACACCGATCCTCGGAGCATCCAACCCAGACACGTCCCCCAACAACCCACCTAATCTACACCTCCCTGAACACTGGCCATGCTAAATTGCCCGATCAACCTAACCTGCATATCTTTGGACTGTGGGGGAAACCAGAGCACCCAGAGGAAACCCACGCAGACACTGGGAGAATGTACAAACTCCACACAGACAGTCGCCCGAGGCTGGAATCGAACCCGAGTCTTTGGTACTGTGAGGCAGCAGTGCTAACCGCTGTGCCACCGTGCCGCCCCAAGTTGTGGATGATGGGGGGGGGGGTAGCATTGTTCTGAGTAGGTTGCAGAATTAATGCTTATTCAGGGGTAGCCTTTGATACTGAAACAGGTCTAAACACTGCTTGCAGCATGGGGCCAATAAGAATTAAAAGGTGTAAAGAAACAATAATGGGTTGGCAGCCTAGGAAGGGAAGTTTAATTTAGTTTACCTTGTAGGAGTAAAATGTACTCCAAAAATGCAGTTTTATGTATGAATGAATGGAAACGTGGTATAGTAAACATAGAGCGCCATTCTACAATATCTCACAATACAGCATGGAGACTTAAATCACGATGAAGTTAGTAATTTGTTTTTTTTTTGTTTGTTTCCTTCAGCTGGTGGCTTTTTGTTTTGAAAGGCAGTTTTCGCAGAGCATTAGAGCGTCTGAGTTCAGCTTTCAGTATTGATGATTCAAGTCATAGGGAAGTGGTGGCAAAGTGTTAATGATATAGTAATAGGCTTGGGGACATTGGTTCAAATTCCACCATGGCAGTTGATGATATTTAAATTAATTTAATATGAGAAAATCTGGAATGGAAAACTAGTATCAGTAGTATTAACCGTGAAACTATCCTTGATTATTGTAACAATACATCTGATTCACTTTTGGGGGCAACAATCTAGCTTTCTTGTCTAACCTTCAAATGACTCCAGATCAACAGAAATGTCATTAACTTTTGACTGCCATGTGAAGTGGCTGAGTAAACAACTTAGTTTGAGGACAATTAAGAATGGACAACAAGTGCTGGCCTTGCCAGCAAGACCCATATCCCACGAAATAATTTTTTAACACCCAAGTCAACTGCATATCATAAAACATACTATAACATAACAGACTTATTGTGCGCAGTGCAATTTCTATGAACTGTCACATTATTTTGTTATTCATAAATGAATGCCGAACATAAAATTGCAAATTTTTGTCACTCGCTATTCTAACCGTGGACTGATTGTGAGGTTGTGATATGCCCTTGCATATTTTCCCAGCTTTCTTTTGAACTGAAAGTTTGGAAAGGTGAAATAACCTGTAAACTGCTCCATTGTGTGATTGAATGGGTTATAGGATATTATTGTACATTCAAGTGCATCTTTCAATTTCTAATATTTTAGCAGCTACCCAATGTTTGTACCAAACTTTTTGGTTGTGTTAAAATATAAATTACTCTTCTAGGGATGAATGTAAATATACAGAAAAACAGAAATGATGTTCATGAATTGCCTAATTGTTTTTCCTCTTGAAATAAAGATTTCTAAGATATGGAAATAGGGAGAAAATGGCACAGGAATTGAAGTACGGTGACATTGTGGAGCGACATCTAATTGATGGAGATGTAGTGCTGTTCAATAGACAACCATCCCTGCACAAACTGAGCATCATGGCCCATATTGTGAGTGTTCTTTAATACCTTGGGTTGTATAAACCAATTGTTTCATACTGATCTTTTCAGTTACTTCATTATTTTTGAAGTACGTCAAAATAACTTGAATAAATTTTGTATATCAGCTACTATATCCCAGTAGTGCAAAAAGGTTTTGACTATGTTTCTAATATTTTGTGCTCTTGGTGGTTTTTACACGTGTGTGCAGTGTGAAAGTTTAAAAAATAAAATATTTAGGAATATATTTCGTTTAAATACAGTACAAATTGTATAAGCAGAATTTTTGTAATTAGTTCTATTTTTATTCTTTCAAACCGCCCGATTCCTCGACTCACCCACACCCAAATCATATTATGATCTTCTAATATTTTGCTGATAGTTGACCCAGTATTTGTCAAGTTATAACCAAGATCAGTATTTTTTATAAAATGTGAAGTCTGCCAAGGGTGGGAAAAGGAAATTGTAGTTTTATGTATTGATATAAATTTCAGGCCAAGGTGAAACCGCACAGAACATTCCGGTTCAATGAATGTGTCTGCACACCTTATAATGCAGATTTTGATGGTGATGAAATGAATCTTCATCTTCCTCAAACTGAGGAGGCCAAGGCTGAAGCACTGGTTCTAATGGGGGTAAGTGCCATTTGATTCCGTTGATGTACTCTTTAACACAGTGGGGCTGAATTGAAATGACCCCCTTGTTTTATTAACTGGTACGAGTTAATCACTAAATGCCTATTCTTCAGCATGGTCAAAGGTTTGACGAGATCAGAATCAATCAAACAGACTTATTATGGAACTTAAATTGATCAGATGACCTATTCCATTCAAATAATGAAGAGGCTTAGTTTAATACTTATGTAATGTTAATTTATCCAGGAGCTGTGCCTTGAGGGCTGGGATTAGTCAATTAATTCTCATCTTCCACTGAAGAATAAACCAAAAACCGAGGTACAGTGTCCCAGATCTGACCATCCAGGACCACCACTGTGTACGTTTTTCCAGATTTTGATACCAACCTATTCTGTTCCTTCGCACAGCCTTCACAGAAAGGGAGAGAAATGGCTGATTTCTAATTATCCCACCTGAAAGTAGTCAGGTTTGTTCTAATTGGAACATTCCTGCCTGTGCAACAGGCAACGTTGTATTCGGAAAATAGGGAGGGCTGGGGGGACCCACTTCTTAAAGTGCTGAAATACACTCCAATCCTGTCTGTGCTCAAATTTCTTTAATTCCATCTTCTGATATTAGCCCAAGAATAGCCACTTTACGCTTAAACTTACTGTGGTCTGGGAGCGCACTCGGTGGAAAATGCCTAGTTTTGGGACAATTCCAGGGTTTAGATAGCTGGATTTGTAACACACTACCTATGTAATAACCATTTAACCTAATTTTAATATTTGTAATGTAGCACCTTCTCCTGTTAACAAGATGCTATGGGTAGTAATTTAACATGTATTTTAAGGTTACCAAATCTGGGGGTATCAATATTGACAAGGCAATTTAAAGAAAGTACTTGTGCACCATGTTGCAATGACCTCAGGAGATCCCAATGTGCTCACAACTGTCTATTCATTTTTGAAGTGAGATTACTGCTGTTTTGTAGACAAATGTGGCTAATTTGTGCGCAGCATAGGTCCCTGAAGAGTAAATATGATGTCTACTTTTTTTTTGTAGAAGTGTGAAAAATGTTGTTTAAAACGCCAATTTTATCAACCTTAGTATTTTAGTTAGCAAATATCAAGAAACCTACTTGGATGAAGCTGGAGCACAACAGAGGAATGATAAACTCAGTTATTTCAAATATCCTAATCTTGTAAGGCAGCTTCCTCATTTTTATTCTAAAATGAAAATAAAATACTGTGGATTCTGGAAGTCTGAACTAGAAACACAAATTGCTAGAGAAACTGAAGAGGTCTAGCAGCAACTATGAAGAAAGTAACAAGTAATGTTTCGAGTTAAATATAACTCTTCAGAAAGTTAACATCCATAGATACTGCTGAGCTGCAGAGTTTAGCTAGCACCTTCTGTTTTTATTCCTTGTTTTCATGGCCATCTTAACTAGAAAGTTAATACTCGGGCCCTTTTTGCTTGGTTTGTGCTACAAATTGTTTATCCAAGCTCTCTACTTTAACTTTGTCTGACTGGATCTAACAAGTAACGATGTCTCTAACTCATTTGCAATCATTTTTGTATATGTCCAATGCTCCAGAGAATGTTTACCGTTGCACAATTCATTTTCTTTTCTCTTTTTAGACAAAAGCCAATTTGGTAACTCCTAGAAATGGGGAACCTCTTATTGCTGCAATCCAGGACTTTCTAACAGGTGAGTTAGATTTGAGTTTGCTCAGGTCACCCTTTGGGATTTCATGGAAAGGATCTGTTAAGAATGATGAAACTATTGAGTACAAAGCCCCTGTGAATCAACTGTAATTTAGATTCTCAGCAGACTTAATTTCTTCTAAGTTCAGACCAAATGTACATGTGACCAACCATTTACTGAGGTTTTAGTAAACGTTATAACTTAATTAAAAGCAGAAAATGCTGTATACTCAGCAAGTCAGGCTAACATGCTGAGAGCGGAAATCTCTTTTGTTGTTTCAGGTCATTACACTTCTACCAGATCAGCTCTTGCTGATATACCGAGTAATCTTTCTCTTTTTTGAATTTCTATTGCTAACATACTGCTAACATGCACATCAGTATTTAATTTGTTAGCATTTATTCGTAATTGCGTTGAGGTGTTTGATTGTTAAAAAATCATTACATTAGATTTTCTTTTTGCTTAGAAAGTGAGTGTGCAAGTGAGATTGTACTATTGGATAACAACAGCCTACTTTGTATCAACATCAAACTCATGTTTAGTTTCAATTAAGTAAATATTGTAAGATTACATTTCTGAGGCTTCGAATTTAGACATTGCTTGCTGTTCATTTATGAACAGTATACAAGTGACAAACATCAGTCTATACAGTTCAGGATTTTATCTGGATTCAAAACGTAAGCACCCTGAAAACAATGTTTCCTGTTTTATTTTGTAAAGGTATGCTTTCTTCTTCTAGCCTGTAACCAGAGCTATCCTCAAACAGGCAACCAGCTGGCACATTGAGAACACCCAAGATTTAGGAATATTTCCCCTCCCATCACAACTTTTCCTTATAGGAGATGCTTGTCTTGTCCCATAGTTGGTAGAATGGAGCTCAGTAGTTTGGTACTTGGAACTATATGTAGACAAAGAGATTATGAAGTTACTTTTCATGTATTAAGTAGGAAAATTATGTGCTGATTTCTCACATGTATACACCTGGTTTTATCCATGGCTGCTGGAAAATATTCTGTTTTGAAAAGATATCTCATTATTGTTTGTCCAGGTGCCTATCTGCTTACCAGGAAAGACACTTTCTTTGACAGAGCCAAGACATGTCAGATCACTGCTGCTATTCTTTCAGGCAAAGATGAGCGAATCAAAATTAGTCTTCCTCCACCTGCAATCTTAAAGGTGATATATCGTCTATTTGAAAAACTGAAGGAAGCAGTTGAAACTGAGTATGCTGAGAACTTGAGCAGTTCTTTATTTCACAAGATTATAAATAAGAGGCAGTTTTTATGCAGCATATGTTTATAATACCATATGGTAATTTTCCACAAATGGAGATTATGCAGGATGTGCAACTAACATGATTTACACAATTTAACTTGAACTTATTTTTAACCAAATAGTTTATGTATCTCCTACTGAATCATTTTTTTTTAAACTTCATTACAGGCTTATGTAAAATCTTTATAAGCATGCAGATTTCATATCATTGAGATTTATGCATACTTTCCATTTCGGTTATTGCTCCACCATATTGTCATGTATTGTTAACATGTTTGTAATCAGGGCTTTACCAGATTGAGATTTAGGAGGTGAGATTGAATTAAGATTTAGCTTGACAGTGAGCTTTTATCCCAGATCTGCTGCATTATATGGTGTGTATATTAAAGTATGTGACTTGACAGTTCCAGGCATTGGATCTGAATAACATGCTGCCATTCTACTTTTACCCAGAATACATAAGAAACAGTTACCAGCCTCCAAATAAAATCAGGCAGTCCTTAGCTCCACATTCAGCAAGCCTGGAGAAAGGGTATTGGACAGAGGACAAGGAAAGCTAATTGTTTTTATGGGGCCTTGGGGAAAAGAAGAAAGTTTTTAAAATATGTAGTGCTCCTTCAGCTTCTTGATCCTCTCCAAACTAGCCTTAAGATAACAAAAAAACCAAGATGCTTTTAAGCTCAAATAGAAATTATAATATCTGTTGGGAACTGGATGGTGGTCTCATAACAAGCATGGGGCTGGACGAACACAGCAGGTCAAGCAGCATCATAGGAGC
>JAHRHZ010000070.1:16511885-16557779 GCA_024137785.1 Ginglymostoma cirratum
CAGCGTCCACCCTTTCTAAGCCATGCATTATCTTGTAAGTTTCTATTAGATCTCCCCTCAACCTTCTAAACTCTAATGAATACAATCCCAGGATCCTCAGCCGTTCATCGTATGTTAGGCCTACCATTCCGGGGATCATCCGTGTGAATCTCCGCTGGACACGCTCCAGTGCCAGTATGTCCTTCCTGAGGTGTGGGGCCCAAAATTGGACCCAGTATTCTAAATGGGGCCTAACTAGAGCTTTATAAAGTCTCGGAAGCAAATGTTGCCAGGGTTGCAGGATTTAAGCTATAGGAAGAGGCTGAATAGGCTGGGGCTATTTTCCCTGGAGCATCGGAGGCTGAGGGGACACTATATACAAGTTTATAAAAACATGAGGGGCATGGATGGGTGAACAGCCAAGCTCTTTTCTCTAGGGTAGGGGAGTCCAAAACTAGCAGGCATAGATTTAAGGTGAGAGGGGAATGATTTAAAAGTGACCTAAGTGGCAGCTTTTTCATGCAGAGGGAGGTGCGTGTATGGAATGAGCTGCCAGAAGAAGTGGTGGAGGCTGGTACAGTCACAACATTTAAAAGACATCTGGATAAGTACATGAATAGGAAGGGTTGAGAGGGATATGGGCCAAATGCTGGCAAATGGGATTAGATTAATTTCGGATATCTAGTCGGCATAGACAAGTTGGACTGAAGGGTCTATTTCTGTGCTGTACATCTGACTGTATGACTTAATGACCCTATAAGCATATATTTACAGAAATGCATATTACAACATGCAACTCACTACCTAATAACCACAGTTCGTCTGTTCCTTTTATTAGGAGCACAAGTGAATCTCCAGTTGATGTCCACCACTTCCTTTGTGTTATTGTCTGAAACAACTTGGGACGTTCCTTTACATTATTTAATATAGCCAGCACTTTTAAATTTCCACTAACCAGCAAAATAATATACACTTTTAAAAAAACACAGTTTGCTAGAAAATGATCATTTGAACCCTATTTTCAGATCCTGATGAGATGTTTTAAATGAGTCTAATGATGGTATTTATATTCCATCTGTTTGGAATTTCTCTGTCTTGTCTGCTTTCAGGGATTCATTTGAAGCTATTAAACAATCAATTTAAAATTTGGTATGAAGTAAATCCTGTAAGAAAATTCAAATAAGAGATTTTGGTCACTGCACGTGTGTACTTGTTAACGGAAATTATGGCTATTTCTTTTAATAGTAACGTGCCAATTTTAAAACAGATCATGGTCCCCTTGCATGGGAATTATCCAGTTGTTGTATACATGTTTGTTATTTAAATGTCAAAAATATTATAGGCATGGGAGAATGTTCAAATGGTATAAGATCATAATATGTCTTGAATGTTTAGAAGTGGCTTGTGGCCCTAGAAAATTAGTTGAAACTTTAGTGATATACTTGTCAAAATGCAGGTTGTTATTTCCACTCTGATTTTTCTCTGTGAGGACTTTGATACAGAAACTATTTCACCACAACTCTGTGTGTTGCAAGCACAGTAATAATGTTTCTTGCACATTTTTACACACAGTTATCTCTTTTGCTTCAAAATGTATTCTGAATCTTTTATCCTCAGGCGTTATTACATTTTTTTTTTGTCATCTTGCAGTCGTTGTAATCCAGAACAGTGAGCTGATGTCTGGGAGCTTGGATAAAGGAACTCTGGGATCAGGTTCCAAGAACAACATCTTCTACATCCTGCTGAGAGACTGGGGACAGATGGCGGCCGCAGACGCTATGTCTCGTCTTGCTCGACTGGCTCCTGTTTATCTGTGTAAGTATTAACTTTGTTCATTCAGATAACAATATTTTACAACATTTGGATCTACCTTAAAGACATCTTTTGTTTTGTTTTGATACTTCACAATTTGATGGACATACTGTGCAACGGGACACGTCAAGCAGACTTTCATTTTTAAAAGTTTAATTTTCCATGTTCTTTTTTTTTTCAAAATCTAGCCAATCGAGGGTTTTCTATTGGTATTGGTGATGTAACACCAGGTAAGGGGCTGTTAAGAGCCAAACAGGAACTTCTGGATGCAGGCTACAAGAAGTGTGATGAATTCATTGAAGCACTGAACACAGGCAAACTTCAACAACAACCTGGATGCACAGCAGAAGAAACATTAGAAGTAAGCTGGCTTATCCTTCTGGTGTTGGAAAAAGAAGTGTACATTTGAAATGTCATCTGTTAGTCAATTTCATAAATAATTTCTTCATCTTTAATTAACAAATGTATTTGGTTCTTCCATGGTAAAATAAGTATTCCATTCAGTTAAATGCGAAAATATTTTTTGTCTGTATTGGGGGTAGAATAACTAACGGGGTTATGAAGAAATCTGTTAGCTAGAAATTAAACTCCTCACTTAAAATTAACCAGTTATTTTTTGCAAAATTTGTTATAAACATAGATTTTTGCTTTAAAATTCACTAGTTAAAAAATCAATTACGAATATAATGAAAAGACCTACACTTACGTAAGTCTGTGATTAAACCTTCTGAAAACCTGTATGAAACCAATTTGCCATTAACTTGGTAACTAGTTATAAATGAAGTTTTAAAAATTGCTGCTTCTGTAATATGAATGGTGTGGAGCATGATAAGAATCCTTAAAGTGTTTGTGTGCTTTTGGAAGTGAAATCACATTAAACATTATGCATTCCTTATTCTTTAATGGGATCATATAATGTAGGGTGGTTAAATTTTTTTGATGTGTAAACAAGCCATTTAATGATAAAAATGTTCTCAATGATCCAATATGTTGCCATTTATAACATACAAATAATCAGAGCACTGATTATCGTATAATAGTTGATTTGCTACTTAGCAACAATTTAAACTGCAAACTTTTATCTGATTTGCAAGAGCAAGAGATTAAGAGGATACTTTTCTAAAAAAATTGATTATCTCATAAATATATGGTGCTTATCCACGGAAATCTGACTACATTTGTTTTACTACAGGTCATTGAATTTCTCTTGTGCTATGGCTGAAGACAGTTTATGTAAAAGATATATGCCGCTTCTCCCCAAATTTATGTAAAATTATTAAAAAGAAATCCAAGTCATTACACTCTGAATTTCGGTTTTATAATAACTTTCCACTCTATTATTCTCAATTCTGTGATTTAAATTGTGGAAAAAGCAAAATATATCCACATGCATTTCTTGTGAATAGATTTGCCGTAACATTTTTACTGCTTACAGGCCTTGATCCTTAAGGAGCTGTCTGTGATTAGAGACCATGCTGGCAGTGCTTGCCTTCGGGAGCTGGACAAGAGTAACAGCCCTCTTACTATGGCCCTCTGTGGTTCAAAAGGTAACTGGGCAATTTTGTCATTGTTCAATCACAAATGCTATCATTAACGTCTAGACGGACAGGCATTTTGTATAGACAGTATAATAAAATGGACACTGAGTGGGCATCGAGAAGGAAAACTTCTGTATTTCAACCTATTTGGTAATTGAGAAATGTAACGTTATCTTTTATTAATTGGAATTCACAGAAAAAATTCTCTGATGTCTTAGGTAATTGCATATCAATGTGTTTCTTTTCTGCAGTCTGTGTTTATGCTCACAGAGTAATCTGAAACACCTCTCTTGGTCAAGTCACTATGTCGAATCAGGGGAAAGAAGATAGCAAAAGGAAATGTCCTGGTTTCAGATTTATAAATGCACTGTGGATTAATCAGATTATTTGATTTTTGAGAATACTGTCAAGATAAACAGTGAAGTCTTAAAGAATATTGATATCTGCTTTCAATTACATTGTTTTCAATGTTATACTGTTAAAATTTTAATTCTAAACATATTTCTTTAGCAATTTAATGACTGGTACTAGATTCAATGCAGTATTTATGCCTTTAAATTTAAGTAAACTGTAGATTTATGTTCCTTTGCTTCCTTTGATGAAACATTGATTCAAGCATTCCAACAGTGCTCACAGATACTGAGTGTCTGTGAGCCGTAAGGATCCCCTAAGGACATTGATTAGTGAGTAAGAGTGAGAATTCGACACAGTTTCTGCTAACTAACCTAAGTTATACTGTGGCCCCAACTGAAAGGTTATCAGTTAAGAGAGGATTGTCTTAGATAACTTCGACTGCATCATGTTATAAATGTAATCTGTTTTTATTCATTAAAGGTAAGCAGAGACCAGCTCCATTGCCTCTGCCACTAAAACAGCATAATTGAAGTTTCAAGTTGATTAAGAGCGGGTTGCTGCCATCTTTTGTGCATGCTTCCTTTTTGGAAGAAAGTGGCTCTCCTCCGATTGGGTTGCTTGCTAGCAATGCAGTTATAATCAGAAACGCACAGAATACAAGCAGATATGTAGATTTGTAATATGTTGTTTAAACTACTATTTCTAGTCTGTAGAATTAAAGTCTGCCGTTTAACTTTTACTTTACCACTGGATTAATATATTATGACAATGAACACTCTTAACAGGATCCTTCATCAATATCTCCCAGATGATTGCCTGTGTAGGACAGCAGGCTATTAGTGGATCCCGTGTTCCTGATGGTTTTGAGAACAGATCTTTACCTCACTTTGAAAAGCATTCTAAGGTGAGCACTCGACTGACTCAGGTGAACCTCCTGTTATCACTTAGAGTCACAGAGATATACGGCATGGAAACAGACCCTTCAGTCTAACTTGTCCATGCCAACCAGATATCCTATATAAATCTAGTTCCTTTTGCCAGCATTTGGCCCAAAACCCTCTAAACCCTTCCTGTTCATATACCCATCCAGATGGCTTTTAAATGTTGTAATTGTTCCAGTCTCCTCCACTTCCTCTGGCAGCTCATTCCATACACGCACCACCTTCTGTGTGAAAAATTGCCGCTCGGATCCCTTTTATGTCTTTCCCCTCTCACTTTAAACCTTTGCCCTCTAGTTTTGGACTCTCCTGCCCTAGGGAAAAGGCCTTGCCTGTTTACCCTATCCATGGACCTCATGATTTTATAAACCTCTGTAAGGTCACCGCTTCAGCTTCCAATGCTCCAGGGAAAATGGCCCCAGCCTATTCAGTCTCTCCCTATAGCTCAAACCCTCCCATTTTGGCAACATCCTCGTACATCTTTTCTGAACCCTTTCTAGTTTCACAGCATCCTTTCTCTAGCAGGGAGACCAGAATTAAGCGCAATACTCCAAAAGTGGTCTAACCAATGTCCTGTACAGCCACAACATGACCTCCCAACTCCCATACACAATGCACTGACCAATAAAGGCAAGCAAACCAAACGCCTTTATTACTATCCTATCTGTCTGCGACTCCACTTTCAAGGAACAATGAACCTGCACCCCAAGGTCTCTTTGTTCAGCAACACTCCCCAGGACCTTACCATTAAGTGTATAAGTCCTGCCCTGAGTTGTCCTTCCAAAGTGCAGCACCTCACATTTATCGGCCCATTGGTCCATCTGATCAAAGTCCCGTTGTACTCTGAGGTAACCACCTTCACTGTCCACTACACGTCCAATTTTTGTACCATCCGCAAACTTACTAAACATACTTCCTATGTTCACATCCAGATCATTTATATAAATGATGAAAAGCAGTCGACCCAGCATGGATCCTTGTGGCACACGACTGGTTGCAGCCCTCCTGTCTGAAAAGCAACCCTCCACCACCACCCTCTGTCTTCTATTTGTGAGCCAGTTCTGTATCCAAATAGCTGGTTTTCCCTGTATTCCATGTGATCTAATCTTGCTAACCAGTTTACTGTGAGGAACCTAGTCGAACACCTTATTGAAGTCCATATAGATCACCTCCACCACTCTGCCCTCATCGTTACTTCTTTAAAAGACTCAATAAAGTTAGTGAGACTGTTTTCCCATGCACAAAGCCATTTTGACTCTTCCCTAATCAGTCCTTACCTTTCCAAATACATGTAAATCCTATCCCTTAGGATTCCCTCCACCGACTTGCCTACCACTGACATCAGGCTCACCGATCTGTAGTTCCCTGGCTTTTCCTTACCATCTTTCTTAAATGGCACCACAACAGCCAACCTCCAGTCTTCCGGCACCTCACCTGTGGCTACCAATGATACAAGTATCTCAGTAAGGGTCCCAACAATCTCTTCCCTCAATTCCTACAGAGTTCTAAGGTATGCCTGATCATGTTCTGGGGAGTTATGCTCCTTTATGCATTTTAAGATGTCCAGCACCACCACCTCTGGAATATGGACCTTTTTCAAGATGTCGCTATTTATTTCCCATGTTCTGTATCTTCCATGAACTCCTCCACAGTAAACACTGATGCAAAATACTCGTTTAATACCCCCCTCCCATCTCCACGTGTAGGTGGCCTAAATAATCTTTAAGGGGCCCTATTCTCTCCCTAGTTACCCTTTTGCCCTTGATCTATTTGTAGAATTCTTTTGGATTCTCCTTAACCCTATCCTGATATCCCTCTTAAGTATACTCCTACTACCTTTATACTCTTCCAGGGATTCGCTCAATCCCTGCTGTCTGTACTTGAAATATGCTTCCTTCTTTTTCTTGACCAAAACTTCAACTTCTCTAATCATTCAGCATTCCCTGCACCTATCAGTGTTGCCCTTCACCCAAGCAGGAACATACTGTCTCTGGAATCTCCTTATCTCATTTTTTGAATGTTTCCCATTTTCAAGCTGACCCTTTACCTGCAAACATCTGCCCCCCCATCAACTTTTGAAAATTCTTGCCTAATACCGCCGAAAATTGCAGGAAGGCCAGTTAGGACTTCAACGTCTAGATCTGGTCTATCCTTTTCCATCACTATTTTAAAACTAATAGAATTGTGGTCACTGGCTCCAAAGTGCTCTCCTACTGTCACTGTAGTAACCTGCCCTGCCTTATTTCCCAAAAGTAGGTCAGGTTTTGCATTTTCTCTAGTAGGTACTTGCACATGAAAATTTTCTGATTCAGTATGTGTAACTTGACAAATTCCTCTCATTCAAGTCCTTAACACTATGTCTGTTCCAGTCTATGTTTGGAAAATGAAAATTCCCTACCATGACCTCCCGAGTTATTCTCACGGATAACTGAGACCTCTTTTCAAACTTGTTTCTCAATTTCCTGCAGACTGTTGTGGGTGGGGTCTATAGTACCGTTCCAATAAGGTGATCGTCCCTTTCTTATTTCTCAGTTCCACCCAAATAAACTTCCCTGGATGTATTCCCAGGAATATCCTCCCTAAGTACAGCAATAATGTTATCCTTAATCAAAATCACCGCTTCCCTTTCTATCTTCCTAGAGCATCTATACCCTGGAACATTAAGCTGCCAGTCCTGACCATCCCTGAGCCACTTCTCTGTTACCGCTATGATATCCCAGTCCCATTTTCCCAACCATGTCCTTAGTTCATCTGCCTTACCTGTTAGGCCCCTTGCATAGAAATAAAAGCAGTTTAATTTATCAGTCCTACTTTGTCGCCTGCTTTGTTCCTGCCTGCCGTGACTGTTTGACCAATTCCTTTTTCCAACTGTATCGGTCTCGGACTGCTTTTCTCACTGTCTCCCTGAGTCTCCTCCTCCCCTCTTCACCCTCTCCCCACCACCCCCCCCTCCCCCCCCCCAAACTTTATTAGTTTAAATCCTCCCGAGCAGCTCTAGCAAATCTCCTCACCAGTATATTCGTCCCCTTGCAATTCAGGTGCAATACGTCCTTCTTGTACTCCAGAAGAGATACCTGTGATCCAAAAATGTGAATCCTTCTCCCCTGCACCAGCTCCACAGCCACGCATTCATCTGCTTTATCCTCCTATTCCTACCCTTACTAGCTTGTGGCACCAGGAGTAATCCAGATATTACTACTCACAAGGACCTCCTTTTTAATTTCTTGCCTAACTTCAAATATTCTCTCCTCAGAGTCTTGTCCTTGTGTCTTCCTATGTTGTCAGCTCCAATAGCCTCCTTCTAGTCCCTCTCACCTTTTGTAAATATTCTGCGCCTTGTCCGAGACGTCCTCGATCATGTCACCAGGGAGGCCACACACCATTCTGATGTCTCGCTGTCGGCCACGGAAACCTCTGTCTGCGCCTCTCTGATTAGTGAGTCCCCTATCACAACCACCCGCTTGGAACCTGGCATACGTTAGAGCCAGTCTCGGTACCAGAAACCTGATTGTCAGTGCTACCTTCTCCTGAGAGTCTATCACCCTCTGTTTTCCAAAACAGTGGATTTGTTTGAGATGGGTTAGTCACAGGAGACTCCTGCAGTACCTGACTCCTCCTCCTACCTTTCCTGGAGATCACCCATCTGTCCTTCTTGCAACTGACTTCCATCACACTCACAGGCGATGAGAAATTTGCAGGAAGTAGTAACTGCTGATGCAATCGATCCATGTGAACAAATATGATTCGCAGTCAAGCATACTTCCTGCAGACATAATCATCACTAGCATGGAGACTCTCCCTAATCTCCCACATCCGACAGTAAGAGCACATCATTTTACTAAATGCCCAGAAAATAGTGCAGTCTTACTGCTCTAAAAACACTTCTCCAGGCTAACTTAATATCTGTGTTTTATATTTTGAGTTTAATCAAGAGACAGATCTCAATAAAAAGATATAATCAAAAAGAGCCCACTCTACTCACTATTGTAGATTTACAAAAAATCACTTAGCTGTTCCCCTGCTGTGATCTCCCCACAGGAGAGCAGCTAAGTGGCCAGTTCTTTTGTAAACCTACAATAGTGAATAGAGTGGGTTCTTCTAATAATTGATTTAAAAATTGCTTTGCAAAATGTTTAACTTCTAATTAAAATTGCAAATTTGTTTGTGCAGCTTCCAGCAGCAAAGGGATTTGTAGCAGACAGTTTCTATTCTGGTTTAACTCCAACAGAGTTCATCTTCCATACCATGGCTGGTCGCGAGGGCCTAGTGGATACTGCTGTAAAAACAGCAGAGACTGGGTACATGCAGGTAATGGCAAATTTTTACATCTTTGTAATAATGAGTGGTATTAAAAATACTGAGTTGTCTCTACAAACTTGATGCTTGTCTACTCAGTTTGAACCACTTTTTTTCTTCCAACCAAAGTCAGATTTGGGAAGAAGTTGCTGTCTGTCATAGTAAATAGCTTATCATATTAGTACTTAGTTATACTAATGGTGTGATTCTGCTTCTAAGTATATATAACTTATAAAGCACTCTACTAATAAATAAATCTTTGATTGAGAAATACTATTTATCTCGGTGAAATTTTCCATTCCAGTGGACAACAAAAGAAATGGTAGTATAATCTTCAACATAAGTTCTCAAAATTGTGCACAATTGTATCAATAATATTGACATTTACATAGTGTGAAATAATGTGCTGCCCTACTACCTTTTCTATCTCTTCTCCATCCCTACCTCCACCACAGATCTAGGTGGCCTTTCCTGCACAAGAACATGGGTCATGCTTGAACTACATTAATAGTAAATTGTTGTGATAATTTGGCATAATGCAGATAATTATTCAGGGTAGACATGAGAAAAGTCCTGTTTGCTATATGGAGGATGTGAATGTTAAAGGCTGTTAATAACCTTGTTGAATACTAGCAATCCCGAATCTCTGCATTCAGGTACTGTGAATACCTCAATTATGTCATGATCTTCAACTTTACTGCAAGTCTTGTTGACTTGTTCAGTGTCTGAAATGCATGACATGCTATTGTTTGGAAGAATAACTTAAACTGTTGAAGACAATTTAACATGAAACTTTTGTCAGCATGTTACCAACAAATAAATGGGACTTAACTGCGGTATTATGTTTCAACTCTTTCAGTTTTATGTATGCAGTAAATTTGTTTAAAGTTCAATCATTTAATATTGTGAACGTCACTATCATTATCTGCTACAGATTTCCTGTCTTATTGCCTCGGTGTTCTCAAAACCTTTACCTCAGCTGTTCTGCTCCTATTCAATCCTGAAGTTCTTCCTTCCCCCAGCTTTCCTATTCCTACTCTCTTTAGAAATCCCTTGCCTTTGTTGCCTCCAGTGGACACTCCTCCTGCTGCTTTTTTTTTGGCCTTCCTCCCATTCCTGCCCGTGCAGTCAGCCCCTCTTTCACTACTGTCAATCTCCCTCCCTCAGTTTGTTCTTAACTTTAAAGCCTCTGGGTTGTCCCAAGTTTGCTGCTCCTGGTGTGGCTCCCATTCTGTGCCCCACCTAGTGGCAGACATTGATCATTGCAAGTAGCTCAGGACTTCAGCTACTATCTGCATCGATCAAACCCTGCTACTGGATAGAGCCCTGTCAATTAAAACTTCAGGCAAGTATTATTTTACAGTATTTACCATATAAATGTATTTCTTCTACATTTGACTTAATTTAGTTCAAAGGTTATTTATGAATGTAAGCATTTAGGAAAGTGCGCCATTTCAACAAGTTAAAATACAGTTTTTCAACCTGTATGTCATTTCTTTTGGGCAATAAATATATGAAGGAACCTAACTCAGTATTTTTTTTTAGCATTGATTTCTATGAGTACCTACAGTTTACTGAGTTGTCTCACTTAAAGTCACAATTTTCAACAATGCAATTATAACTTTGTGAAAACTTGCTTCACCTGTACACCTGTGTGGCTGAGGTTTTTGACGGCTTGATCTAAGGGGACTCTGAATGTATTTTCAGACCTGGTAGGTGTATTCTACTTACCATCTGTATTGTTCACTTTCTGGAGCTCTCTAAAACAGTCCAAGAATAAGTTGGAAGTTCATTTACTGAACCAACAAGAAAACATTTCCAGCTTCCAAAGTTGAAACCTGTGCATTTTCATGCTGCATCTTAAACACGAGATTATTAACTGAAAGTAAATCTGATCAACATTCCGGAGAAACCACTTGGTGATTACCACTATTTGATATGGCACGTGTCGCTGGAGATCCATTGCCTGTACTGGAATCACTGTGATGTCAGCCGCAGTTCATCTTGAGACCAACTGACACTGCCGGGTATGCTCTGACCACTGGCAGAAATGGTTTGGAACAAGCTGAGCTGAAATCATTACACATTATTCCCAACTACTCTGCATGTCACTGTTACAAGGCACGTTACCCGTCAGAGCTTTCTGTTTCACCCACTTGTCTTTGTTATCCCTCCCCCACCCCCCACACGCATGTACCCATGCAGTCATGCATGCACCCTGGGTTAGGTTAGGTTTGGTAAAACTTCAGCACCAAGTTTTGTTTTATCCACGCGTGGGACAAGGTCATCACTGACTGGCCTGTCTCTAGTTGCCCTTGAAGGTGGCGATGAGCTGCCTGCTTGCACTGCTGTAGATCACATGCTGTAGGGATTCAAGAAGACAGCCGACCACCATCACCTCACAGGCAAAACTAGGGATGGGCAATAAATGGTGGCTTGCCAGCAACACCCAAGTCCCAAGAGTGAATTAAATAAAAATGTTTTATAATTGTATATTCTACAATTGCACTGACTTTACATATATCTTTGGAGCACATCACAGAAGCTAAGTGGTAATAAATAAAATGCATTTGCTGAATATCTGCCCCTTCTGGTTTTTAGAACCGTTTCTGAAAGTGACATAGTCCTGTGTACAAGTCTTGCTTGTATATCTGTAGATGTTCATTTCCAACAAACATTTGGAAAACAGTTGGAGTGTTTACTGTGTAATCATCTAGTCTGAATTTTTTTTCTGTTTGTCTTTCTCTAGAGACGTTTGGTTAAATCTTTAGAGGATCTTTGCACACAGTATGATTTAACTGTTCGCAGCTCAACTGGTGATATCATCCAGTTTATCTATGGTGGCGATGGCTTAGATCCAGCAGCTATGGAAGGCAAAGATGAACCTTTAGAATTTAAGAGGGTTCTGGATAATATTCGGGTAATGAGATTCTGTTGATAACTATTGAAATGCAGCATGTTGTAATGTGCTGGTGGGGCCTGGTCAAACTTGAAGTTGTTCTGCTTCTACAACATCCAGCTGAAATTGGATTCTGCCTGCTTGAGGCCAAATATATGTAAATAATGTACTTTGACTACAGGCTTAATTGTAATGAGTTAAAACGTATCGACTAGTTTTGTGGTTCCTATTTAGAGAAAAAAATCTTATTAAAATTATTGCTATTGTATCAGGACCCATTTCAAGTAGTGTTAACTGGGCAATAGGAGAAACCAAAGCCTCATATCTTGATTTCACCATTTTTGTTTTAAGATTTGTGGATTTCCTGAGTTAATGAGAATTCTTCAACTTTGGAAGCACCTGAGATAAAGGTTTAATTCTAAAACTTGTATTCTAGAGGATTAATTGATTGTATCAAAGTATATTTAATCTTGCAGTTTAAACCATCACCATGCATTCCCACCGAATTTTTTCTGGCCTCACTTGTCTAAGTCCAGTAGGCAACCTTCCTCCTGCCTCTGTCAATATTGCTATTGAACAATTCTTCTTCAGTTTCATTCCTTTAACCAAAGGCTAAGTTCAGTGTTGAGCCAGTTGTTTCTTCTGTAAGCAACAGCATTTTTGCAACAAGGTTATAAGCTGTTATTTATAGGATGAGACTCTGTTAAGTCCCAGTCTTTTCTGAGGTGATTGGCCACAGGTCTCCTTTGATGGAAGAAAGCCATTGGCAAATCTCACGTTTTGCTGGTATGATCCTACAGAGCCATTAACCTCTTTCAAGGATTATATGCCTCTTTCACTTTCTACCTTTCATGCATTTAGAGTCATAGAGTCTTACAGCACAGAAACAGACCCTTTGGTCCATCTCATCCGCACCAAGCAGACATCACAATCTGATCTAGTCCCGTTTACCAGCATTTGACCTGTATTCCTCCAAACTCTTCCTATTCATATACCCATCCAGATGCCTTTTAAATGTTGTAATTGTACCTTCCTCAGGCAGCTCCTTCATATACATACCACCCTCTGCATGAAAATGTTGTCCCTCAGGTCCTTTTTTTAAAATTTCCCCTCTCACCTTAAATCTGTGCCCTCGAGTTTTGCACTCACTTTGGTGCATCATTGAGTGCATGAATTATTTGCTGAAGTCACTGAATCGGCACTTGAAACCCACAACCATCAAACCTGGATCCTTTGAGTGTTACCAATGAATCTAGTAACAAAAGCCTGGATTTTTTTCATTCTCTATCACAAATTACCCCATCCACACATCACTACTGCGGTAACACAGAATCAAGCTTGTCTAGTGTGTCTCTGTCTTCAGTATTCATTTGGTCCTAAGCACAACTACCTGTCATGTTCCTGTTTTCTTTTAACACCTCTCCTTACTCCTGTTTATCCCGTCTCCTCCTCTTGAATCTTATCATTTCTTTCTAAACTTTGGAAGGGAACTCCAAAGCCTCTCAACAGAAGAGATTTCCGAGCTGCTTTGCTCTTGATCGCTAAGATTTAATCTTGTTGATGAACCTGGAACAAGTAGAACTGGGCTTCCAAAAGTCAGAGTGGAGACCAGCTGAGAATTCTGGGTCTCACCCTCCGAGGCAACTAGTGCTGCCACCTGTTCTATCTATCTACCAACCGTTTAGATATTTTTCCCTCCCTCCTCCTCTGCTCCCATGTGTCTGCTCCAACCCTTCCTCCCACCAAATCCCTCCCCACCTGAACATTTAGCTTTGCACCTACAGACAGTATAGCAATGAGACTGGAAAGCCAGGCTATTCCATCTTAAAAGGAGTCACTCAAAATCAAGCCCTGATTTCAGCCCTCGCGTCCACTTGGCAGTTGTCAGCAATGGCACACCAGAGAGTATTTATGTGTCGTGTCCTTCCATGAGGCAGGATTTCTGAAAATGGTGCCCGGGCAAAAACACAAAATTTGGATTGTGGCTATTGTCAAACTACTAAGTGGTAATGCACAAGAGAAACTTTACTGATCGGGGATATTCTAGCCATGCAGTCGAATAAGCGACACTTCTTAACATGCAAATACTTCTTTCCTAACCATTTACAAATTCCAGCCAAAATACTCTTGTTGGACCCTTGTCTACAATGTTCTTTGCAAAAAAAATTTACAAAGGCTGCAAGAACTCAGCAGCGTCGATTTGAATTTAGAATGTATTTTGGTCAGGGGCCTATTAGTTTCTATGGAAACTCCAGCATTGGGTCCAAAAGATCTATTCCCGTGAATTGCAAGTTCACAAAGGAGGCTTCTATCGATTAGAGAGTTTACCAGTTCTTAAAATTTGTAATAATCCACCTAGGGTTCTTTGTCCTGCTACTGTCATGTAAGCAATGTACGCTGGTTAGAAGGCTGCCATTTTAAACAGAGTTTAGAAACAAAGACACTTTTTTAAGCAAGTCTGTTTTCCAGTGTGGGGCTGGATGAACACAGCAGGCCAAGCAGCATCATAGGAGCAGGAGAGCTTGACGTTTCGGGATGTCCTCATTCTTCAAGGACCGCAACTCTCTTTCCCCCCACCCCCAGTGGTCGAGAATGCCCTCGACTGTGTCTCCCGCATTTCCTGTAACTCATCCCTCACACCCCGTCCCCGCACTAATAACCAAAAAAGAATCCCCCTCGTCCTCACCTACCACCCCACCAACCTCCGAATCCAACGCATCATCCTCCGACACTTCCGCCATCTGCAATCAGACCCCACCACCAAAGACATTTTTCCCTCCCCACCCTTATCTGCCTTCCGGAGGGACCACTCCCTCCACGACTCCCTTGTCCGCTCCACACTCCCCTCCAGCCCCACCACACCCGGCACTTTTCCCTGCAACCGCAGGAAGTGCTATACCTGTCCCCACACCACCTCCCTCAACCCAATCCCAGGCCCCAAGAAGACTTTCCACATCAGGCAGATGTTCACCTGCACATCTGCCAATGTGGTATACTGCATCCGCTGTATCCGTTGTGGCTACCTCTACATCGGGGAAACCAAGCGGAGGCTTGGGGACCGCTTTGCAGAACACCTGCGCTCAGTTCGCAACAAACAACTGCACCTCCCAGTCGCGAACCATTTCAACTCCCCCCTCCCATTCCTCAGACGACATGTCCATCCTGGGCCTCCTGCAATGCCACAGTGATGCCACCCGAAGGCTGCAGGAACAGCAAATCATATTCAGCCTGGGAACCCTGCAGCCCAATGGTATCAATGTGGATTTCACAAGCTTCAAAATCTCCCCTCCCCCAACCGCATCTCAAAACCAGCCCAGCTCATCTCTGCCTCCCTAACCTGTCCTTTGTCTCACCTATCCCCTCCTCCCACCTCAAGCCCCACCCCTATCTCCTATCTACTAACATCATCCCACCCCCTTGACCTGTCCGTCCTCCCTGGACTGACCTATCTCCTCCCTACCCCCCCACCTACACTCACCTTTACTGGCTCCATCCCCACCTCTTGGACTTGTCTGCCTCCTCTCCACCTATCCTCTCCTCTATCCATCTTCTATCCGCCTCCCCCTCTCTCCCTATTTATTTCAGAACCCTCTTCCCCTCCGCCTCCCCCCTCCCCTATTTCTGATGAAGGGTCTAGGCCTGAAACGTCAAGCTCTCCTGCTCCTATGATGCTGCTTGGCCTGCTGTGTTCATCCAGCCCCACACCTTGTAATCTCAGATTCTCCAGCATCTGCAGTACCTCTTATCTCTGTTTTCCAGTCGGCCGTTTAGAGGTGTGCTGTGTCCTATCTAACCTGATAAAACTGATGATACTCTCTCTTGGTTTAAAAAACAAATGCTGGAAATCTAAAAGTAGCCTAGAGGATGCTGGAGAAACTCAGCAGATCTGGCAGCATCTGTTTCAAATGTCTGTTCTGAAGAAGACTCCTATCAGACATGCTAAATCTGTTTCTCTCCATAAATGCTGCCAGACTTGCTGAGTTTCTCTAGCATTCTGTGTGTTTTAGCTCTTCAGCCAAAGTGAGGTGCCAGAGTAGACTTACTAGTGTGTGTTGCCAGTTACTTGGAGGCGTAAATGCAAGCTGAGGACCTTTTTGGATGTCGTTGAGTCTTGACTACATTCAAACAGGAGTATGTGGCTACATTGACTCAGAATTTCCCACAAGACCGCCCAGGAAGATCAGATTATTATTTGTAGGAAATTTTGGACGATTAATACTCTTAATACCCATTGTCCAGCCCGAGTGTGCTGTTGCAAATCTAACATCAATAGTAAAGACATCATCCACACTGACCTTCCTAAGCCTTCTAAGTGAGATAGCAACTTTATCAAACTGAGTAGTTTCTCAGACTCATAGAAATATCTCTCAGACTGCTGTAGAATTTGACGCAATATTTTTTATGAACTGTGTAATATTGACCCACCCTCTTAGTATTGCCAGTGCAGATGAGTTAGGAAGATCAATGGAGTTTTGAGATTGGACCTTACTGGAACACATTGTGGTGCAAGGTCTTGATGCTGCACCTTAGCCGTACTCAGTCTTACAGTTTAAGTTTCTGCCAGTTGTGAGTGTTGTTATTCCTGAGAATAAAGGAAAGATTTTAGTTTAATCAATCATAGTTCCTTCAGTAGGAGGTGCCTAACAGAACTTGCATTAATCCATGCCCTTAATTTTCCCAATTGAATTTGGAAAACAAAAAATGATTTCTCATTTTTATGTATGTGTGTATATAAAACAATTGCACTTTTTTCAAAACCTGCACATTAATTGAATTTTTTAAACATTGGCCATAGGACTTGCTAAGTTCCTTGTACTCAACATGTCAAAGCAATTATCGTGTACGTACTAGTTATCCCTGGAGACAACCTATTGGATGGTTATAGTACATGGAAATGTTTGGTTCCTCAAATATAAAACCTAGATGAACCACCAGAATCTTTTACTGCTCATTTTATGTTTAACCGAACCAGTCTCAAGTGGTTTAATTTGCCAGTTGGTTTTTAAGGGAAAGTCTCCCTGATTCTTCTGCTTTTCTTTCCTCCTAGGCCATTTACCCTTGCCACAGTGAACCAGCTTTGAGTAAGAATGAAGTGGTTACAGCTGCGGAGGCAATTATGAAGAGAAGCGAATTCCTTTGTTTTCAAAATGAATATCTGCAGGTTCACCGAATTTTCATTCTCTTTACATCTAAGGATAATATGTTATAGATGCAGGCAAATATTTTTCTTGTTTTCTTTCACTCCTGCATATTGATTAGCCCTATCCCATTTCTAAAGGCTCTAACTGGGACTGATTGTGAGAAGTACATTGAGGTAATAGCTACAGTTGTGTGATTGGTCATACTTGCCTTGCTGAATCTTGTTTGTTGTAAACGTCTCCCTAATGCCTGGCCAATTTTGCTGCTAACTGAGTATATCAGATCAGAACTGTTTTTAAAATCAGTCAGAAAAAGTAATTTACAATCCATAAATCTAGCACTCCTGCATCAGGAAGCTTTAATATTATGTACCTTATGTATTTAATAACTCATGAAGCAATTAGTTGTTGTACACCAAAACTTCAAGTCAGAATTTCCCATCAGGATCACTCTAGAACATCAGATTTTTATTTGTTGGAAACTTTGAAGGAATAGTACACTTTATACTTATTGTCCAGCACTGGTGTCCTGTTTTAAATCTAGAGTCAATAGTACGACACCAATAGAGACATTGGCCACACTGACCTTCCTACACCCTATAGGTGAGATTGCAACTTGATCAAACTTTGAGTAATATTACACTATCAGTTTGAAACTTGAAAGCAACTGGGTTTAAATGCCCCAAAATTGTTTCATCTTACAGGTAGCAGAAAGTAGCTGTGATCTCATTGATCTAGGCTTAATTCAAATCCTAAACCAGCTATATACCTCTATCAGGGGATTGGTTGAAAACTGGCGTGGGCAGATAATGCCAGTGGGCAGAATTGACTTTGCTGACCGTTACACAACACACTGACTCCTATTCAGTTGAAGTCAAATAGATGAATTGCAGCCTGTTTTACATCTCTGCCATGTCAGACTTCGCCCTCTCAATTTGTTCATCTCTGTCATCAATATAGTTATTTTTAAGCAGCCATGTTATGACAGGCCTCTGGAGCAGGAGAGACTTGAACCTGGACCGAGAGATAGGGACACTACCATTATGCCAGAAGACCCTTTTTCTTTAAATTTGTTTTATTCAACGTGCTCAGTTAGAATACATCTCTCAGAGCAGTATGATCTGAACCCAGACTTTCTGGTCCAGAGGGAAGGACATTACTGTTGTGGCACATAACTATCATAATGGACAGTTGAGGCGCCACTTGGAACAACCTTTGGAACATCTTGTCAATCAGAATGTAGTTATTTAATATGTTTGGAAATATTATAACACACTTTTTCAGGGTAGGTAGGACTTGAGCCCAGACAATCTATCAGAACGTAGGTATGTTTGATCATCCTGTTCAAATGTGTTATGAAGCAAGACTTAAACCCGAGCCTCCTGGCTCAAAGGCAGGGATGCTACCATTGCACCACAAGAACCCTACCTATCAGAGTGTGTATACTGTTTGTACCTGCGCTCTATCTCCTCCTTCTAACCGATTATTAATTAGCAGTATAGGATACCTTTGCAAATGATTTCTGCAGCTCTTCATATTTCGGGAAAAGAGCGATCGTTGCACTTCCTTCCCACCATGGTAATAAATGAGATCAGATCATTTTGGACTGGATCAAGGATTGATCTTAAAATGTTATTGGTCTGCATGGTCCTCTGTAACCTTGCACAGTGTGTTTCCCCACTTAGTTACGAGTACTTTCAAATCTTAATATTCGGCATTGTCCATGAGGAATGAATATAACTGGGAATTTTCTGTTGGATTGAAAGTGGCAAATGCATTAATATTTTGGATGTATTGATTAAGCATGGTGTGTGCTTCAAAGGATTTCTGCTTTTAATGCAGGCTTCTCCAGGTAATCTGTTTTGTGATTTGTGCATTTGACGGCTTCTACAGCTATGCTTTTTTATTTCCAGTGAACTGAAACATCCATAGAGCAATTCAAGACATTTACCTAGGGTTAATTACAAATACCTTGTACTGATAAACTCACCAGAAATAATGTTAGCTGCCCCATAACCTCTGGATTTCTTTGATTAAACAGAGAGACGACAACTCTGGCAGACTGTAGAATGGGAACACAAACCAATTGAGAAATCAGGAAATAAAAGTGGAAGGAGAAAGAAAATTTCACTAGATTTAATTGCCAATTCCAAGTCTACCCCAAAGCCAGTTTTAAGTGTCTGTCATTCAGGGTCTCCATAATGAATGAACTGGTGAATATGATGCGCCAGGGATAGATGCGCTACCTGTTCAAGAGCGAACTATACGGTAAATGGAAAAGCCCTGGGGAATATTGATACACAGAGATTTGGGTGTTCGGGTCCATTGTACCCTAAGGAGGCAATGCAGTTCGATAGAGTGGTCAAGAAGGCATTCATTCGTCGGACGGGGTATTGAGTACAAGAGTTGGCAGGTCATGTTACAGTTGTATAGGACTTTGGTTCGACCACATTTGGAATACTGCGTACAGTTCTGGTCGCCAAATTACCAATAAGATGTGAATGTTTTGGAGAGGGTGCAGAGGAGGTTCACCAGGGTGTTGTCTGGTATGGAGAGCGCTAGCTATGAAGAGAGGTTGATTAGATTAGGATTATTTACATTAGAAAGACGGAGGTTGAGGGGGGACCTGATTGAGGTCTACAAAATCATGAGAGGTATAGACAGGGTAGATAGCAAGAAACTTTTTCCCAGAGTGGGGGACTCAATTACTAGGGGTCACAGTTTCAAGTTGAGAGGGGAAAAGTTTAAGGGAGATATGCGTGGAAAATTCTTTACGCAGAGGGTGGTGGGTGCCTGGAAAGCGTTGCCAGCGGAGGTGGTAGAGGCGGGCATGATAGCGTCATCTAAGATATATCTAGACAGATATGAATGGGTAGAAAGCAGAAGGATACAGATCCTTGGAAAATAGGCAACAGGTTTGGATAGAGGATCTGGATCGGTGCAGGCTTGCAGGGCTGAATGGCCTGTTCCTGTGCTGTAATTTTCTTTGTTCTTTGTACAGTTTTATTTAAATTCACACCTCCTTCAAGGAAAATAACTTTCAATTTCACAAGACTAGAGTTTTCTTAGTCTGATATTCTACTGACCATCTTGGAATCAAATGGAATTTTGATATGAACATTCCAGGAATATCTCTCCATTCTAAGTCTGAGAAATATACTTTGATCAAGGAATTTATTTTACGCCTCAGACCTGTCTCAATGGTTAATAATTAGATGTCATACCAAATGTTCCGAGTAATGAATCTGACTTTTCTTCCTTTAGGCAATCAGAAATTTTATCAAGGATTTTTCTGAGAAGATCAAGAAAACCAGAGACAAATATGGGATTAATGACAATGGAACTACTGAGGTATTAAATTTAATATTACATTTTTCAATATGTTTATAATTTATTTTTAATATACCAATATGATTCATTGCATTATTCCATTGGGTTCAAACACAAAAATTGTTTTCTGAAATTTAAAGTTAAGAAAACTAGATACTATATATTCAATTCATACTCTTAACAATGCCTTTCATAAATGTGTATGGTCATAGTATTTAACTAGACCACAATTAGTAACTAATCTTCAATTATCTCTCTAGCCCCGTGTTTTATACCAGTTGGACCGAATAACTCCTACACAAGTAGACAAATTTTTAGAAACCTGTAGGGACAAGTACATGAGGTGAGATGCAAATATGTAAGATTGAGGTTCTGTTTCGTGTGCACATTTTCATTAAATTCACCCGCTGAAATAAATATTGGATTGGTTATTTTGAATCAAGTAATCGTTGGTTATGATTACAACTATTAGGTTTGGCAGCTGAACTTGCTGTTTAGTTTGTGGAACCTGTTTATTGATTTGAATCACTTTATTGGAGATGAACTGATTTTTGGTGTTAAGTAAAAACAGAAAATGCTGGAAAATCTCAGCAGGTCTGGCATCATCTATGGGGAGAAAGCAGAGTTAACATTTTGAATCTGCTAACCCATTTCTGATAGAGTGTGACCGGATCTGAAATGTTAACTCTACTTTTTCCCCACAGATGCTGCCAGACCTGCTGAGTTTCTCCACAAATTCCATCCTTGTTTCAGATCTGCAGCAAGCACATTTCCTTGTTGCATGTTTGATTTTTGGTGTACTTTGTCTTTTTACATAAATTCCACAAAGACTGGAGCTGTCCTGCTTTCATGCGAGGTTTTTAATTTTGCTATTTTGATGATTTGAAACAACAGCGTTTTAACTTGGAGGTGAGAGTACTACCTCTGAGTCGAGGTCAATGTGCTAAATTAATTGTTTAGTCTAAGCAGCTTAATGCTGATTCACATTCAGCTGTAAACCTGGCTGTTGTTCAGAAGTGTGTTCAGCAAGAAGTTGCTCAGGCTTGGCAGAGATATGCATCGAGGAACAAGCACTGAAGATGTTAGGCACACTATTTATCTTGTTTTTAAAAAGCTGAGAAATGAAATCCTGTTCTACATATTAGGAATGAAGGGCTTCAGTTACATGAGAAGACTAGTTTTTCTAGTTAGGACAGAGAAGGTGAAGGAGCAATTTGACAGAGGTGTTCCAAGACTTGAAGAATTGTGATGGAAAGGGAAAAAGTGAAATGATAGAAACTGCTTCCAATGATGGACATTTGAGTAACCGTAGGGCACAGGCTTAAGGTGATTCCCAGGGAAGAAAAAGAGGCAAACTGCAGAAATGTACGCAGTGAGTAGTTTTAATCTGAAATGCACTGCCTGAAAAGGTGATGTAAAAGGAGTCAGTGTAGTGGTAATGTCACTGGACTAGTACTCCACAGGCCCAGGTGAATGCTTGAATTCAAATCCCACAGCAGTCGGTTCAATTAATAAATGTGGATTATAAAACTAACCTCAGTAATGATGAGCAAGAAATAATCAATTCTTGTTATAAAAACCCTCCTGGTTTACTTATGTTGTCTAGGGAGGGAAGTCTGCTATCCTAATATGATCTGGCCTATATGTGATTTCAAGAACAATTAAGATATTTTGTATTTGGGAATAAAAAGTGAAAGGATTAGGATTTTTCAAAGATTTTTAATAATTTATTAAAAGACATTGTTATGATATCTTTCTTGTTTATCTTGATCTCTTACATATTTATCCCCTTAACAGAGCCCAGATGGAACCAGGTTCTGCTGTTGGTGCTTTATGTGCACAGAGTATAGGAGAGCCAGGCACACAGATGACCTTGAAGACTTTCCACTTTGCTGGTGTAGCTTCTATGAATATTACTCTGGGTGTACCCAGAATAAAGGAAATTATAAATGCATCAAAATCTATAAGGTAAATCTGAACATGGCTTGTTTTTCTGCATGCTTTAGTTTATTAGACGTTGAGTTTTAGTGTGAGTATTAAATCAGCTTTTCTACAAGATTTTAAATTTAAATTTTAACTGGTACTCCATGAGGATAATTTATCTGTTTACAGCTTTTTAAGATGCCTAACTCGCACCAAATATAATTTAGAAAGCTAACACTCGATTTTGTTCTGTCCATTTTCCCCTGTATGGATATTTATTCCTACACACCTTTTTCGGTCCTTCAGAATAAGGTGAAGGGTGAGGAAAGGTTGAGAGCAGAATGAGGAATCAGAATGTTTTGTTCATGGATTGATTATATGGTGCACTTGATACAGCTCTTATTCCATCAAAAGAACAATCTATACAGGGTAGCAAATCAAATGCCTGTGCCATATCTGCCACCTTTGTCGAGTTGCCATAACTCCCCTACGTGAGCCAAGCAAATTGAAGTGACTGTTAGTTCTTCAAATTCAATGCAACAGTTTCCTAGACGGTGGTCAATTCTTCCATCGTTTTAAATTCTAGACTACCATTGTGGGAGATCATAGATATTCTTCTTGACTGGCTGAACTCAAAGCTTGAATCGTAGTTAATCTGTTAATTTACTTTGCAGCACACCAATTATTACAGCGCATCTTGACCAAGATGATGATGCTGACTTTGCTCGACTGGTAAAAGGAAGAATTGAAAAGACTCTGCTTGGAGAAGTGGGTCAATCTCTTTAGTCAGTTGAAAGTACACACTATTCATGTTAAATTCTCATTCAATTGCACTACTGCCTGGTGCGTGCAGCAGTTGGTTTGGAATCATACATTTATTTCTGTAAAATTATAGAACTGAAATCAAACACCAGGCTTTTTAGGTGATCTTTTGTGAAACTACAGATGCCCTTAATGGTGGCCACGTTAATATACACCAGAAAGAACTATCTGGCTACTAAAATGCCATAGGCATGATCTACGTGGTCATTGCACCGTTGATGAAAAGTAAGAAGATTACAGTGTCCTTATTTAGCCATTCAGTTAAGGTTCCTTTAAAATGAAAGGGATTTGACCTCCCATGACTTTATTCTAAACATCAAAGAAACTCTGCCCAGAATGAAGACAGAAATCAATTTCATCTATCAAAGCCTGTCCTTGCAGTGCACTGTCAAATGCTATCCTCAATACTAAAGTACCAGTGATGTTCTGTCTGGTTAGGTTTTAATTAGGGTACCAGGGTCAACAATAAGAGAGCGTCTCAAGATATCATCTGTCAGCTGCATGGATAAAAGCCTCAGCAAAAGTTGAACTTGTTGTATCTGCGATATAACTGGGTTAATTTTCACAAGCTTGAATGATGGTTCCAAGCCTTTGTGCAAATTTTATTTCAAAGGTTGCCATTCCTTCAAAGTCCATACTTCTGATATCTGAGTAACTTCATTACATTATTGGGTTGTTTTAAAGATCCTAGAATGACCCAGAACTGTTGATGGCTTAGAAGTAAATTATTTAGATGATATCTGTTAGCACTGCATTGTGTTCAGTAAACCCAACACAATATTGTACAGTGGTCAGCTGTGAAAATAAACTTAATTTATGCCAAGTTTAAAAGTTGTGTTGCAAGGAATGTTATTTAACGTACTGCAAACAAAGCAGAATATTCGCAGTAACATGGCAACAGTCTGAGAGCAAGCCAGACTGGTCACAATCTCGGTGTCATATTTGACCTTGAGGTGAGCTTCTAACACCATACAAGGCCAACAAACACCTTAGTTCTGCCTCAAAAACATCACGTAACCCACTCCTGCCTTAGCTCACCTATTGCTGAATACCTCATGCATATCTTTATTGCCTTCAAATTATTCCACCAGGTTTCTGGTTGACCCACCACATTGTACACTTCTCCAGCTTGAGTGGAAGAGATTTGGGTGATTTCATATTCAGATTTGCACTTATCACCTCAGCACTTGCTGACGAAATTTTGGTTCCTGGTAGAGCACCATTCAATTTTAAAATTCTGTCCTTTGCTTTTAAGTCCCACGTTGCACTTGCTCTCCATATCCTTGGAATCCTCTCTACCTCTACGACTCTCCCAGAAATCTGTATTTGTCTAATTCTAGCCACATGAGCATCCCTGACTCAATGCTTCACCATTGGTAGCATGCCTTCAGCTGGCTAAGCCCTAAATTACAAAAGTAAATCTCTAAATCTTTGTGCTTTTTCTCCTTTAAGAACCCACAAAAGAATCCACAAAACCTATCTCTTTAAACCTAGCTTTTGACCATTTACTTTAATATTGCTTTATGTGGTTCAAAGTTCTGCTTTATAACACTCCTCTGAAGCCCCTTAGGAACCTTCATTACGCTAAATATAAGATACTTATGTTTTGAAACAGCAGTTGTGCGTAAACAGGAAAGCTTGAGAGTAATGCAGTGATGAAGACAGCTATCTAAACTGGGAAGACTATTAAAAGTGAAAGTAGTTCTTCAGCGGAACTGACAGTTAATTGAAGGTTTGCAAAAAGCAAAGAAATTTAATGTATGTTAACTAAAATAAACAACTTGATGTAACTCATTTTAATCAGCCAAAATTATTCTAATTTACTAATCTTGCAGATTTCAGAATATATTGAAGAAGTTTTTCTGCCCGATGACTGCTTCATTCTTGTTAAGCTTTCCCTAGAAAGAATCCGACTTCTGAGACTAGAGGTAAAGAGGGAATGATCTGGATTTGCCTCCACCTTTCAGAAAACTTTCTCCTTCCTCTTTTTTTCCTAGAGAAAATAACTAAGAAAGTAATTTTATTCTGATATCCTAACTTCAAGGTGAATGCAGAAACTGTGAAATACTCCATTTGCACGTCAAAACTACGAGTCAAACCAGGTGACGTTGCAGTTCACGGTGAAGCAGTCTTGTGTGTCACACCTCGAGAGAATAGCAAAAGTTCGATGTACTATGTTCTTCAGTATCTGAAAGAGGAACTGCCAAAGGTAAGGAGAATTGAAAGACAGAGCATCAGCCAGTGAAATAAAAACTACTGCAGATACTCAGCAAGTCTGATAGTGTTTGTTGGGAGAAAAACAAATTTAACTTTGAGTCCAGTATGACTCTTCTTCCAAACTCCGATTTCAGATCTCTCACATCTACAAGACTTTGCTGTTATTTACATAGTTAGTGATATGAGTAAGGTGAGAGAGAGTTAGAAATGGACAGCATGTTTCTGCAAAGGGAATAGCTGTTAACTTTTTGGATGTAGCTCCTTTATTGCCTATATAAAACCAAATTCAAAGAGGAGAACAGCTAATTTGTAAGTATGCGTGAAGTGTATCTTGCTGTAACATGAACTAAAGCAGCTAAGTAGAAGATGATGGAGGTAAAAAGACTCAGTGGTGTAAGGTTAGTCGACAATCAGTGAAGCATTGCTGCTGAGAGCTGGCACAAATGTGATGGGCTCAATAGCATCTTTCTGAACTGTAAAAATGCTTGGTTTAAAGTGAAAAAAATGGCTACATTTTGTGTTTAAACACACTGGAATCGTTAGAGGAAAGTGTTTTCAGTATTTGTATATTCATAATTTATAACACAGCAGAGTCCAGCTAACAAAGTCAAAATGTTTCAGATTGTTGTCCAAGGTATTCCAGAAGTCGCCAGAGCAGTTATTCATGTTGATGAGCAAGGTGGAAAGGAGAAGTACAAACTATTGGTGGAAGGTGACAATTTGCGTGCTGTCATGGCAACTCATGGTGTCAAAGGAACACATACAACGTCAAACAACACTTACGAGGTAATCTGCTTTTCTTCTCATATTTCTTAGATACATTAATACTGTATTTTAATCTTGCACGCATACACATGCAAATGTTAGTTAAAGCCTCTGCAAATGACCGTGTTATCTGTGCAAAGCTGTATCCAAAATGTTTGTGGGATCTGTTTTATCTCATGTAGAGAACCTTTCTGACATTCAATCAGGCCAGAGAGCATTTTGGACAATGTGTGTTGCGGGTGTTAGGCAGACCAGTGCTAGATAAAATTCAACTGTTTGAAACATAGATGTCACAAAAGTAAGTTATGAGCGATGCAGAAATAGTGAATAATGCAACAGAAACGATTGAGGAAATTATTGTAAAATTTAGTATTTAACATTGGAATCATCATCAGGTAGCAACCAAGAATATTTTAGTTATGTTAGGTCAGTTCAAAGTAATCCTAAATATATCTGCAAAAATATTAATTTTTTAAAAAGTCAAAATATGGAAAAGTTGTTTTGGTCAAATTAAACCTTGAGTATAGTGTTCAATTTTGGATCTCAAATCTCAATCATGACACACAAGGATGATCCCTAGCATCATAGATATGAGTTGTGAAGAAATGCTGGTGTAACCAGAACAGGATTTATCCTCAAAGGAACAGTGAAAGGGCCCTACTTGTTTAAATGACATTAATTAGGTTCATTTAGAGTCATATATTTAAGGATATGTTAGGATACAAAGGTCTCTTGTTGCACAGTGTCCCTACCTCTGAGGTGGAAGGCTTGAGTATGAAAACAAGGATACATGGTTTGAAGCAGTAATAGGAAATTTTGCAATAAATTTCAGAAAAGCTTCATGTAAAGAGATATACACTTGGAATGGTTCACATGGTAGAGTAATAGACATGAAAGCCTTGTTTAGAATTCAGTTAAGGTAGTTATTTTTTTTCATTTATGATCCAATTTGTAATGGTTGACTTGTCTTGCAGATTGCAGGAGCAATGCAGCCCACATATCCTCTCTACAGCTAATGGCTATGTTTTGTATAAGATATTCATGTGTGTGTGGATGTGTATATAGGTTGTTTTTTTCCATTGCATCTTGAATAAAATTATTACTGCCTTCCACTCCTATAAACCACCTTCGGAGCTGAAAAAGCCATAGATTTCATCATGGTTGTCACTAATAGCGAGAGGTCTGTGGCCATAGAACATTGGTGTGCAGTACTAGTGGTGACAGGGCTGTCACTGTATAGTACTGGTGGGGGCAGGTCTGTCACTGTCTTAACACTGGAACACGGTACTACTGCAGTCAGGTCTGACTGTGTTTAATACTAGGCTACAGTCCTGGTGGGAGAGGTCATTCATTACTTTCCATTCTCTGAGAGCTTTAATTGCTGCTTAGTAGTGGACCATGTCTAGACCCCTGTCTGGTTTTCTAGCTAGCAGATTGCTTGAAATGTTTTGAAAAATAGAAATCTTGCCTTTTTTTTAAGCTTCTGATTTGAAATTGTCCACAGGTAGAGAAGACATTGGGCATCGAAGGTGCTCGATCCACTATCATCCATGAGATCCAATATACAATGAAAAATCACGGGATGAGCATTGACAGAAGACATGTTATGCTTTTATCAGACCTGATGACGTATAAGGTTAGATCCTGAAACTCTCAGAACAAGAAGTATTCACTGAAGAATAGTGTTCCCACTCTGAGCTGATAACTGTTGTTTGAGGTCCTCTGTCTGCTCCTGGAATTGCTAAGAGCAACAAAGGCAATTAAGTGTATTGTCTATGATTAGGAAGACATCAATGGGTTAGACTTCAGCTTCTGCCTGCCACAAACATGTGTTTTGCGATGCACATTCAAGCATTGCAATGGAAAAGTCCATTTTAGGAATGTGCCAGTTTTGTCTTAAAGCAGTACAAGGTGACAAATAAATCTTCAGAAGAGAAATAACCTTTCTTTGTCCTTTAAAATTCATTTTAACATCATTCCATTTTGCCTTATTGGTGTTTATTTAATGCCCACTCATCCGGACCCCCTCACCCAAAACTAAAATGGTAGCATTTTTAAAACAATTTGTAGAGATGTTTTGTTTCTGTGATTTTTTTTTTTTTTTTTTTTTTTAATATTTGTTTCTGTATGTCAAACCAAAATTAAGTTGAAAACTATTTGAGATTTGATTAAATGCATGTTTCTTGTACCATCCTTAACTCTGCAGGGCGAAGTATTGGGAATAACCCGGTTTGGCTTGGCAAAAATGAAAGAAAGTGTTCTGATGTTGGCCTCGTTTGAGAAAACTGCAGATCATCTCTTTGATGCTGCGTACTTTGGACAGAAGGATTCTGTGTGCGGTAAGTTAGGGCTGTGGTTTTGGAGCTTGATTTTATTGATTAGCATTGTGCCTATTACTTCAGTTGCTACTGATTTTCATCGGTCTTTCTGTGTACCTAACAACCTCCTACTCACTGGTTTCTTCCCTGTGTCTCTAAAGGTGTGTCAGAGTGTATTATTATGGGAATCCCAATGAACATAGGAACAGGACTTTTCAAACTTCTTCACAAAGCTGACAAGGACCCAGACCCACCGAAGAGACCATTGATATTTGACAATACTGAATTCCATATCCCAATTGTTACGTAGCAGGATATGCATGGACTGCTTTGAACTGCAGAGTTTTATTATGACCGGATGATGGAATCCTGTTCAGTTTGTTTCAGCATATCTACAGGAGGGAATTTCCTGCAACTATTGCTCTGTTGAGAGTACAGACCAAAATGAACATCACGCAACACTGAAATGTTGCTGTATAAGTTGTAACCTGGTGAAAGGTTATATTTTATGAAAGGCTGCTAAAACATACTTGTTTTCACTGTCAAAGAAATTTATTTTAAATCATGACTGTGGCTTTTCCATAGGAATGAGTGTTTAGTAATTATATTTATAAGTTTAAATCTTCAGGTTATCAAGGATTGATAACTTGATTGGACTGAAAGTTGAAGAATTAATTAGTAAATTAGTATAAGTGTTTTATTTTAAATTTCTATGGTTGGAATCTGGACAGATTATGATGCTAACTTGTGTGGAAGTAATCCATCAAGTTTAACATAGTAAAGGAATTATACGTTGAATTATATTATGTTACAGCTATTCCATGTTGTTACTGGACTGGAACAACAGTGCATCCAACTTAACCTTTGCTTTGAGTTTGGCCAGAGTTTAAAAGGTTATTTGGGAAGTGCTGGTCACATAATTAGGTTTTCCTGTTCATGTGAATAAAGGCAACCTGTCTCAAAGGAAAAAAGACAATGGATATTTTGAATTGCTGTAATTGGAAAAGTATCCTTTTGGAATTGCAACACAATGGATTTACCACTGCATAAACAAAATAAACATCTGTTTGTCCAGAATATTAGATTGCATTAATGTGGACATTAATAAATGTGTTGTCAGTCCCGTTTAGAAGGAGGCAGGACATTGCTTGAGGCACAAGTTGTCTACAAGAAAGTCTCATCAGAAGTCATTTACTTAAGTTCTTTTCTCTTTTTCCTCTTCCCATTCCCAGTTGCCAAACTTGAATCTCACAATGGATTAAATTTCTACTGAAGTATCCATTTCAGGCTGTGTTCCGATCATATTTTCTGGAGTTGTGCACGTTGATTTTTAAGAGAGTGAAGGAAAAATAGTGGTGGACGTTGGATTTGGCTTTATTGTCATGGAAGCCTAATGTACATATATGTAATTCTCGGGAGAGTCGTACTAATTTTATTCTCATAAACCTATCTCAGTGATGGGGAAAAGAAGCTGGAAAATATATACTTTCTCTTACTTCTGTAGCAGATTATCTTCAAATTTCAAGATGCAGAAGGTACTATCTAGTTCCCTCCAACACAATTTATTCATTTTCAAGTCATAATTTTACTTGTTTAACATTTTGCTTCCCTCCCTACACCTAAATTTCTCGCAAGGAGGCAGAATTAATTGAAGTTTCATTATAGAATCAAATTTTAGTTCTGTGTAATAAGTGCACTCATGTTTTGCAAAAAGTACTTGATTCTACTGAAGGTTAACATGCTCATTTGGTCTAGGTTGTGCTGGCAAATTTGGAGCGATTAATGAGTGGTGGCTTTGAGCTTTCTGTGTGAGTTCCTGAACTTCCTGAGGTGAATATTTTAAGTCATGTTAGAGGGCAGTTAAGAGTCAGTCGTAGTGTGGCGGCACTGGAACAGCATAAAAGGCAGACCAGGTAACAATGGCAAATTAGATTCTCTAAACCAGTGAATGAGTTACATTTTTACCGAATCAACCTTTTCAAATTCCCAGATTTTAAACTGCGTTTAATTTGTCATGGAGTGGAGCACTGCTTCACTGGATTAATCGCCAAGACTTCTAAATTGCTTGACCATTACACTTGTCTTGTTAAGTTTGCTGGATAAAATTTGGATCATTATTTCACATAATGTTAGACGTTTGAATTATACTTCTGATTTTTAAGATCTCTCCGTTTGATCCTCAGCTTCACCAACATGAAGTGTGATTTTAAATAATGATTCTCGCTGTGGGCAAGTGCACTAGCAAGAAAACAAAACATGACATTTGCTAATACCTACCCTTTAACAGGCTTTGCCAAATACAAAACATTTTCTCTCCACTAGTCAAGACAGACCAGTCACAGATTCGAAGGGAGCAAAACAGTAACAAACTTTCAGCTATGAAGTGATCATTCTCCTTGGTAAAGTGGTATTGTTTGGTGTATAGAAGCAAGATTTGATTGAAGTAAGCCATCATTAATTAGTGCACTATCTCCAGATTAGGGAATGGATACGTTTAAAAAACATTGTAACAGTGATTTTCAGACTTATTGTTGGAGAACTCATTTATAGTGATACCTTTCCATCACAGAGATAGAATTCACTGTGTCAATTTTGCAGCAATTTTCAATCAAAACTAACTCCTGGAGTTTCCCTTCCTCCAAAGTAGCTGTCCATTAAGCAATGTATATTACTTTTTTTTTTTTCTGTTTCACACCTGTCTTCTGCTCTCCTGAAGATAGGTGTAATTCAGATTTACATAAACTAGTCTGGTTGAGACTGTAAATTAAATTAATTTTACATGCAAAAAGGCAAAACTAGATATATTTTTGGGATATGACATGATCCTGGTGTGGAAACACCAGCATTAGGTGTTCAAATTCCACCAGAGAAACCACATTCAGTAATTATCGTACAAACTGTGAAGTGATACCAGAAAAATAATCATGAAAACTGTGGACTAGTGAATCCAGTTCATTAATGTCCTTTAGGGAAGTGATCTAGCCACCTCATTATACCTTTAGTAATTCTTATTGAACCCAGACATAGATTTGGGAGAAAAGTAACCAGTGCCGCCTTGAAGCATGGAGCGTATTGTTATCACAGCTGTACAAGGATTTGGACAAAGCAACATGAGGAATGGTACTTTATGCTGGAATTCCAAGTAAACACAGACCCATTTATTTTAGCTATTATTATACTATCTGTATAATCTCTACTATACACACAAATCCACACAGAATTATAAAGATAGATCTTTATTATATATATATAAAAAAGTCAGTAGAAATCACATTTATGGCTTAAAACCTCACATTACTTTTCAGTTATTAAAATACTTCTGCAACTAAGTTTCAAGTGTAAAAAAAACCCAGTGAGGTACGAGTTCCCGATAGGAACAGTGACACTATTTTCGCTTTTTGCTTTCTGATGCTGTCTTTCTGTTTTGAATGCCATTCTGAGTATGACTGCTCTTAGCCTTTGGCAAAACACTTCCTTTCAGTTTCTTCACCATCTTCAGTAAACAGTAACCAAGTAATATTGTACACACAATAAACACAGCGATCACATCAAGCATGTAATACTGGTAGAAGAACATGTCATACATGCTGGGGCGCAGATGTGCTGCTCCATTGTGCCGTAGAACATAGTCCAGCCAGTAGACTGTGCGGTTCACTGGGTGGAGAGGCTGGTCATGATGCAATTTGGATAAATACATCGCCTGCTCCTTGTACCTGGAAATTACAGCAAACTCATTTCATTAACCAATTTTTTAAAAATTTGTATTGAAATTTAGCTGTGCCTTTGTTGCCACCATAATTGGTCAGTCAAGTGTGCTGGAGTTGTCAAATTTCTGCCCTCCATAAACTTGAAACTGTTCCAAAGTTCTGCTAGCATGTTTTAACTCAATGTCCACCATTCAGTAATCACCCTTGTACTCTCTGGTCTACAGTGGCTCCTACAAGTGCTGATCCTCTAAGATCATGTTTACAAACTCACCCCCTGACCACACTGTCCTCTGTAATCATCAGTCTCTCAATACACAGATCAACACTCCTCTAATTCTGGCCTCTTGAACATCCTTGATTTTAACCAGTCTACTAATTGTGTCCTTGCCTTCAGGTGCAGTGGATTAGAACTGCGGAATATCCCACCTTAAACCTCTTCACCTTTCTACCTCAACGACCTTCTTTAAGACACTCACTGGAACAGAGTGTTTTGCCTCGGAGATCCCATTGTGAAGAATCAAAAACAAAGTTGCTGGAAAAGCTCGGCAGATCTGGCAGCATCTGTGAAGGAAAAAACAGAGTTAACGTTTCCGGTCCGGTGACCCTTCCGAGGAAGGGTTAGCGGACCTGAAATGTTAACTCTTTTCTTCTTCACAGACGCTGCCAGACCTGCTGAGCTTTTCCAGCAACTTTGTTTTTGTTCCTGATTTACAGCATCCGCAGTTCTTTGTTTTTATCCATTGTGAAGAAAATTGTTTTGACCCCTCAGTAAAAACTGAGAGGTAGGAGGGTGGGGTTGAAGATTTATGAGAGCAAGAGGGGAGGGATGGAGCTTCACAGCAACTATTGCTGCCTCAAAGCTTGTACCCTCATTCAGGGTTCCAACCACATGTTGGGAAGTTGTGCCCTCAATCTTACTACTTTTGACCAAGCCTTTGGTCATCTGACCTATAATCTCTCTTCTACTATCAATTTTTGCTTTATAATGTTTTGGAAAAGTATCTTGGTATGTTATTAGTTTAGCAGCACTATATCAACAACGTGTTTCAGTACATTCACATAAACTGCTTAAACTACTATCGTACAAATAGCGAATCCATTAATTCAAAGGGCTTTCTCCGGTAATGTCAAGCTAACTGGGATTGCCCAGAAGAGCTAGCACAGGCTGTGTGGCTACTTTCTGTACCACGCTAATCTATGATATTTGTTTCTTACCTTGAATCTGTGGTCACTGTGATAATAGCTTGATAAATATCCTCTTTAGTCATAGTTTTCCAAGATAGAAAAATCCCCATTCCTTTAGCATGAACTCTTGTCATGATGTCATAGTGGTCTCCAAAGAATGGAATTCCTACCACTGGCACACCATGGTAAATGGACTCGTAGATGCCATTCAAACCTCCATGGCTTAAAAATGCCTTTACGTTTGGATGACCTAAAATAAACTTCAAGTTAATAAAATCAATATTGTAGTGATTTGCCCCCATTAAGGGAAGACCTTAGTTTGACTCTCTTCCAGCAATTAGCTCAGTGCCTACTTGGCACATCAGTTTTATTATATCTGCTTTCAAACTTCAGTTCCTGGCCTTGAGGCAACTTACTGATTTCTGATAGTCAGGGGGTTCTTGCACCCAGTTAGCATTTTTAAAAATAAGGATATCTGTGTGGAGGGAGCTGAGAGGAAAGAGATAAAGACTTGATGCCTGTCCCTTACGAGGTCTAAGTTTTAGGTTTTAGTGGTCTGAGGAAGGGTCACACGACCTGAAACGTTAACTCTGATTTGTCTCCACAGATGCTGCCAGACCTGCTGAGCTCTTCCAGCAATCTGTTTTAGGTTTCAGTGAACTGTTTCAAAATTCATACGTAATCATTTCTGATCCAGTCTTACTAAAATATTTGATTTTCTCCCAATTTTTAAAAATGTTTTAAACTTAAACCTGTACTACAGTATTGCTTCAAGATTGCTAACACATACCCAACAAGTCATTCTGTGGTATCCACTCCATCAACTTTGTATTGTTCCCCAAGGAACTTGGCCTTCTTCCAAAAAACCTAAGGATTGAAAAGACTGTATTTGATCTCATGCAGTTATTGTTGCTATACTTTCTCTTTAACTCATGGGAAAAAAAAATCAAATTGCCAGAAAGGACACTAAACTAGGTATTCAGTTATTTGAAAGAGAATGACACCAGACTTACTGAGAAGATGAACAGGTGGTCTGGAAAGTGGAAAGGCAATCCAGTTTGAATGGTCTTTTTAATTTTCCTTCCTCCAATGTGAGAAAGGGACCTCTGCCCTTAAAGTCAACTGGAATCACACCAGAACTGCAGTTTCCACAATTCTGCTGTGGGTTCCACGAGCTGTAACTCAAAGATTTTTAAATGCTGTTGTAAACAACACAATGCTGCAGCAGCACATTGCTTTGGTCAGACTGTACCTCAACTGTGAGCTGATGGCAAGAGATTTTGGGCTTGAAGGGCCTGCAATCCCTCACGTGTAGAAAGTTTGAGGGACGAGCTGATTCTCTGCCCTAAACATTTTAAACATCTCAAACTTTTTTTTTAGGGAAAATTAGGAAGCAGGGAACAATGGAACCTCAAAAATTACAGCAGGTGTTTAGGAGGGAAAACAGGAAGCAGGTTTTCATAGTTGTCTAAAGTCTGGACTCATCAGAAAAACACATCTGGATCACTCGTGTCCTTTAGGGAAGGAAACTGCCATCCTTACCTGGTCTGGCCTACAGGTCACTCCAGACCCATTAGCAGTATGGTTGACTCTTAACTGCCTTCTGGACAATTAGGGTAATAAATGCTGCTTGGCTAGTGACGCCCTCATCCCGTGAAAGAATATTGTATTTCCCCAACAAAGCTGAGAGTCCTAAGACAATTGAGGTGGGAGTATCAGGATAGGTAGAGCTACACAGGGAAGGAGGTATGAAGGAACATTATCCAATTGGTGTGGCAGGCTGAGATGTTCAACGACCTGCTCCTGTTCGATATTTGAAAGGTTTCTTCAACATAAAAAAATCCCCAAAAAGGGCACGAGACTGGTTCTTGGATTGCTGAAGGCCTTGTGCTAATGGCCTTTGATAAGGAATTTCAGTGTAACAATACAGCAATACTGAAACAGAGCTATATATTCAAGTATGGTGTGTGACTGGGAGAACTTCGAAGCGATGATGTTTCCAGTTTGTCCTCCTTGGTAGCAAAGCTTGCAAGGGAGATGCAGTTCATAAAACAGGTGTGCCAAAGTCCAATACCAGTATTCCACCTGGTCATTTGAAGTTTGTTATTAATATCGATACTTATGAAATTTATACCTCAACTTTTTTTAAAAATACGCTTTTAGAAATTTTGCTAACAGTTTAGCAAAGTTTGTCGTACTTACCTCCAGAGGACTTTCTGTGGTAACTGAGCAAAAGCAGCTGCTAGTTTTTCTGTCAGGTTATCGGAAAGATATTTGACTCCAGCACCAAATGACACCACCACAACTCCTTCAGATGCCCCTTCCACCCAGGTGGCCAGGTCCTTCAAACAAAAAGTCAAATTCGATGGATGACTTCAAATACCAAGCAGCCTTTATCTGTTAGTTGGTTCAGATTTTTATATCACGTTTTCCCATAGATTGTGGATTGCACTTCTTTCCCCAAAGCTAAATACCTGCTGGCCAGGGCTTAGTCGTACTGGAGCCTAAGTCACAAAATTCTGGTTTAAGCTTTGCTCTAGATCTTGAACACAAAGGTCAAAGCTGACACCCATTTGGAAGGGAACACTGCAGTATCAAAGGTGCCATCTTTTAGTTGAGATATTAAATCAGTCTGCCTGCCTGTTCTGGTGAATAGAAAGGTCTCTTGGCAGTTTTTTTGAAGGATAGGAAAGGATGGTACCTACATTTTGGCTAATATCATTAAAAAAAATTTATCTAATCATAATGCAAAATGGAAATTCTGTACGAGTTTGCTGAGCACCAACTGGCTGTTATTTCTCCTGTGTTGCGACAATGGTTGCACTTCAAAGCATGCTTCATTGGCTGTGAAATGTTTTGATTCTAAAAGGTTCTGTGCGCGCACAAGTCTTTCTTTTCTTCGATAATCGTGTTTTAAGGGGCACTAAAGAGGTGAAATTTATCTAGTACCTGAAACTGGCAAAGTGGAGCACATCTGCAACATGTAACTGGCTCAACGTTCGCTCAACTTCAACCGCACACAACTAGTGAACTGTGGTCAATCAGGAATCTGGAAAGTTCGAACATCTCAAATACTGAATTAACCTTTAGGGTGGTGGTGGGGCGGAGTGCTGAGCTTGTAGAGGTAGCAGACTTCAGTAGGAGCCGGGCAACGCACTTCTGGTTACAAACTGAAACAAGCTTAATGCACTGCCCTCTCTATAGCTTAGTGTCCCTTTAGCAGTCAGTAGCTAAGTCACCGTCTAATCAAAAAACTACCATTTGCACAAAGCATAATGCACCCAGTTTATACCACATTTGGAAAGCATCCCCTCTAAATAGGCATTGAGCCCTGACTAGCACATAGAAAGGACCCCAAGCTGTCATTGTGCTGGTACTTGGGGCTTGCAAGTCAATACAGCCGTTCATATTGTGAATCTGCAGGGATGGAACTATCAATACTTATTTCCCCAAATCAACATTTTCTCCGTCAACAAACAGGCAGGATGTGACTCCATATTATCATTTAAATTATTTTTCCTGCTTGACTGAAAGGGAACATGAAATTTGTTTTTATCCTCTAAACATTTGCGGAGCCAGCTTCCCTTTCAGTAGTGCTTGCTGTCCCCAAATCGACTCTCAGATTCTATTCCGTTCCATCCTCTGAAGCAACATGTTTCCTTGTGTTCACTTGCCTTGGGTCAGGCTTGTCAGTTCCATACTTTTGTCCTTTGCTGCTAACTTGTAAAACCTATTATTTCAGACAATGCCAGAGACCAAACTGGTGACCTTGAGACGGTAGATTCAAATTGCTGACTGCAATTTTAAACAAGGGATTAAATTAAGTCATATTTCTTTGTGCTCGCTCAACCTTTGTTTGCAATCCTGACAGTCCATGTAACTAAATAACTGAGGGGATCAATTTGAAGTATGGTCTTTCAAATCTCGTCTTTCAGACTTGCCACTAGAACAGCTGAAATACAGCCCAAGCTCTGTTTAAAATTCTCAATCTTCCCCCAGACTGCCTCATTACTTATGCATGCTGTGTAAGGTAATGATTCTGGAAGGAACAAAGTTGGAGATAGGAGACTGCATTAAGCTCCTCCCAATCTGGTGATATCACACTGGCTTGGGTAGGGATAAGGCAGAATAGCTCCAAGACCTGTGTACCCTTTGGTCTGCTTAGTCTTACGTTAACATCTTTGAAATTGTTACTTTTACCTGGTTGCTATCGTACAATATCATGCATCTTGTTTGAGACAATCACCTCTTCTCAGTATGAATCAGTTGGTGGCAGCAAGCTGCCATTCAAAAGCCAAATATGACACACATTACAGAACCACAGAAGAATTGTTATGATGCAAAAGGCGGCCGTTGGCCCATTATGTCTCTACCAGCTCTCTGAGCATTTTGACTCAGTGTCAATCTCCTGCTTTCCCCTGCAACCCTACTCATTACTTAAATAGAAGCAATCGTCTATTCTCTTCTTGAATGTCTCCCAATTTGACCTCCCCCCACGAAAATTCCTGCCAGTGCATTCCAGACCCCAACTATTCGTTGTGTGAAAAAGGTTTAAAAACTGAGTCAAAAACAAGATGCAGGTCTGGCGGCATCTGTGCAAGAAGAATCAGAGTTAATGTTTCAGGTTGAGTGACACTTCCTCATGATACTGCCAGACCTGCTGAGCTTTTCCAGCAACTTCTGTTTTTGTTCCTAATTTACAGCATCTGCAATTCGTTCGGCTTTTAAAACCTGAGACCTCTGGTTCTCGAACCTCTTGTAAGTGGGAACAGTTTCTCCCTGCCTACTCTGTACAGACCTCTTATAATTTTGAAAACTTAGATCAGATCTCCTCTTGTCTGAGAAAACAACTTCTCCAGTTTATCCTCATAACTAACACTTCTCATTCCTAAAGCTACTCAGAGATAACACAGTGCCGAGATGGAGGAACACAGCACAACTTTCCTGCTCCTCTGATGCTGCCTGGCCTGCTGTGTTCCTCCAGCTCCACACTGTGTTCTCTCATTCCTAAAGCTATTGTTGTTATCTCTTTTGGCACTCTCTGCAATGCGTTCACATCTTTATTAAAGTATGGCACCCAGAATTTGACACGATACTCAAGGTGAGCTCTAGCTCATGTCCTTTATGCCACTATTAGTAAAGCCTAGGTACTGTGTGCTTTAGTCACACTTGCTCTATCTGTCCTGCCACTTTTAATGAATTGTATACATTTCCATTCTGCTCCTTCACACCTAAAGAACAGTACCGCTCTTCACCCTGCAAAACAGATCCCACATCTCATCTCACTGCACCTTCCTGCACCACAGCCAACACAGACTCACCACACACCCCCTCCTCGCCCAAATCTATTAAAGCACAGATCTGCCAGAGTGGCACTATATTGTGACTCTAGTGTATTACCATCTGTGGCTGTACACAGTTCTTGTGCTCAGTTTTATTGGTAACTGTGTTGTGTTAACCCAGCTGCTAAATACAGTTCAGACTAACCATTGCATTGGTGTTTATCTGTAGCTACAATAACTCTAAACAGATATATAAAGCTAACAGAATTCCTGCTGCTATTGCCACTTCACTTGCCACCCAGGAGCTGCTTTCCTCTGGTATCGGAAAAGGAAGCATCAAAATTCCATTTCCTTCTGTTGAAATATCAATAATGTGGCATAGTTTACCCAGCTGCACTGTGTGAGGATCAATAAACACAAGCAGTGGCATGTTATTAATGTCATCAGGCTAGTAATCCAAAACCCCAGGTTAATGGGGATGTATGTTGAAATCCCACCGGGGTGAAAAGAAAATGAAATGTGAATTCAGTTACAATCAGGAATTAAAAAAAACAATCGTAATGTTGATCTTGTAGCCAGTATCACCCCAATCAACTCCATCATCTTCAAAGGCACCTTCCCATACAATTGCAGAAGTAATAACACTTGTTCTTTTACATCTTTCCTCCTCAGAGACACGGGGCCCCAAACATTCCTTCCAGGTGAAGCAACAATTTACTCCTTTAAATCTCGTCCACTGTACTCATTGCTCACAGCGCTGTCTCCTTTACCTTGGCAAGGCCAAACACAGACTGAGCAACCACTTTGCAGAACGCCACTGCTCCTTTTGCAACAATCTCGACCTTCCAATTGCTTGTCATTTCAATATACCACCTTGCTCCAATGCCACCATTTTAGCCTAGGCCTGCTCCAGTGAAGCCCAATGCAAGCTGGAGGGACAGCACCTCACTTTCCACTTGAGGACTTTAGAGCCTTCAGGATTCAACATTGAAGGTTGTCCTCTTTTAATTATGCCCTTCTTCTTTCTCCTACACTCCTAACCCCATGCCTAGTGTTGGTATCCTTTTGGCAAAGCTGATCCGTTTTCAACTGTCCACACTATTTTGCATTGACATCAATCCTTTGCTCTCTGGAGCACTCACTCCTTTTGTCCTTTGCTCCTGGGTACCGTCACCATCTGTTCCACTCATCTCTAGTCCCAAAGAAGTGCAAACCAAACTCAAAATGTTAACTGTTTCTCTGTCCACAGATACTGCCAGACCAGCACAGTTTATGTTTCAAAACTCCCAACGTCACAATATTTTCCTTTTATGTCAAATGTCACATGGACTCATCAGGCTGACCAATGTCCTTTACAGAATGACATCCCACAATCTTGATTTGACGTACATGACAAACAGCCACGTGAATGATTTTTTGCCCGCTGGGCAGTTAGGGGTGGGCAATAAATGATGGAACAGCTATCAGCGCCCACATCCCTACGAATGGATTGCATTTTAAAAAAAAACTAGTTGTGTACCTTCTAAAAGAGACACAGATGTTAACTGCAAAGCTCCTGGGGAAAGATGTGTGTGTCTTGTTCTGACATCAGAAATGCTGTGCATAGAAAATTTTCCATTCATGTTAGACCTTCAGCATCACATCACCATTTTAATTGGTGACTCTCCATCAACGCTCGCTTTGACTGCCTGCTGTCGTGTTGTTGTCAATGCCGGGTGCAACTGGAAAGCAATCACTTTGTTTTCAGTAAACCAGAATGGGGTGGAAATATGGCAGGGGAGAGGCTGGAAATAGCCTCAGGAGGTTTAACCCAGGAGTTGATCACCCTTGCTAAAATCATTCATAGTCACGATACCCATCCCCCACAAACAATTGCCTTGGGAGTTAGTCACAGTCCAGAGGATGATCCACACACACAGCTTGATCTGGTGTCTGCCACAATCAGCTGGTTGCCACCCAGAAGTGTACAGCTGACAACCAAAAAGATTCTCCACATATAAATATAGATAAGGAAAAGCAAAACATTCAGTGAACCAGGCTATACTTCTTAAGCCACATGCAGCCTACCTCTGTGAAATGCAGCTTTGTACAAGAGTGAGTTCTAATTGTTATTTGAACATTAAGTATGTCATGTCAAGTGATAATTTTATATACAAGACTTTGCAAACAGTAAACAGAAAAATTAAAGTTGTATTCTTCTGTATTTTTTGCAAATCCAATGATATTTTACAATTAAATCATTGTAGAATCGATTGTAAGTGGGTTTTCAGTCTAATAAGCAGTACAAGTGTGAAGGCAACTTCAGTATATTTCATGTACGTACTGTAAATTGCCACTCGTTTCTCTGGATCTGACCCTGGCACCACCTTGAAACTGTACAAGTATTAACTTGACAAAGCTGCCCTTCGACTCCAATTACTGTTTGTTTCAGTGAGTCACTTAACTGTTATTAGTGAGCAAGGCTCTGATTCAGACTGGCGAGGCGCGGAGGTAAAATAAAATATTAACCCATTTTCTAATTTGTCCTCTCTTCTGGACGGGATCTTCTAACCACTCGAATCCCTGTTACAATCCACCTGGATTCATTACTGCTACTGATTGTCTGGATACAGGAACACCCACTCTCTCCACACACTGTCACGGCTCTCTGCTGGGTCAACAGTACTAGTCTGTTGGCTGATTAGCAAGGCAACCATAGGGACGGTGGTGGCGTTGTGGTCTTGTCCCTGTACTACTTTACGAATCCAGAGGGGAGACACGTGTTCAAATCCCACCATGGCAGATGGTGAAATTTGAACTGACAAGAAGTTAGGTGGATTAGCCATGCTAAATTGTTCTGTTGTGTGCAGGCTTGGTGGATTAGCCACAGTAAATGCAGGTTTATGGGGATAGGATGGGGGGGTTGGGTCTGAGTGGGATGCTCTTCTGAGGGTTGGGGCAGACTTGATGAGCTGAATGGCCTCTTTCTGCACTGTAGGGATTCTATGATTCTATTAAAATCTGGCCAAATAGAAACAATGGTTAAAGAAAATCATTTGGTTCACTAATGTCCTTTAGGGAAGGATACAAGGTCCTTACTAGCCTCCATGTGACTCCAGACCCATAGCATTGTGGTTGACTCTTACTTTCCCTCTGCAATGATTGTTACTCGAACTGAGCGGCTTGCTCATTCAGATGGTGTAACAAAATGTTCGCCCAACTAGCGACATCCACATCCATGAATGAATATGCAGTTGGTAAATTATGTATTTCAGCATATTAATCCAAAGAATTATGAGAAAAATGGAGGCTTTCATTACAATTTATTTTCAGGTAGTGCCCTTCGGACAATGAAAGCATCCCAAAGTACTTCACAGGGCATGGTAATGTAATGCAAATTTATTACCAAGGATCTTTAGATCAAATAATACGATGTTCGTTCAAAGAGGTAGGTCCTAAAGAGTGTCTTGAAAGAATGAAACCAAGTAGTGAGCGTAGGCTGAGATAACTGAAGGTACAGCCCCTATCCATGGGGCTTTAAAAGTTGGGGGTGCTCAGGAGGTCAGGATTAAATTAGCACAGGCATTACCGACAGGATTGTGGGGCTAACGAGGTTTACAGAGATAAGAAAGGCAGTTGAAAACAAAAATAAAACTATAACATTAAAACAATAAACATGAGGTGTTGCTTAACTGCGAGCCAGTGTCAGTGGACACAGGGTTGATAAGTGAACAGAACTTAGCCCAAAAAAGGAGAAGGGCAGCAAGATTTTGGAGCTCTGGTGAAGAGTCATCCAGATTCGAAACATTAGCTTGCTCTCTCTCTGTGGATGCTGCCTCACCCGCAGTGATTTACGGCATTTTTTGGAATCTGCACCGAAAACAGCATCTGCAGTAATTTGCTCCTACAAGGTTTTGGATAACCTCAAGTACATGGAAGGTCACACAGGAATGCATTCTTAGTTGTGACCGATTGAATGGACTTATGAAAATCAAAGCACTGTCAAGGGGTCAGGGTCATTAGTAAATATTCAGAGATAGTAGGAACTGCCGATGCTGGAGAATCTGAGATAACAAGTTGTAGAGCTGGATGAACACAGCAAGCCAGGCAGCATCAGAAGAGCAGGAAAGCAGATGTTTCAGGTCTGGACCCTTCAGAAAATTCCTGGAGAAGGGTCCAGACCCGAAACGTCAGCTTTCCTGCTCCTCTGATGCTGTCTGGCTTGCTGTGTTCATCCAGCTCTACACCTTGTTCTCTCATCAGTAAATATTATCTTGTTCAGGTCCAACTTCACTTTAGCTATCTTTAAGCTCCGTATGTGAGCAGCTAGAAGTAACTGTGATCAGTTAACTCGATGATCTTATAGCAATGTGCAAGCAAATTTGTTTGCACGATAAATTCCGTACCAATATTGACACCCCACCTTGAGGTTTCGTCAACATTTTCTTACACTCTATGGAATTTCCTGTCCTAAAGTACAATGTTCACTAGCCAAAATATCAGGAACACCATTGGAGAAAATTATTAACCCAACTGAAACAATGGGCAAACAGTCATCCGAATCTTTTCCAGAAGAACTTGCATGCTCTACTTCAAAAACAAAGCTCTGGGCAGATAATTCCACTTCAAAAACATTCAATCACTGGATGTGGGCATCACTGGCCGAGTCAGCACTTACTACCCATTCCCAGTTGCCCTTGAGAAGGTGGTGGTGAGCTGCCTTCTTGAATCACTGCAGAGCATTTGCTGTAGGTAGATCCACAATGTTGTCAGGGAGGGAGCTCCAGAATTTTGATCCAGCGACATTGAAGGAATGGTGATATACTTCCAAGCCTGGGTATTGTTCAGGCCTTACGGCACATAGTGGGCTGCCAAGTGGAGTCATAAATGGTGAACATACAATCATCAGTGAATATCCTCACATCTGAACTTATGATGGAAGGGAGGTCATTGGTGAAATGGTTGAAGATGCTTGGGCCTAAGACACCAACCTGAGGAACTCCTGCAGAGATGTCCTGCAACTTCTATCACTTTACTGATGATCAATAGTATTCAGATGGGGAGGCAATTGGCTGGGTTGGATTTGTTTTGCTTCCTGTACAAAAAGAACATACCTGGACAATTTTCCATATTGCTTGAATCAATGACAGCGTTGTTGTTGCACTGGAACAATGTAGCTAGCTAGGGATGCAGCAAGTTCGGTTCACAAAATTTTTTTTCTGATTTCCCCTTTGTGTTTATCTTGACTGTGGCAACCCACCAGTGGGAAGACTCCATCACCATGTCACCGTAATCCTGAAGGCCTCTATCAGGTCACCCTCTTTAACATTCTCTGTTCTAGTTGGAAATTCCCAAACTTGTCAATTATTCCTGATAATATCTTTATGAATTTACAATGCATCTTGGTATTTATATAGACTCCCTATGAACTACATCCAACATTAAGAGTTGTCTGAAGATTTGCTCAGCTTTGCTTTCTCACCTTTGAGTTATGAAACCCAAAATTATATTTTTAAGTCATTTTTCAACCATGATGGGCAAGGGGATTTTCAATTGAGGAAAACAGGCATCTCAGAAATGCTGAGGTGGTTGTCAGGACTCCCAGTTGTGTCCCCCACACCTCTTGCACTTCTGCCACCCCTTCCCCTCCAAGAACTATGTTCCGTTATCCTCACCTTTCACCCCGTCTGTCTCTGTATTCAATGGATCATTTTCCACCATTTCCACCAACTGTCGTGCGGTGCCACCCCTTCTATACTCAGGAAGCGACAGTTCCCTGCATGACACCCTGGTCCACTCCTCAATCATCCCCTATCACACTGTCACACAGTATCTTTCCATGCAAATACAAGCGAAACTGTTTTACTTCCTCTCTCTTCACCATCTGAGGCCCCAGACATTATTTCTAGTAGAAGCAACAATTTGCATGTATCTCTATCAATTTAGTCAAGTGCATTTTCCACTCATGTGTGGCCTTCTCAATACTGAGAGGACAGAAGAATACTTATATTCAGTTTGCAGGCATGAGTCTGCACTTGTAGTCATTGGAACTCTCTACCCATCTCTCACGCAGATATCTCTGTCCTTGGCACTGTTTCAGTGAAGCTCAGTATAAGCTGGAGGACAGCACCTTTTATTACCATGAGGCACTTTGCAGCTTTCTAGATTCTAGATTCAACACTGAGTTCATCATTTTCAGATCCTAAACTGTTGCCCCCAGTTTGTTTCTTCATCTTTGCAAGTTTCAGTTTTTCTCTTATTTTTCACTTTCTATCAGTAGCACACTTGCTGTAGGCACCACTTTCGTTCCTGCCCCCTCCCATTAGGCCACCTTTGGCCCTGGAAGAACAATGCTCCTGTCTCTCAGTCTTTCTCATCTTCTCCCTCCTCCGACCTTCCTATTGTCCTTGTCCCAGTCAACCCTTGCTCAAAACAAAAATCATATTTCTCACTTTTCCTGGTTCTGATGAAAGGCCACAGACCTGAAGCATTAATGTTTTTTTTTTCCCCTCTCCACACGAGTATTTTCAGCATTTTCTGATTTCATTTCTGTTTATCTGCGGCCTCTTCGTCATATATTGCTGCACCTCTCCAAGTTGACGTTTCTCAACCCTTCAGTTTCGGAATTCAGATCAGTTACAGATCCCATAAACAAGAATGTCATTGATACAAAACCCCTGTAAACACCACCTGCTCTTTCTGCCTCTACTTTCATTTGCAATACCGGTTGCCAACACACTACACATCTACCATTCCTTGACTTTAAAACCAGAGGATCATCAATCTGAAATTGCTAAACTCAATGTTGAGTCTAGAAAACTGAAAAGTGCCTCATGGAAATAAGAAGCGCCGTCTTCAAGCTTATACCGAGCTTCAATGACACAGTGCCGAGGACAGAGATTTCGATGTGAGAATTACAATGACTGGGAGCTCTGGGTCATGCTTGCACACTGAATGGAAATATTCTTTATGCACAGATTGTGAGCAGATCACATTTAAAATGCTGAAAATCCTGAAGGGAATAGACACACTTGCTCATGACTGCTTTCTTCTTCAGCCTAGCGAATCCTAGTTTCTTTACCTCAATATCTGGTACGCTTTCCTGACTGTTCATTTTAAAACCTCAAAAGATCAGGTTCACCAACTTTCTATCTGAACCAGAGCTCCCATTACGCCATGAACATCCTGTGACCATTTATACTTCCTCTGGACCTATCTTGCACATTTTGCCTCACACTAATGTCACTATATAACCATTTAAACACTTTGGCCTCCACTCCTATTGCTTTGCTTTCCCACTCACCACCTTTTCTACAGCTACATAGTTGGTTTAAAAAAAAAATCATTTAAATCCACAAGAGATAACACAGTGTGGAGCTGGAGGAACACAGCAGGCCAGGCAGCTTCAGAGG
>JAHRHZ010000070.1:16560678-16598929 GCA_024137785.1 Ginglymostoma cirratum
ACCTTGTTATCTCAGATTCTCCAGCATCTGCAGTTCCTACTATCTCTCTACCCTCAGAAATAGCCTAGAAAGCCAATATCATCCAATCATAGAATCCCTACAGTGCAGCTAAAAAATATTTGGCCCACTGAGTCTGCACCAACCCTCCAAAGACCCAAACACAGCCCCCCACACTATCCTTATAACCCACATTTCCAATGGCGAATCCACCCTGCCTGCACATCCCTGGATACTATAGCAATTTGGTATGGCCAATCCACCTAACCTGCACATCTTCAGACTATTTCACGATTACAAAAAAAATTAACACCCTAGGGGGCAGACTGCTGGTATTTAGGTTACATAGTTGCCAAACCCAAATTATTTGTCACATCGCATTCCTTTTCTAAAAAAAAAGGAACAGTCAGAATTCTTCATTCAAAACAGGCTGTAGGAACTAGCTGTCCATAAATTGGCTGCCTGCTTGCCATGAAAAATAGCAAACAGATAGAAATAGCAAATATGCCTCTCAGCTCCATGAACCTGCTCCGCCATTCAATAGGATCATGGCTTTTCTGACATTCTTCACATCCACTTTCCTGCCCCTTCCCCATCACCCTCGATTCCCTGTCTGATCAAGAATCTATTACAGCCTTAAATATACACAACGACTCTGGCCCCACAGCCTTCGGTGGCAAGGAGTTCCAAAAATTCACAACCCTCTTAGAGAAGAAATTCCTCCTTATCTCAGTCTTAATTTGACACCCCTTTATTCTGAGATCATGTCCTCTGGTCCTGCACTCTCCCATGAAGGGAAACATGGTCTCAAGCATTTCCTCTGTCAAGCCCTTCAAGAATCTGGTATGTTTCAATGAGATCACCTCTCATTCTTCTAAATTCCACTAAGTGGAGTCCCAACCTGTTTAGCTTTTGCTCATAAGACAATCCCTGCATTCCAGATATCATCCTAATGAACCTTCTGCGAACAGACTCCAATGCAATGATATCATTCTTAAATAAGGCGACCAAAACTGCTCACAGCACTCCCGGTGCGGTCTCACCAGCACCTTGTACATATGCAATTAAGATTTTCCTACTTTTATACTCCAACCCCTTTCAAATAAGGGTCAGCATTCCATTACCTGCTGCCCCTGTGTGCTAGCTTTCTGTGTTTCATGTACAATTCAACCCCCAGGTCCTTATGTTTTGCAGCTTTCTGCTGTTTTTCTCCATTTAAGTAATAATCTGTTTTTTCATTCTCCCTTCCAAAAATGAACAACTTCATATTTTCCCATATTAGTCTCCTTTTTCCCCCACTCAATCTATCAATATCTCTATAGACTATATGCTTCTCCTGACTGCCTTTACATCTATTTTTGTGTCATCTGCAAATTTGGCTACAGTAAATTCACTTCCTTCCTCTAAGTCAGTAATACATATTGTAAACAATGTGGTCCCTGCACTGATTCTGGTCAAACCCCACTGGTTACAAGTAGCCAACCTGACAATGAACTCCTTACCCGACTTGCTGTTTCCTGCCCACTAGCCAATTCTCTATCCATGCCAATATACTATATCCAAAACCACTGGCTCTTCCGATTTAACCTTTTATGAGGTGCCTTGTTAAACATCTTTTGGAAGTCTAAATACAGCACATCTACTGGTTGCCCTGAAATAACTCCACAGAAGCTGTCAACAAGTCACCCTTAGACGTGGATAGTATTTGTCACTGATCCAGCTCCCTCAGTGCCAGCTCTTAGAGCAAACAAAACCTCTGCTGCTTGGCCTGCTGTGTTCATCCAGCTCCACACCTTGTTATCTCAAAACCTCTGACAGTTCTCTTTACATCTGTCAGCCAGGGCTCCCTGATTGGGCCAGGTTAACAGCCCGATTCAGGGAACTCACTTTCTCTGAGGTCCACCTGGCTGACCTCATTACAATCACTACATCCCTTCTACCTACTCTAGTTGTGACATCCTCGAAAAACTCTAATCAAATAGACACAATCTCCCTTTAACAAAGGGTGACATGGTGGGTCAGTGGTTTGCACTGGTGCCACATAGCACCAGGGACCCTGGGTTCGATTCCAACCTCAAGCAAGTATCTGTGCTGAGTTTGCATATTCTCCCTGTATCTGCATCGGTTTCCTCTGGATACTCTGGTTTCTTTCCACAGTCCAAAGACGTGCAGATTAGGTGGACTAGCCGTGGGAAATACAGGGGTAGGGTAGAAGGATTGGGTCTGGGTGTGTAGCTCTTCAGAGGGTCAGTATGGGCTTGACGGACCAAATGGCCTGCTTCCACACTGTGGCGATCCTATGATGATGATTCTGCTGGATTAAATTACAATTTTCCAAACGCTCTGTTATTACCTTTCTTAATAATTGATTCAACATTTTTTCAACAACAGGAATGCCATTTGGTAATCCAAGTAAAACGTGTGGAGATCTACACTGAACAGTAGCAGCTCAAGTATGGTACCTGTGACACAACACCTTGTGACCAAGGAATTAAAATGAATTAGAACGGGATTCATTTTGTGTTTTCAGTCTGCACTACAAGGAGTCACTGGTCTCTGTATAAGCACAGGATTAGATGGCAAAGTTTGGTTACAATTCAATTTACAAGCAAATAGTCTCCAGTTGAACAACACAGTCAGCCACAATGATCTGGAGGTCCCAGCTACTAGTGAAAGCCACCTTTGCTTTGCCATAAACTGCTTCCTGCCTTTGAGATTTTCTTGTTCAATGACCTTTGACTTGTTAAAACCTAACAACCTGTTCAAAGACAGAGGTTATAGTCTTTGTTCCCCACACAAGCCCCTGTACAAGAAAACTTTTTACCTGCTGACCGTGTTAGGGAATAGTATGAGGCTTCCACTCGCTGCCGTGTCCTTTCTGCGAGGAATTAAACCTGGAGAATTTAAAAGGCGTGTACACTTTTTTGTTCACAACCCGGTTTCACTTCCTACATAATCGCTCCGCCCCAATCTTAAAACCAGCCCAACAGGAAAAGCATTGCTCCAGCACAAGCTTTGATAATGAGTATCATCCCAATTACAGCATTCACTACTGGCTCATTGTCAACAGAAACTTAAATTTGTACGCTTCGGATTTTAAATGGCTGATTTTTTTTCCTCCCTGCTAAAGAAGACACAAGCAATCTCCAGGGTGTTTTAGTTTGAGATGAATCCAGATATTGCCAGATGCAAACAAAAAAGTTCACAGTTTCGACAGGGTTCAGTTACTCCCTCACCCCAAATTATTACAATTGACCCTCACCCGAACTGGATCAACCCACACTGAGATACAGCCAGTCCCTTATGTCAGCAGCTCCTCCTCGAAGCACTTTGAAAAAAATATATAAACATACTTTCATCTCCGCAGATTTAGTCTTGCATTAGCAAGGAAAGCCTTGAGTTTCTTTGTTCTACGCATGTGTACAGAATCGAACTGCTGTAGTGACTACGTATTTAAAGATTTTTATGAATAAGGTATACTTTTGAAATTAAAAAAAATCATGTCTGAGATGTGAGCTTTGCTGACACATTACCCTTCTCTCGCTGCTAATGATTGAGATGGTGGTGGTGCGTCGTAGATAGACTCATAATGCCCATTGGGAGGGAGCTGCAGCATTTTGACCCAGCCCAACTGAAGGAACGTAGATACATTTCCAAGTCTGGATGGTGAGAGGCTTGGAGAGGGGAACTTGCAAGTGGTGATGTTCCCATATGATAGAATGTTGCAGCACAGAAAGGAGCCCTTCAGCCCATCGCCTCCATGCTGGTTATCAAGTTACCTATTTACTCCAGTCCTATTTTCCAGCACTTGGGCCATATGCTATGGCATTTCAACTGTTCAATCAGAGTACTTCTCAGTGTTATGAGGGTTCCCAACTCCAGCACCTTTCAGGCAGTAGGTTCCAGATACTTATCAGCCTCTGGGTGAAAAAAAAAATCTTCAATCTCCTCTAAACCACCTGCCCCTTAGCTTAAGACTTTGGTATTGACTCCTCTACTAAAGGGAAATATTTCTAACTTACCTATGCCCCTCATAATTTTGTATAACTCAGTCAGGTCTCCTGCCAACCTTCTCTGGTCTGAGGAAAACAACTCCAGCCTATCTAGTCTCTTCTCATAGCTGAATCTCTCCACCCTAGGCACACTCATGGTGAATCTCCTCTGCATCCTCTCTAGTGCAATCACTTTCTTTGTACAGTACAATGACCAGAATTGCACAGTATTCCAGCTGTGGTTTAACTACCTTTATCTACTGCTTCATTGTAACCTCCCAGGTCTTGTATTCAATGCTTCGACCAATAAAGCAAGTATTCCACACGCCTTCTTGATTGTCTTATCCAATTGTCTTGTTGCCTTCAAGGATCTATGGACATACTCACCAAGGTCTCTCTGGTCCGCTGTAATTCTCACTGCCCTACCATTCAACATGTATTCCAGTACCTTGTTAATCCTCCCAAAATGTATCCCCTCTCCTTTCAGGATTAAATTCTACTTGCAATTTTTCCACCCATCTGACCAGACTATTTACATTGTCCTGCAGTCTGAGACTTTCCCCTCATGATTTACCACACCACCAATTTTCATGTCATCTGTGAGCTTACTGATCATACCCCTACACATAGCTGGATCATTAATGTACACAACAAACAGCAAGACACCTAGCTGTTACCCTATGATACACCACTGAACACAGGCTTCCAATTACAAAAACAATCTTTGACCACTTCCTGCCACTAGGGCCAATCTTAGATCCAATTTGACACATTGCTCTGGATTCCATGGACTCTTATCTTCTTGACCAGTCTCCCATGCAATACCTTGTCAAACGCTTTACTGAATTCCATGTTGACAACATCAGATGCACTACCCCCATTTGCACATCTGGTCACCTCCTTGAAAAACTTAATCAAATCTGTCAGACATAATCTCCCCCTGTCAAAGCCATGCTTTCCTTGATCAATCCTTTGACTTTCAAATAGAGATTACTTCTGTGCCTAAATCTGGCTGACATCAGACTCACTGTCCTGTAAGTCCTTGATTTATGCTTTATGGAGTAATGATATCACATTAGCTTCCCTCCAGTCCTCTGGCACCTTTCCTGTGGCCAGAGAGGATTTGTAAATTAAGTCACGGCCCTTGCAATCTCCTCAAGTTACATGAATAAAGAAATGCTTTGCATTCCAGACTAACTTGTTCTTTCTTCAAAAATGTGTGTCATCATTGACATTTTACTTCTACCCTGAATCTTATCCCCTTTGCAAATTAGTTTAAAATACCTCTAACAGTACTAGAACCCTCTCTCCCCTCGAGGGTGTTGATCGATCCTGTTTCCATTCAGATGCAACCTGTCAAAATTGCACAGATCCCACCTTCTCCAGAAATAAGAGCCAGTGATTTGGGACCGACAGCAACTTTTCAGCCACATGTTCATTTATTCCATTTGCCTATTCCAAAACTCATTACCACTAGCAACATGTCTACTGCCCTCATCGTTCTCAGACATAGAGGTTGGGAGTTTAAACAGTGCCCTCTAAAGGATCTTTGAGAGTTGCTAAATATGTACTGCTGCCATTGTGTGATGGTGATGATTTTAAGCTGAATCAGCCTCTTAAAAGATCACGTATCTGATTGGCAGAACATCAACAAGATCAAAAGTGATATGATTCAGTTGATAGGTATCAATGTGAAATAATATCAGCAGCTAATTAAGACTACTGAAATCATACAATAGGCCACTCAGGCCTTTGAGCCTGCTCTGCCATTCAATAAGGTCATGGCTGATCTGATTTTAACCTCAACTTCGCATTCCTGTATATCCAGAATGCCCTTGCACCCCTTTGGTAATCAAGAATCTAATTACCATTGTCTTAAAAATATTAAACTGTTTTGAGAGTCTGGTACAAATTTAGCTCATTTCTCAGCCAGTCAAACATTTACCCCTTTAATTGACTCAATAATATTAGTCTTTATTCAGTACCCTTTCCAATGGCATAAACTGCAAAGCAATTCCTATAAAGGACTTACTTCCGTGCCAGAAGTGTTACAGCTAATCAAGGTGGAGAGGAACTTTCTCCCTTTTATCCCACTCTACATCTGATTTGAAGAAGTAGTGACTTTAAAAAAGGATGCATTTGCCCATTAAGAGTGTACATTTCACTTTACTGCAGATGACAAAGAACAAGCCTGGCAGAATTTTCTGGGTTAAATACGAGGGGTTGGGTTTATTATTTTATTAAATAAAACCCACCACGGTAAAGCCAAAAATATAAAGACACATCCTGACTTCCAGAAAATTCATGCACAATCATAATTCAAAAATAATAATTATGTGATAGGATAGAAGGATTAAGTAATAAGCATAGATGGTCATTGGTTCAGTGCCTCTGGCTGGTCAGATGCTTCTTTGATGATCTGGATATTTTAATGTAAATTGTGCCCAGTTGATTTGGTTGTTCCTCTAGAGAGAGTGGTATTAAACATAACTTGGGTTTTAAAAGGTCTCACACTTTGGAGGTTTACTTCTGGCTTGGTTTTTTGTCAGAAAACAAGGCTCAAAGGGTTTTGAAGGTCAAGAACAAGGCTCAATAGTGGCAGCTGTTTGTCCCCAGTGCATCAGGCATTCGGCATGCCAATTTTCTGAAGAAGGGTCTAGGCCCGAAACGTCAGCCTTCCTGCTCCTCGGCCTGCTGTGTTCATCGAGCTCTACACCTTGTATCTCAGGTTCTCCAGCATCTGCAGTTCCTACTATCTCTGATGCCAACAAGATGGTTCCTTTTTTAATCATCCCTAATGAATCTTGATACTTAACTCTTGAACTGCCAGTGGTTCAGATTTGACTGTATACTCCAAACAGCAACATGGATAGTTTTACCATAGCCTGCATTCTAGGGAAGTGGATTTGAATGTCCTCTTTCCTCTGTAAAAGGTGCCATGTATATCAGGACGACAGCTGTTCACAGATCTCCAGCAAGCCTTTGCCTAGAGGGATGCTGCAGTGCCTGGCAATGACATAACTAGCATTGACATCTTTACGTCGAGACAGTTTCTTTGTTTCAAGTAAAATGTCTTGTAAAAAAACAAAAGTTCAATATAGCCAATTAAAGCTTGGTGCAAAGACATCTTAGATGAGAAACCCAGGGCTAAATTTTCATTATGCTGTTTAAGCTTCACTGGAAGATTTGCCATTTATTCCCTTCCAATAATATTGGTTCTTCATTGGCCGCAATCTATGTCAATAACAGCAAGCCTCTTCTTCCTTGATCAAATGCTGTAACGAGTTGAACAGATACTACCAAATCTTAAGAGCTGGTAACAGGATCAAGCAACACCATTCTTTTCTGTACAATTGATACAAAGCTGATTCACAGGGTGCGGCAGATTTGTCTATATCCAAGCATTAACCTCATCATCTACAATCAGGGATGGAAAATTACTGATGGTACAAAGCAAGGAAGTTATTATAAACAACATGCATTTGTATAAAATACAAAGCCAGCAGTATCTCCTGTAAGCAGCATCTCTACCTAAGCTGGCAAGTTCTGGTCCAAATCCCACTTCAGAATTTTTTGACCAAAGGAGGTTAATTTATAACATGGCCAAACAGGATAATTATCCATTTATAAATTTTTCCAATGTAGCTACAGCAGCCAGCAAGAATGGAAATCTTCTGGTCAGCCATGCTTGATATGTGCAGTGGCAGCAGTCACCCTCTGGGGACAGGCTAGCTACCTGTTCCAGAAAAAAAAACTAGCACTGGAAATAAACACAAAAGAGATACTTTGCCTCATACATCAGTAGATGTGGAAGAGGAAAGAACAAAGCAAAAATGCTTGAAATACTCAGGTGAGATAGCATCTATGGAGATAGAAACAAGAGTTATTGTCTCAGTTCAATGACCTATTGTCAAAAATGTTAAGATATTTAACAGGTAAGCAAGCTCAGTGGTTGGATAAGGGCATGAAGAGTGAGAATAGGAAAGGTCTGAAGGATAGATTAAATGACAAGAGAGACGATGGCACAAGGAGAATGAAATGGGATAAGCAAACGATGAGTCTAGAAGTGGAAAAAGGAACAAATATCATACCCGACTCCTGCTGCCCATAAAAGTGGGAGCAGTGTGCAACTTTCATGCAACGCTGCATGCTCAATGTTCCAAAAATACCCAAAAGATCAGCTACTGTTCTTCAAACTTGGAGCTTCATTAAACAGTGTGGAAGATGGAAGACAGGGTGGTGGTGGCCTGGCAAATTAAAACAGGTGAGCAGAAATTTAGCATAATGCCCCTGCTCACTCTACAAAGCAGTTATCCTATCACTGTTTGATAGCTGCAGCACTCATCCCCACCCCACCAATGGAAATATGCAGTTCAATCTGATTTTCGCTAGACACGTGACCATTTATGTTTCAGGTCAGAAACTGTCAAAACCTTTTGCATCTGATCGCTGCAGTCTGTGGCACTGTGTGTAACCAAATGCTACGGAGTCAAAGACCTCTCCAGGTCACCCTATTTCAAATGAGGAGTAGGGATGTTTGACTGTTTGAAATTTTTGAGTTTAACTATGGTGATAATGACAAAGGTGAAATCTTTCACCACTGTTTTTTCCGAAGGGTTTTACTTAATTTAGACTTCTCAAAAATTGGTTCTGCATGATCTTTTCTGTAAAAAGAGAAAAATTTTCTGAAACATGATGTGTTCTTTTTTGTATATCAGAGATCAGAGGGATATAGTATGCACATTATGCGACGTCCAGTTACATGTACAGCCTTAGAGAGACATATTAGCATGAAACTTGCGTTATAAGGTACTGACCAGTCTTTGGGGTAAACTTGGGAGCTAGACCCAAATTATAACACCATCCTGGACAAAATTATGCTAATTAGGCACATTACTCAACCATGCTGCATGTAACAAACTTGTGTAAATGAACATTTATTAACATACAAACCCACAAAATCAAAACACTCCCAGGATTCATAAAGATCTATCTCAGTACCACATCCCTAAAACCTGGGCCCAGATGCTTTCAAAATGTTTGCACACCTCCCCCACCTTAGCCAGTAATGGTAAACCACTGCAGTACAGTGCAACAACGTCCAATGTGTCCAGCTTTCACCTTAACCAATCTGTTGAGATTTTTTGGAAAGAATGGGTCACTACTGATGTAAATGGGAAGGTTACACAGGCAGTTAGGCACGAGTCAATGTGGATATAATATCAAATGCATATTAAATGTGGATAATGCACCCAGAAATTGTCAGCAGAGCATCAAGGTATAAGTAAAATTGTAGAAGCCAAATTCAGAGATTTGTCTATTCTTATTGTTTTCCAATGCAACGCTGAAGGTTTACCTTTGAAGAAATTTATTTGAAATAAAGCTGTCAAAAATAAACTCTCAGTTAACTGTCATCTTCCTTTCGAAAATGAGAGTTACAAAATGGTCAAGCTGTTCTCTTGGCATTGCAGCTGGAAGCCACAAGTCCATTTTCAAGAGATTGTGTATTTGTTTAACATGGCACACATTTTTAAATTTGTGGTGCATATGGCCACACACTCTCCACAAGTCCGGTGAGCATTGAACAATGCTGTCCTAACTGTACTAGGAAGAGCCCAGGACTGGGGAACAGGTTAAGTTTCTGCACAACATGAAGAAGCCTAAGAAAACAAGGAGGTTGAGCACCTTCTGAAATGCCTACTGGAGACCCTTATTGATACACACTGAATTGGGACAGTCTTCAGAACCATTTCGTAGCAATCCTGAGGGCAGACATCAGACAGAACTTGGAGCAGATTATTTCTGCAGGTTTCCTAGATCCAAATATGTAATGATTCTCTGAACAGGCTAACCAGCTGTCATCACTTGGATAATCTGTTGGTTTTGGAAATTCTCCAGGCCAAAGGCATTTTGGAATGAACTATAATGGACTGAAACTTCTCTGGCACTTTGCAAAACCAAAAAAAAAAAAAGTAAGATTAGTAGGTCCTGCACAATTTAAAAGTACTGTAAATGGCCATAAAATCTGTATCTTCACTGTCATGCTAATTGTGCATACCCCACTTTCAAAACCTTCACTGTAATTACACACTTAATTCTAGTGTGGCTGCACAATACATCAGCTATCAAATTAATGAAATGCAAAGACTTTTTAAAAAAAAAACTTGTGACATGGTTTATTGAATGTGCTACCTGTCTTTTCTGCACATGAAATCTTCATAATTTTTGCTCCTCAAATTTAAAAGAACAAACATTACTGATACTCAAATAGAACCATTTGCCAGTTTCCCCTTTTTCTTTTAAAAAAAATGAACTACATTTTTGGCATTTTACTGTTAGATGAAGTTAACATCTTGAGACAAACATTTTCATCAAAAAAATGTAATTTAAATACAAGCAATTGCCCTTGGAAAGAATGCTCAGATGCATGAATGAAGGATTTAAAAAGATACTGGAACTATACACTCCAAATTTTAACCATATATAAAGATCTGAATTCTATAATTTTACAAACAGAGCATTTCACAGTTTACACTCATTCACTATCAAATTTGATGGAATTCACAGACATGTCAATGGCCCCGCCCCGGTAGCTCCCACGCTTTTTCTTCGTCTTTTCATGTCTGAAGGATTTTCCTTTCGTGCATCTTAGATCGTGATTTGCCTTTTCACCCCAGTCTCCTGACGCTCCTTTCTGTAACACAAATTATCAATACTTATTTACAACACAGTGAGGGAAGTGATCCAGAGAACAAATTCTGAAAATTCAAATACGTACAATTTGAGAACATTGGAAAAAGAACTGCAAGGCAGCAAATTAAATGGTGCCTCAATTCAGCAAGATAGTACTCGGGCCCACTTTTCAAAAGAGTTAAGAGCTCAGTAGAAACAGGAGATAATAATGTGCTGCTGAGAGGGGTGGGTTACTGGTCCACTGGTATCTGGCTGTGTGGAATTGCAAGTCACTTCACAATCCATTGTATTTCAAGCCTTACAGTCCCTCTTCCCACAAATGCAGCCCCAGATCTCTGCTAACTCTCGGTCAAGTGTTAGACTATTGTGGAATGCAATTAAAGTTTAGCCTGATGTTACCCTCAGCTGACAAACCCACACAAACAAATACTCTCAACAAGAGTGAACAGAAACCAGGCACAATCTGGATACCTCTGCTATCCCTACCAAAGCACTGTGCTATTTTAAGTGAAATCAGGAAAAGCCAAAAGCCCCCAGTGTGACTTTCACTAGAATTACTCCTCAACATAATAACTTTTAGTCTAACACAAAGGACAAACTGAGTTCATTAAAACTTACTGTTCTTACTTGTGCCTGGTAGCATGACCTGAGAACCCTCAAATTTTAAAGATGGTCTCTGACTCACCAGACCATAAAGGGTTCCTTGGATGGTGCGGTGAATAAGGACACTAATATCTATTTGCACACCAGAGTATGCAAGCCTAGATTCAACTGCTGGTTTGCACTGAGGAGATCAATTTTAAAGTACAATAGTTCTGGCAGTGCTACAGTAGCCCCAAACTGGGAAGGAATGTAAAATTATGAACAACTACAAGGTCCCATTCATGGTTGCCCAATTGAGTGTTGCCCCCCCACAACCAAAGGTAAATGCAAAGCATTCATCCCTGACTGCAATACAAAACCAATAATCTCAAAACAAAAAGTTAGCAAACTTTTAAACGAAAAGCTTAACACAATAAACATATTCTACCTCTACGAGATCCACCAACATTCAAATGTCTCTCACTTACACTCAATAATCAGCAGACAGAATGGTTATTCTACCTATGCTGCAGAGAACAATCACCAGCCTATAGACCAACCTACCCAATGAAAACATCCCAGTATAAGCACTATGTAATGCACAGTTGATATATGTACTGTTCACTAATGGTTCCATTTGCTACTGCTACATGTACAAAATAAACCTGCTGTAAACTTTACATGGTTACTCATTCATAGAATGAAACATGGAACTTTAAATGAATCCAGTTTTACCTTTGCAGCAAACGAATTATTTGCAAGACGTGGATCAATTTCAACTTCTTCTTCTCTTACTCTACGGAAAGGAGTATTAGGTTGAGGGCTCTTTACAGAAAAAAAAAAACAGGGAACAAAGCACATTAACACATACTACCAGGTCTCACATTACGGGTAACTATGAAAAAGATCAGACGCAGGCCTCCACTACATAGTTCTCAAAGGCAGAGAGATTAGGTTCAGTGAGAACAGAATAGTTCAACACAGCTGCAGTGACAAAACTAGCTGGCGCTGATACTCTGTGGCCTTGCTAATACGCAGGTTTGCACTGCATTTCCAACTACACGATCTACAAATCCAAGACAGTGTTTCAAGTTACATCATCAGCAGGTCAACGATGAATTTCAGGAGGCAAACCACAACAAATGGTAACAACATACCAATTCCTCTCCCTCTATGTAATTCACAGATGCATAAAACACATCTCAGAGAATGAGGTTATTTCTTGCTTTACACTCAGCTGACCAAGCTCAAATATCCCAAAGTTGTTGATAATTTCTGTAACAGCAGAGCTGAACCATGGCTTCAACTCACGACCCAGCCAGATACTGAATTAATATTACCAGGAGTGCAATATGGTGAACTGAAACCTAAAATGCACACAATCGACAAACAACTCTCAAATCTGGGCTCAGCGAGGTGAAAGGACTACTGGTATAGGAAACAAAACTACGGATACTCAGGCACAATGCAGTGGCATTCACAAACTTATGCTCAAATTCCTTGAGCATTTACCCATCTTAATTAACTGGTTCAGACGAAGTAATTATCTGAGCAGAAATGACAACTCCTAGGCCCTTGAATCTCAGTGCAAGCAGCTACTGTTGCAACTTAGTCAATGTTTACTTTGCAGCAAGTTGCTGTAGGGACCTCCATGTAGATAACTGGCGTGGCCTTTTTATTCAAGAAGTTTTCTGGTGCTTAGAGCAAATAGCTTTGTAGAATTTAGAAAACCAGAATGCAGCCGACTCAGACAGATCAGGTTCTAGATTCTGCCCCTTGTAGTTTGCGAATATAACTTCAGACATGGTTCCCACTACTGATCACAACCCAGTGATTGCTGGTGGAAAGGAGACATGCATAACTGGCAGGCAGAGAATTAGGTTCAACTGCGTCGCTCTCCATAAACAAACAGTTTAGAATGACACTGTCCAAGATAACTCAAGGATCAAACAACCAAGATACACACAATTCCAACAGAAGCCAACCTTTAGGAGGCACATAATTAGCAAAATAAGCATTAGCCTAGGAATGATCAAACCCTCTTAAAGAATGTTACCTTAATCCCAGGTGTCAACTTGGACTGTGCCGTTTTCTAAAAGAGAGCAGAGTCACATATTAAGACAGTTTGAATTCTGAACTGCCAGAACACTCCACATAAACTACAATCTCCATGCAAAATGATTTAAATGCATCTTAATTAGACTTTCATTTTTAAAAAGGATGTGAAACTTTTCCCCACCACGATCTCACCTTTTTAGTTTTTGGAAATGTGTTTGGAGTTTTCACGTGCAGTTTCTGGCTTGCTGGAGTTGATTCATCTTTTCTGCCCCCTCCTTCAGACGAGGATGAGGAAGAGCTTTCCCTTTTCCTCTTGGTGTTTACTGTACCTGGGAAAGTAAACAGTCCCAAGCAACATGCCAAGTTAACTACAAAATTTGCACACAGCTGGCAGGGGGCTCCCAGACCCAGGTTATACTTCACAACTGGTTCAGTTCCAACTCACTCAAGATCACACTACTGCTGTGTGGATGCCCAAGCTAGACCACCTTCCACCACTGAGTGCACAGTCACAGAACAGATGAAAACACATCAGAACCATTGATAACGGGGAGATGACAGCCCAGTAGTATTAACACCAGACAGTTAATCCAGAGACCCAGGTAATGTTGTGGGGACCTGGGTTCGAATCCCACCATAGAAACAAGCATTTTGGGCAGGATCCTGATATAATTATTTCAGCCATTACTCACACAACTTAAACTGATCCAGGATATGGGCAGTGAACATGGACTAGGACAGAACTTTCTTGCTGAACTAACCCATCTATTTCAATCTGCCACCTTCAAACCAACAAAAATACTTTGATGCACATCAGTCACATTGGCTTCAAGCACTGGTCATGAGAAATGAGTCAACTCAACCAAAGTGCTATTTGTAATGGATAAATGATATAAACAAAAGCTTAATAAAGCACCAAAGGACTGAAAGTAGCCACTGTAGGGAGAATAAAAACAACAAGGTCCCAGTTTACAGTGTTATCCTCTGCATCTTGCGTTCGCCAGCTGTGGATTTGACTTCCCAAGTTGGAATGCCTTTCAGAGGCTGAGAAAGACACACTGAAGAGAGGTGTACTCCTACACCTCTGGAGGAGGTGGGACGTCAGCTCACGTCCACTGGCTGAGAGATCAGGATGCTACCACTGTGCCACAAGAGAAGATGGACAAATCAGGAGGAGTTCTCAAGCAACCAATCAAATTCACCCTTTAGTGATTGGTCCATTAACATGTTACAAGTATTTCATTTTATCTTGATGCTATCAAATCAATAAGTTGATCAGAGGATTGGATAGGGTGGTCAGTGAGAGCCTTTTTCCTCGGATGGTGACGGCTAGCACGAGGGGAAATAGCTTTAAATTGAGGGGTGATAGATATAGGACAGATGTCAGAGGTAGATTCTTTACTCAGAGAGTAGTAAGGGCATGGAATGCCTTGCCTGCAGCAGTTGTAGATTCGCCAACTTTAAGGGCATTTAAATGGTCGTTAGATAAACATATGGATGATAACGGAATAGTGTAGGTTAGATGGGCTTCAGATTGGTTTCACAGGTCGGCGCAACATCGAGGGCTGAAGGGCCTGTACTGCGCTGTAATGTTCTATGTTCTAACTCACCAAGAGATGTCGCTGAACAGGCTTTCAGACCCCTAACTTGATCCCACTGAACATTTGGCCATTTCCCCTCACTCGAGTTTTCTGAATTTTTTTCTTAAAAAAAATGACAAGCAAAACTCACCGTTTACAGATTGGGTATTCTTTTTCTCATCTTCATCAGAGGAGCTATCTTCAGAGCTACTCTCTGCTGCTTTCTTTGCAGGCGTTAACGTTGGTGTTTGCACATCATTCGGTTTTCGTTTAGCACTGTCTTCCTCTGACTCTGAACTTTCTGAGCTGCTGCTGTTTTCTGCTTTCTTGGCAGCAGAGTTTGCAGATGGAGCAGTGAATGCCTTTCTGACTTGGCTAACCGGAGTTTTCACCTGAGGTTCATCGTCACTAGAAGTTTCTTCAGAACTACTGGAGTCATTTTTACTCGTCACAGTTGCGGCTTTTGTTTTTGTAGCAACCGCTGGTGATGCTGCTTTCGTAGTCACAGCCGGGCCTTTTGCTTTCGTAGCCACAGCCGGGCCTTTTGCTTTTGCAGTCACCGCTGGCAATTTTGCTTTTGCAGTCACAGCTGGGGACTTTCCTTTCGCAGTCAATGATGATTTTCCTTTGGTGGGAATCGTGACCTTTGCTGCAGGTTTTGCCTCCTCCTCATCACTGCTGGAGTCGTCAGAATCTGAGCTGCTTTCATCAGCAACAGCCACCTTGGCTGCCGGCATATTTTGCTTTCCTGGTTTTACAGACGCAGCAGCTGGTTTAGCAGTTGGTTTGACGGCAGCAGTAGCCGGCGTGCTCTCGTCATCAGAATCACTCGAGCTGTCAGTTTCCGAACTGCCCTCTGCTTCCTCTGTTTGGGCCGGAGGCTTCACTACTGGTTTTGGTGCAGTTTTCAAAGCTGGCTTGGGAGTGGGGTTTGTAGCTGGTTTTGATGTGGGTTTTGCCATAATCTTCGTTTTGGGTTCATCTTCAGAACTTTCAGAATCTGAGAAGGTTACAAATGGAACCGTTAAATCCACCTTCCTCTCAAAATAAGGAGGACGACAATTAGGCAATTTGTCAGCAAAACACCACCATCTATCTGTATGAAGGAAACGCCTTCAGCAGCAAGAAAATGAGAAAGATTTTCACCCTAAAGACTTGATGGCAGAGTAAAATTGTAAAGAGTGGGATGTAAACTCTCAATGCTCTCAAAGATAACAACGCTATTACAAACATAAACATAAGTTGCTGGAGAAACTCAGCAGGTCTGGCAGCATCTGTGGAGAGAAAGAGTTAACATTTCAGTTCCAGGGAGACTCCTTCAGAACTCAAGAGAAAGAGAGTTCTGAAGGGTTGCTGGATCCAAATAAATAGCTTTCTCTCCACAGATGATGCTAGATCTGCTGAGTTTCTCCAGCAATTTCTGTTTTTGGTTCAGAATTCCAGCACCCGCAATTCTTTGTTTTATTTTAGTGCTATCACAAAGCCCAGTTCGACAGTTATGAATAGTTTTACATAAAAAGGGTACTGCCTTGGAATAAAGAGATCAACACCTTTTAAATTGACGGCCTTTAATGTGTAGGAAGCCGATGCTTTCTTTCCAAAATTAGGGGTTCATCCACATCGATATCTGCTGGATATCCCACAAAGATGAATTAAATCATTTGACTAAACTCTGAACACTTAATGAAGGCTTCAGAACTTTAAACAAAAACAAACAGCCCAACGCTTACCTCAATTTTTCTTGAGGTTGTCTCATATCACATGAACAGTAACATTTTGGAACGTAATTATGCTCCAGATTTAATGAACAGCAAAACCATTTACATTTATCATAAGGGTACAGGGTGCAACTTCCTCATCTGGGAGATCAGATTTCTCATCTTCTTGTAACCATAATTATATTCTAGGTTTAACTAACAGCAATAGCATTTACATAAACAACAAAATTAAACAAAAAAAAAAAAAAAAAACAAAAATGGATGCTGGAACCCTGAAACAAAAATGGAGAGTTCTAGAGAAACACAGGAGGTCTGGAATTGTTCTGACAAAGAGTCACTGGACTTGAAACAATAACTCTTTCCTCTCCACAGATGCTGCCAGACCTACTGTGTTTCTCCTTCATTGTTTCTGTTTGTGCAAACAAATTCACAGCATGAAAATGAAAAAGACGTCTATCTCCCTAGCTGGGAGATCAGACATTCCATCTCAATATGACAGTGGGAGCAGAATAGATAGCTAGTTTATCTAATAAATGACAATTTCTTACCGGACTCACTGTCAGAACTGGAATCTGCCTTGGCTGCAGTTTTCTGAGCAGCAGCTGGTTTCATCACTGGCTTTGGAGCAGATTTTGATGGTGCAATTTTCGCTGTTAACAAAGAGCAAAGAGCAATCTGTGTCATGTTAAAGATATCAGGATACAGTAGAGTAATGGCCATGGCAATGATCTAGTATGGCACACTACATTTTAATAAACCTTGTAACTTAGAGGCTGGCACCAGAAAGAAAGTGACCATGAAAAGATACCAACTTGTAATGGTAAAAAAAGCCAAGTAGCTTTCAGGGAAGGGAACCGGCCACCTCCTCCTGGTCTACACTGAACCTCACTATATAATACACATGATACAGCTGAGTTAATACAGAGTGCATTGCAAATGCCAAGATGGCAGGCAAAGTTAGTTGGCACTAACGATAGCCATGGCATAACCTTCTGTTTCCCTGACCACTCTCTTACTGCACATCTACCAGCTGCACCCCTTGCTGTATGATCGTGCCTTTACTCGGTCAGTTTAGCAATGCCAAAGCTCAAGGTGCCAGGTGAGGCACCGAAGGCGCTTTCCAAACATGCCACTTGGTCAACGGTTTTCTAATTCATTTCATGGCACTTCTTTAGCAGATCACTGCTGGAAGTTTTATTAAACCATACAAGTAAATTCTGCTATTGGTTTAAGTAAGGTGCACTCAGGCCTTCGACTACAAATCTGTGTTTCTGAGCACGCCTGGTCATATTGGTAATAAAGGTAAACTCACCATAGTCCAACTGGACCACAGGGCTGCTCTCGAGTGGTGGTTTAACCCGAGGGTCACCGTGCCTCAGGCAAGGGGCAACGTTCAGATTAAAGAACTTTCATGATAATCTCAGCTGGTACAGGAATTGGAACCCATGCTGTTAGCATCCCTCTGCACTGCAAAACAGCTGTCCAGTCAACTGACCCCTTCACATTGGTAATAAGCGCAGCTGAGTCACTATCCTCTAAAAGTGCTTAACCATTAAGTAGCAGAATAAAATTATTCCAAGGAAATCACCACCACCTTCTCAAGCCAACAAGGATGGATCATAAATGCAGCTTCGCCGGTGCCACTCAAATTCAGAGAACAAACTTCTCATTTCTAGACAATTAACCAAACACCTATTTAAATTAATCTAATTTCAGATGCGGTTACTAAAAATGTGCACTCCAATTTTTTTTTTTTAAAAACAAGAGGAACACAGTTCAACAGAGGAGCTTTTATTAGAGCTGAACAGTAATCTCCAAAAATAAGACATCTGTAAGTGCAGACATCCTATACAACAAACTTACAACGCCCACTTGCTCCTGAGGTGTGTAATAACATCTCTAAATGGATCGATTATAAAAAATGTCTAAACTGAAATAGCTCAGCACTTACTAGCAGGTTTCATGGGTTCCTCATCAGTACTGCTGTCAGAACTATCCTCTGAAGAGTCACTGCTCTCCTTTTTAGTAGGGGCTGCTGTTGCTTTCTTGCTTGCACTCGACGCTGGAGCCTTTTTTACAGCACTTGACGCTGGAGCCTTTTTTACAGCACTTGACGCTGGAGCCTTTTTTACAGCACTTGGTGTAGGTGTCTTCTTGCCTGGAGCTGCCTTCTTATTCTGTTGTGTAGGTGGTGGCACTGCATTGTAAGCACCTAAAAGAAACAAAGTTTTTAAGAGGGTCTAAAACTATTGTTGATGGTTTTGGGTAAGTTTGCCCCCTTCCTGATGCCATTAGACGTGTGACACTAGGTAACATTTAGCCAAAAGCTTTAGGGTCAGGGAAGAACGAAGACAGGAAGGATTCAGATCTGTGAGGGAGCTGTGGCCTCACGTTACTTTGTGAAGTTTGAAAAATAACTTACTGACATCACAGGAAACTCACGAGTGGATTGGTTTTTGAGGAACTGCTATTAGTCACAGCGTTTGAACTGAAGTAATTTTGTGAAACACAAGTTTAGAATGTTATCGTCACTTAGACCAGTTCCAGATGCAGCCCAGTAGTTTACAAATGCAGCAATAATACTAAGGAAATAGCCCAATTTATTCTGGTATTGCAGAACTCCCCCTTACCCGGCTTTGCGTTTGGTTTTACAGCCAATGCCTCGTCATCGGAGCTGTCAGACTCCTCCTCACTGCTTGAGCTCTCCTTTTTAGAGGTCGCTACTGCTTTAGCAGGGGTTGTAGCTTTTGTATTCTTGGCTTTTCCTGGAGCTGACCCTGGCTTAGCAGGCACAGGCATCTTGGGCATTACTTTCTACATAGAATGGGAGGAGAAAAACGATCAACTCTCTCAGGCTTACAAAATTGCACAGCAGCTTACCACCCTCATCTTTATGAACGTTATGAAGAATCTTATTAAGTTATCCGTTAGATCTCAACTTTAAAATATACCACATAGGACAAACTAAAGTTTACTAACCGATAAAAGTTGGTGGCAGGGTCAATGGGAAAATGGATGGAGATGCACATAAGATGGAGGATGATCAGAACTCTTTCAAAAGCTAATGGAAATAACGGGTCCAATTGCTTCCCCGAGGCACTCTGTGATTCTATGATCTTTCCAAATAACTAGCCGGGGCAATAAATACAGTACCAGAAATTCCAAGAATTCCTTGTAACAATTAAGGTTAGTATTCTATACCAGACCTTAGCTATTCAGTACTGAAATTATAATAATCTTTGAGTGTACAAGTTGCCTTTCTCTACAATCTATTCAGATTCAGCTTGCAAACCTACATAATAGGGACACAGGAGGGCAAGGAAAGGAAGGTTGGTTGGGCATAAAGACAAGTGCATAAACTCACAGCAACTGCAAAAAAATTACATCTTGTTTAAAGATAAAGTATTCCACACTAACAGAGGGAAAACAGCAACACATTTAATGACACCGATATAAAATACTTACTTTCGCAGGTGGTTTCTCCGGAGAGTCAGAGTCACTAGAGTCGTCACTGGAATCGTCCTCACTGCTTTCCTCAGCGGCCTGATTGACGGGTTTTAAGGCTGAAAACAGAAAGCAATTCTTTGGGAAACAACAGTTCAAAAAATGCAACAAAAAACACACTTGAAAAAGAAGAAATGCAAGTCACTGCAACATGCCACTTGGCATCAAAGATCAATTACACTGGTTACTTAGTTGCACTACCACATGGGAATGTTAAGTGATTCAATTCTGCATCCCTTTCACTTGATACAAATGCCCAGCTTGATATCTAACTTTTGGAGAATTGTCTCTACCTGGTTTCACTGGTGCTTTTGCAGCAGGTTTCTCATCCTCTGAGCTGTCTGATTCTTCACTGCTGGAACTTTCATCTTTCTTTCTGGCAGCTGGCTTGGTGACAGCAGGTGTTTTAGTTGCAGGAGCTGCAGCTTTAACAGAAACAGCCTTCTGCTGGGACAGGAGTGGGGAAAAAATGATGAAAGTTAAAATAATCACCCCTGTTGAACGGAAAGCTAGAAATGCTCACAAGAGCCTAATAATTCTGACAGTATCTGCAAAGAATCTCAATCAAAGGGAATGCGCAAAAGACAGTTTATTGCTAGGTTTAGTACAGATGAAGTGTCATGGTTATGATGAATCACAGATAGGATGACTGCCCACCTTCAAGAGGCAAATAACTGGCAAAAAAAAAACAAACAAAATTTTGCTAAATCTAATTGTTACATGTAATTTTGCAGAGAATTAATAGGCCTTTTGAGCCAATTTGTCTTATATTATACACTTACATGCCTCATATTAACTTAGTTTTCTAGTTATTCAGTTGTTTTTAAATCATAAAGGATCTAAGTTGGCTTAAACAGTCAGTAATACTGCCCCTCACTTGTCCTTGTCATGGAAGGAATCTAGTGATCTGCGCTAGACCCCTGAATTCCAACAGCACACCAACACTGAACCCATAAGAATTAGTTTGGAAAAGGATCAAAGCGTTGACTAGCATTTGCACACACATTCCTGCACGATAATCATGTGTCCAGATAAAGTTAACAGGAAAGGCACAATTTACATCAACCTTACTGATTACTCGACACAGAAGGTGGCTTTGATTTAAGTCATGTTTCACCTGTGGCACTGAACCCACAACGAGCAGGAGTGGTACAAACCATCACTTACTAACGGAGTTTACACCATGGCTCATCACAGTCAGTTCAAAAGGTTTGGATCCTGTCCTATAACAAGCATATTCCAAGTATTTTATGTTCTTACCTGTGGGGGTTTTTTTTCTTCTTCAGATTCTGAAGAACTTGAATCTTCGCTGCTGCTACTTTCCTTCTTCGAAACAGCCTTTTTAACTATGGGTTTGGTTACAGCTGGCACTGGTGGCTTGCTCGCTACAAGCATGATAAATAACAAAGTTGTCAAACAGGGTGGCAATTCAAGAGCATTTCAAGCAATCTGCAACATCTGGCTCTGTGCAAATGGAAGTATTTCAATGTTTTGCAACAAAAACAGACTAATTTTCTACTAAAGCCACCACCTGCAATTGGGTACGGGATGTGGTGACAGTGAGCAATGAGCAACTCCTCCGTTCTCCCAAGTTACATATGAACACTCCCTGCCTCGTACAGAGTGGCTCCTTCTTCAAATCAGTTCTAAAAGCTGATTGTCCAGCTGGTCCCTTCTATTTCACACAATGTGGACAGGCGCCATTAAGTAGGTCTTAAACAGGCCCAATCCTATTTTCTGGTATGCACTCCCACTTCGATATTTGTCCATCTATTTTAAGGCTACGGCAGCAGATAATGGCACTGTTTGGTACCACAGAGATCAGTTAAATCAGTGCTAAATAGCAGAAATGACAAAAGAGATTAAATCAACTTATTAAATACCCTCAAACACATTCAATTCTCCCCACTTACATTCTTCGATGACTTAGAAGAAAGTTACATAGAGAAGTTAACAGGGTCAGTTAGCTCAGTCTGGAGCTGGATGAACACAGCAGGCCAGGCAGCATCAGAGGAGCAGGAAAGCTGCGTTTCAGGTCAGGACCCTTCTTCAGAATCGGCAGTATTTACTATTTTGGGTCAGTTAGCTCAGTTGGTTTGTGATGCTGATTCAAGCAAACTGCATGATTCAAATCTTGCACCAGCTGAGGTTACTGCGAAGGCCTCTCCTTCTCAACCTCTCCACTCACTTGAGGCACTTGTTCCTCTCCGGTTAAACCACCACCAATCCACTCTCTCTAATGAGACAGTAGCCTTATGGGCTATGCCAACTTTACCTTTACTCATGTAAAGGATTCTTTTGATTAAAAAAAGCAGAGTTTCACACAATGAGTTAGGACAAATGAAAGCCAGCTGCTTCAGGGCAGAATGTTAGTCAGCACAGCATGGTGTACCAGCCTAAGTTATACAAGCAGACCTTGGTGCAATGTGTCTATTTTTGTCCAGTCACAGATCCAAACATGAATTTCTCCAGTGGCTCATATGCAACTGTACTGTACAGTGCAGTACTGAGCTAGTGTTTAGGAACATGCTGCAGCAATAATAGTACTGGAAAGCAAAGACAAACTTGACTGCAGATAGTTATCTACGTGTACAAGAAATAGTTTAGCTGTGAACTCTGAAGAGAAACTTATTGCTGAAGCTTTTCCATCTTGGATGAAAAGATTTTCATCAGGACAAATGCAAGAATGCCAAATTCTTCAGGTGGTCACAACAACTTATACAACAGCAGAAAAGGGTTTTGAGATGACTTGATTTGACAAGTCAACTCCAATTGGCTGAGACATTGTTGTGGAGAAAACAGTGTAGAACTATTGGATCCCCATACTTCTAGGTACCTGAAACAAGACACGAAGGCTTGAACATACCCTTTTCGTTTACAGAGGACAGGTGTCTGCATACAAATATGTTGCTTGTATGAAAGTGTAAAGGAGTCATTTAAAAAAAAAAAACAAAATATTTGGGCACAGCATGACACTTTCATGGTTATTGTATCCTGAGGTAGGACTTGAACCCAGACTTTCTGGCCCAGAGGCCAGGACACTGCCACTAAATGGCTCAATAGAGCATGAGCTAATTAACAATAAAGCTAGTTTTGTTCTTCAGCACACAACATAGCTTTTCTTGAAAAGGCCTGACACATTGGGATGATTTCTGATGAAGGGTTTAGGCCCGAAACATCAAGTTTTCCTGCTCCTATGATGCTGCTTGACCTGCTGTGTTCATCCAGCCCCATGCTTGTTATCACACATTGGGATGTACCTGGTTTCTTCGCAGCTTTGTCATCATCGGAACTGTCTGAGCTGTCAGAGCTACTGGAGCTTTCCTCTTTCCTTGCCTTTTTTGCAGGCGGCCCATTGAGTATAAGTTTTTTTTTCTTTGCTACATCAGATGACCTGTCGGAATAAGTTTAAAAAGAAATGTTAAAAATCCTGCACAGTGAAGGCCAATCATTTTCACTGCTGACTGTTCAGGATCGATGTTAAAGATCTGAATACTTCCAAATTTCCAACAATTAATGTGAACTATTAGGAAATCAGGAGACGATGAGTAAAGTACGTGGATGTCAGTTCCCAACTCTCAAAAGATGTTTCTGGTGAATGATCATTTCACAAAAATATCTTCATAATATCCATCTTAACAGGGTGACTATTTATTTCAAGTGTAAAATAACTCAAATTCAATTAATTTGTGGGAGGTGTGCTGCAATACAACAGAAGATTGTAAAACTTCTACTAAACATGTACAGAATTGGCCGAATAGTAGGTGCCACATTAAACACTACTTTCTCGGTCAAGCACAGCAGAGATAGCAAATTAATTGCTGTATTAAACACTGCTTTAACAGCTTTTGGTGTTGAGTAGCATTTTTTGTGCTACTTCCAGAGCATTAATCTGAAAGTCTGCACAGACCCATGAATAGTGAGAGATTTCCACCACATTGTGAGTGAAATGGTCCCCAAGGACTGGATTTTCACTTACAAGAACTACACTATTATATCCACAAAACTAACAGCACAATCTGGCAATCACAGGGCACAGTAGCCACAGAAATCCAGCAGTCAGTGATTCCCTACTCCTCCGTAGGATGCACTGTTGATGGTCTCGAAGATGGAAATTTTTTGATATTACCAGAATTGATATGAACGCCCACTTATGTGTCATCACGCTATCTGTACATACCCTTGAATATTTTTCGTAATGCTGAATGACTTGTAACAAGGTTCTAAGTTCATAATTATCACCCGACAACCTTTGCAGCCCTGAAAAAGTTCTGCATGGGGAACGTCAAACACATCCATTATACCATAGACTTTAAACTTTCAAAATAAAGTTTACGATATTTCAGCTTCTACTTTAAGCCTATATGTCCCAGTTTTTATTTGGCTATCCTTAAATAAGACAACTGTTCACTTGCTGACTGAAATAATGCTTCAATGTGATTGGTTACTGATAATGCTTGATGATATCACAACTGCCAGATGCCAGAGATCCCTCGAATTGATGCCAGCATCCATGTAATATCAGAGAAAGTGAAATTCATCTCACAAATAATCACTAGATTTGTGCAGACAGCTTGGTTTGAATACGATGCCAGCATTATCACTCAGCAGCAGTGAATTACTGTGAAATGCTCTAATTTATGAAGGCATTCTTCCCCTTGCCCTTTTACGAGAAGTGTTATTTTAAGATTCTTGTCAAGCAAAAAGACTGTAGCTCTTGAAGACCACAATGGGATCGATAACGTTAACTGCACGAGACACATGGAACCCAAGCTCAGCAGCTCATCCCAAGGGCAGTTCCTCAGACAATGCAACATTCCAACACTACAACTTAAGCCAAGCTTAAGACTCTCAAGTCCCTGAATAAAGTTCAAACCCAAAAATCAAACTAAAACACAAATGCTCATACTCACTTCACCCAGAAGTCATAGATATCCACAAGAGATGGTGACTTTACATCTGGAACTTTCTACAAAAACAAACAGAAATAAACATCTAAATAAACAAACTTCAACATAACAATTTATGTGGTACCATAATGCATGGGAAGATAGACATCTGTTTTTGGAAGTGCTGTGCCCACATTTGCAAATATTTTGTAAACGCTACAGGGCATTTCAATAAGGAATTGAGGTTGAAACTAAATAGGTATTGGGGGCTTAGCTATTCTGTTTAAAAAAAAACCCAGAGAGAAGTTGGAATGCAGGCTTCAGAATCCTGAATTAATTCACATGATGTGGAACAATTTGCAGATCAATCCACAGATGTCTTGTGTTCAGAAGTGGTTTACGAGAATGCTCTCGACTGGAGGACTTCAGTTATGAGGAAAGAGTGGATAGGGTAGGGTCATTTTCTTTGAAACAGAACAGTCCATGAAGGGGGTTTATAAAATTATGAGGGTTCCAGGTAGAAAGGCTTTGAGTTAATGGGAGGAGGCAGGGCTCTAAACCCTGGGCATAGACTTAGGACAAAAGGTAGCTTTAAGAGAGGACTTCATGGGAAATTGTTTCACTCGGAAGGTAGAGGGGATCTAGAGACAGAAACTGTCATAATATTTATGGAGTACTTGGATATGCACCTGAAGTGCCGTAATCTAAAAGGCTACAGACCAAGAGGGAGAATGCTACATAGAGCTGGACAGTTCCTCATCAGCTGGCAAACAGAGCGTGCAAAATGGCCCAATAATAGGTTGTGAGTTAATCTCAGCTCAACCTATTTACTTCCAGCCCTGAGCCATTATTGCTCACGATGGATTCAGCTCCTTGACCAAGACTGGAAGGAGCTACTTTACCTGTCTCTGTAACAATTATCCCGCTAGTCAGTTAAGAGTTTTAGGGGAGGAGATCAAGAAAAGAAAAACAAATCTATAAATAATAAATTGATCTGAAACAATCTATTTCCGCTAAGTCCAATCACAGGGGATTCATAAGGTGTAAGTCATAGCAATTTGTTCACCAATTTTTATTTTAAAAAACAGTTTTTACACATTTGCCTGGACTGTCAGCTCTCCCTGCTTAGTGTGGCACCTCTGTACTCAGAGCAAATGACATGGGTGCAGGCACAGTCTCTTCCATCTGAGCCTTCCACCATCAGTACAGAGACAGGTAGATTATTACGTAGAACTGTGACAACAGACCAAGAGGTCATTCAGCCCTTCGACAATAATCAAATCAGTTCCATTCCCACTGGTCCTACACCATTCCTGTTCCACTCTCTACCATTCCATATCCCTCCCTGGTCCCATTTGCACTCCGCCATGGCTTTGTGTCCACCAGCCCCTTTCACAGAATCCCTATAGTATGGAAGCAGGCCATTCAGCCCATCGAGCCCACACCGGCCCTCTGAATAGCATCCCATTCAGACCCACCCCCCAACCCTGTAACCATGCATTTCCCATGGCTAATCCACCTACCCTGCACATCCCTGGGCATTATGGGCAATTTAGCACGGCCAATCCACCTAACCTGCACATCTTCGGATTGTGGGAGGAAACCCAGACAGACACAGAAATTCCAAGATGGCAGCAGAGTAGGACACTCCAGCCAGACTGTGTCCGCTCTTCTTTTTCTTTTCTTCTCTTTTCCTCCTTCCTTTTAGTGTTTTTTCTCTTCTTCTCCTCCTTTCTTGGCCTCCAACGACTCCTGGCCAGCCGTAGCGGCCTCCCGGCATGGCAGTCTGAAGCAAACGCCCATCCTCACAATTCTGAAGGTGAAGTCCGAAGTCTGGAGCCTGGGTCTGGTGCGGACTGGACACTAGGTGCCAGTGTGGTCTGGGTTGGAAGACCATTGTTTTGAACTTTAATTTGTGCAACACTGGGAATTTTATTTCCCTGTTTTCTAAGGTCTTGTCACTAGGTACCTCTGTACCCAAGATGGCGCTGCAAGTGGCAATGTATAAAAACTTTTCACCACCCTCATTGAGTACTTGTGACAATAAAGTTAATTCATTCACACGCAGACCCTACACAGTCAGTCGCCTGAAGGTGGATTCAAACCCGAGTCCCTGGCGCTGGGAGGTAGCAGTACTAACCGCTGTGCCACCCCATTCTCTCATTCCATCCCATTTCTTGCCCCTCAGTACCATTTTAAGACCATAAGACGTAGGAGTGGAAGTAAGGCCATTCGGCCCATCGCGTCCACTCTGCCATTTAATCATGTCTGATGGGTATTTCAACTCCACTTACCCGTACTCTCCCCGTCGCCCTTGATTCCTTGCGAGATCAAGAATTTATCAATCTCTGCCTTGAAGACATTCAACGTCCCGGCCTCCACTGCGCTCCGTGGCAATGAATTCCACAGGCCCACCGCTCTCTGGCTGAAGAAATGTCTCCTCATTTCCGTTCTAAATCGACCTCCTCTAATCCTAAGGCTGTGCCCATGGGTCCTAGTATTCCCACCTAACGGAAACAACTTCCCAGCGTCCACCCTTTCTAAGCCATGCATTATCTTGTAAGTTTCTATTAGATCTCCCCTCAACCTTCTCAACTCTAATGAATACAATCCCAGGATCCTCAGCTGTTCATCGTATGTTAGGCCTACCATTCCAGGGATCATCCGTGTGAATCTCCGCCGGACACGCTCCAGTGCCAGTATGTCCTTCCTGAGGTGTGGGGCCCAAAATTGGACACAGTATTCTAAATGGGGCCTAACTAGAGCTTCATAAAGTCTCAGAAGCACATCACTGCTTTTATATTCCAACCCTCTTGAGATAAATGACAACATTCCATTCGCTTTCTTAATCACAGACTTTTCCTTCTACTCTGCCCACTTCCATACCTTTCACCATACCCTGGCTCTTGTCACCACATCCCATTACCCCCATCCTCCCAACTGGCCCTGTCTGCCCACTTTGCCCCCAACTCGTCTTGCTGCCCCTCTGACCCTTCTACTCCTACTTGACCCCAGGCCCCAAAACCGGACCCAGCCTTCCGCTCCCAGTTTTGTCCCCCAACCTGCTCTGCTCCATTTCCCCCACTCAGTTCCAACTCCCCTCAAGCACCTATCGGATATAAGTTTGGAAATCAGTGCGTGCCACCGTGTTACCCCCTCCTTCAGCAGGCAGCACGTTACAGACCGGTGCGGGGTAGTTCTTCCTCACTTTCAACCCCCCTCTTCCCAAACCCCAAAACACCTCGAATCGCACCTACCACAGAGAGAGGGTCATAACACGGCTGAGCAGGTCGGTTTAAAAGAGAGACAAAAACATGCACAACCATCCGTGGCAGGAGAAACTTTGGGCCACGTGTGCCGTGTCCATGGCGAGCCATGCGGTTTTAAAGCAACGCTGCAAGAAGCTGCAGGCATCTCCCCTGAGGTACACTCGGGGATATTGGGGGCCGGAATGGAACGTTGCCCAGGTGTTCCCGGGGAACGTTCCATTCCTGCGCCGCGTGCTCCCGGGCAACGTTCCTCTCCCTCCGCGCATGCCCGGCCTTCTCCGGAGTGCCGCCATCGAAACCCGGGAGCAAGGCCACAAAAGTGCGGCCGCCACGTCGAAAGAGAACTAACGAACAGCTGATCTTAGCAGAGCAGAGGCGGCAGCTTACCACGTTCGACTGCTTCAGGAACTCCTTGGCGGCCTTGTCGAACTTATTCTGCAGCAGGAAGCCGTAGATCTGCGGGTACAGGTCGCTGGGCACCACACGCGCGTCCATGTTGCGCACAATAACAGGTCCTCCCCTCCCCCGCTCGCTCTCAGTACCAATCGCCTACGCCTCACTGACGCCCACTGCGGCTGCGCGGAGGGTCTGTGCGACACATGACCTGGAGCCGGCCGGTGCGCCCTAAGCATGCGCAATTACGTCCCAGGTGTTTGACGGCTTTGTAACATCATTCAGACTCGAAACGTTAACTCTGCTTTCTCTCCAAAATGTTGCTAGATCTTCTGAGTTTCTCCAGCAGTTTCTGTTTTTTGCATTGTAGGGAGTTCTGAAGAAGGGTCACTGGACTTGCAACGTCAACTCCGTTTTCTCTCTCCACAGATGCTGCTACTTTTCCTGAGCAGCAATTTCTTTCCGTCTTGTAGTGTAGGGAGTTCTGAAGGAGGGTCACTGGACTCAATTTGTTAGAACATAGAACGATACAGGCCCTTCGGCCCATGATGTAGTGCCGACCTATTATCCTACTAAGATCAAACTATCCTGCGTACCCTACATTTTACTATCCTCCATGTGCCTATCCAAGAGTCACTTAAAAGTCTCTAAAGTATCTGACTCCACTACCACTGCGGGCAGCGCATTCCACATGCCCACTGTTAACTCTGCTTTCTGCCCACAGATGCTGCCAGATCAGATGAGTTTCTGTTTTTGTTTCGTATCTTCAGCATTCACATTTCTTGTGTTTTATTTTAATTGCATTGTAAGGCTTTTGTGTTCACAGTGTAATCTGCATTGCATCACACATAAAGATCACTTTGACCCAACCTGTGTGTGCTAGTGCAGATAGACTCCATTTGAACCACTTTCCACTCTGCTGAAGCTCATCATACATTCCCCCATACTTTATCTCTAGATTCAACAACTCCAGTGCAGCCCTGACCTGTTCACCTATAAAAGGGATGGTGATGGCTTAGTGAAGTTGTCACTGGACTATTAATCCAGAAACCCAGGAAATGTTATGAGGAAACAAGCACAGAGGATGCTGGAGAAACTCAACAGACCTGGCAACATCAGTGGAGAGTAAGAGTTAACCCATCAATTCTGTTATGATTCTTCCTCAGAACTGTTTCAGTCTTCCAGCATCCAACACAATCTGCTACCTTGAGGCTTGGCATATCCACTGCTCGGCCATCACCATTACCATCAAGTTAGTGATCAGCCCTGTTTCAATGAAAAATCCAGGAGAGCATTGCAAGAGCAACATCAGGCATACCTAAAAATAAGGTGTTAACCTGGTGAACCTACAAAACGAGGATACTTGCATGCCAGATAGGAGAAGCAGGAATTATTTAAACTAAGTGATTCGACAACCAATGGATCTGATCTAACCTCTGCTAGATTGAACTCTTGCCAGATCTATTAATGAATGATGGCCAACAGTTAATGGAGGAAGAGGGTCCATAAATATCCCCACCCAAAATGATGAGAGAGCTCAGCACATCAGTACAAAGGATAAGGGTGAAACATTAACAATGATCTTGAGCCAGAAGTGCTGAGTGGGTGATTCATCTCAGCCTCCTCCTGAGGTCCCCAGCATCACGGAATTCAGCCTTTGATTCACTCCATGTGATATCAATAAAGAGCTGAAGGCACTAGATGCTACAACGGCTATGCACCCTGACAACATTCCACCAATACTACTGAAAACTACCCAAGCGAGTGGAAGCAAAAGCAAAAATTGCTGGAAAAGTTCAGCAGGTCTGGCAGTTCCTATGGAGAGAAATCAAAGTTATGTTTTGGGTCCAGGGACCCTTGCTCAGAGCAGTGTCCTGACCATGCTTAGAAGCACAAGGAAAAATGCCCAACTATGTCCTGTACACAAAAGCAAGACAACTCCCACCTGACCAATTACCGCTCTATCTGTCTTCTCTCAATCATCAGTAAAGTGATGGAAGGTGCTATCGACAGTGCTATCAACAGGACTTGCTTCGCAATAACATGCTCACTGATGCTCAATTCGGGTTCCACCAGGGTCACTTATCTGTTGACCTCATGACAGCCTTGGTCCAAACATATACAAAAGTGCTGAATTACAGAGGCAAAGTAAAAGTGATTGCCCTTGACATCAAGACCGCATTTGACCAATTGTGTCATCAAGGAGTCCTAACAAAATTGAAGTCAATGGGAATCAGGACAAGAACTCTTTGCTATTTGGAGTCAAACTTGGTACGAAGATAGATGGTGTGGTTGTTGAGGGTCAGACATCTCAGCTCCAAGATGTCTTTGCAGGAGCTGCTCAGATTGTTGGAGGTCAGACATCTCAGCTGCAAGCTGTCTTTGCAGAAGTTCCTCAGCTTGCTTCATCAATGACTTTCCCTTCATCATAGGGTCAGAAGTGAGGATTTCACTGATGATTGCACAATGTTCATTGCCATTTGTAAGTCATCTGATACTAAATATAACAAGATGCACAATATCTTGGTTTGAGCAGGATAGTAGCAATTAACATTCATACCACACAAGTGCCAGGTAGTGACCATCTCCAACAAGACAGAATCATTAGCCTTTGTCATTCAATGCCAGCACCATCCCTGATTTCCCCCACTATCAACATCCTGAGGGTTACCACTGACCAGAAACTGTACTGGACTAGTCACATAAATATCGTGGCTGTAGGAGCAGACCAAAGGCTAGGAATCTTGTAGTGAGTAACTCATCTCTTGACTCTCCAAATCATGTCCACCATCTGCAAAGCACAAGTCAAGAGGAGTGTGAGGGAATACTCTCCACTTGTCTGGATGTGTGCAGCTCCAACAACACTCATCTTGACACCATCAAAGACAAAGCAACCTGTTTGACTGGTACCATTATTCACAAACATTTTCTCTCACCACCACCAAAGCTCATTAGCAGCAGTGTGTACTATCTACAAACAGTAGAAATTTGCCGAAGCTTCTCTGACAACATCTTCCAAACCCACAACCACCACGATCTGGAAGGACGGGCAGCAGATACATGGGTACACCTGCAATTTCCTCTCAAAACCTTTAACCATTCAGACTTTGAATTATGTTGCTATTCCCTCAATGTTGCTGGATCTCTGGAACATTCTGGGTGTTCTGGAACTCCCTCCCTTTTTGCATTGTAGGTAGACTGCAGTGATTTAAGAAAGCAGCTCACTACCGCCTTATCCTAGCAACTAGGAATGGGCAAAAAGTGCTGACGTAGCAATTAACATCAAATGATTATGTGATCTATATACAATCTTGGATGATGTTGATAAAGTGTGCATGAAAAGAATGTGGGTCTTGTGGGTCAGTGCAGAGCAAGGGCACTATTTTAAAATTAGTGATTGCCTTTTACAATAGAGATGGGACTTTTTTTCTGAGGGTTGTTTGGAACTCTCCTTCAAAAGGCAGTACATATAGTGAATTTCATGTTTTTAAGTCAGAGGTAGATAGACTCATGTTAGGGAAGGGATTCAAATAATATTGGGGGTGGATGAGAATATGGAATTCAAAACAAAAACTGATCAACCATGATCCAGGGGCCTTAACAGTTATCTTTGCAGCATCCTCGAGCATGGGTGATGTCCCGGAGGACTGGAGAATTGTTAACGTTGTCCCCTTGTTTAAGAAAGCTAACAAGGATAATCCAGGTAATTATAGACTGGTGAGCCTGATGTCAGTGGTGGGGAAGCTGCTAGAGAAGATACTGAGGGATAGGATCTATTTACATTTGGAAGAAAATGGGCTTATTAGTGATAGGCAGCATGGTTTTGTGCAGGGAAGGTCATGTTTTACCAACTTGAAAGAATTCTTTGAGGAAGTGACAAAGTTGATAGATGAGGGAAGGGCTGTGGATGTCATATACATGGACTTCAGTAAGGCATTTGATAAGGTTCCCCATGGTAGGCTGATGGAGAAAGTGAAGTCGCATGGGGTCCGGGGTGTACTAGCTAGATGGATAGAGAACTGGCTAGGCAACAGGAGACAGAGAGTTGTAGTGGAAGGGAGTTTCTCAAAATGGATAACTTGGCCAGTGGTGTTCCACAGGGATCTGTGTTGGGACCACTGTTGTTTGTGATATACACAAATGATCTGGAGGAAGGTATAGATGGTCTGATTAGCAAGTTTGCAGATGACACTAAGATTGGTGAAGTAGCAAATAGTGAAGGGGACTGTCGGAGAATGCAGCAGAATATAGACAGATTGGAGAGTTGGGCAGAAAAATGGCAGATGGAGTTCAATCCAGGCAAATGCGAGGTGATGTATTTTGGAAGATCCAGTTCAAGAGCGAACTATATGGTAAATGGAAAAGCCCTAGGGAATATTGATTTACAGAGAGATCTGGGTGTTCAGGTCCATTGTACCCTGAAGGTGGCAACAGTCAAGAGTGGTCAAGAAGGCATAAAGCATGCTTTCATTCATCAGATGGGGTATTGAGTACAAGAATTGGCAGGTCATGTTACAGTTGTATAGGACTTTGGTTCGACCACATTTGGAATACTGTGTACAGTTCTGGTTGCCACATTACAAAAGGATGTGGATGCTTTGGGGAGGGTGCAGAGGAGGTTCAGCAGGATGTTGCTTGGTATGGAGGGCGCTAGCTATGAAGAGAGGTTGATTAGGTTAGGATTATTTACATTAGAAAGACAGAGGTTGAGGGGGGACCTGATTGAGGTCTACAAAATCATGAGAGGTATAGGCAGGGTGGATAGGCAAGAAGTTTTTCCCAGAGTGGGGGACTCAATTACTAGGGGTCACGATTTCAAGTTGAGAGGGGAAAAGTTTAAGGGAGATATACGTGGAAAATTCTTTACGCAGAGTTGGTGGGTGCCTGGAACGCGTTGCCAGCGGAGGTGGTAGAGGCGGGCACGATAGCATCATTTAAGATGTATCTAGACAGATACATGAATGGGCAGGGAGCAGAGGGATACAGATCCTTGGAAAATAGGCGACAGGTTTAGATAGAGGATCTCGATCGGCGCAGGCTTGGAGGGTCAAAGGGCCTGTTCCTGTGCTGTATTTTTCTTTGTCCTTTTGTTGCCCTTTAATCAGTTATGATTCACGATATCATTAAATGGCAGAGTCAGGCTTAAGAGACCAAATAGTTGACTTCTGCTCCTTTTTTGTGTGTTCTCAAGCAGTTTAATCAGAAGATATTTGAGATAAAGTCCTCCAGAAGATAGTTCTCAAGAAAATAGTTCCATCAGTTTTTTTCAGCTCTCATGCTGGGTTCTCAGAAGAATATTCAAAACAGGTGGAATATCAAAAGGGTGACTCTTCACGATAGGTCTCACACCAACTGAACTCCAAACAATACCAAATAGCTACAACTTGGAACAGCCATAAATTCAGATATGTAACTTTGAGTAAATGTTATAGAGTCAGAGATCTGTACAGAATGGAAACACACCCTATGGTCCAACTTGTCGATGCCAACTAAATATCCTAAATTAATCTAGTCCCATTTGCCAGCATTTGGCCCATATCCCTCTGAACCCTTCCTATTTCATATACCTATCCAGCTGCTTTTCAAATGTTCTAATTGTACCAGCATTGACCACTTCCTTTGGCAGCTCATTCCATACACACGCCACTCTCTGCATGAAAAAGTTGCCCCCTTAGTCCGCTTTATATCTTTCCCCCTCACCTTAAACCTATGCCCTCTAGTTTTGGACTTCCCCACCCTGGGAAAAGTCCTTGTCTAGTAACCCCATCCATGCCCCTCATGATTTTATAAAATTCTCTAAGGTCACTCCCCAGCCTCTGACATTTCAGGGAAAGTAGCCCCAGCCTATTCAGCCTCTCCCCATTGCTCAAACCCTCCAACCCTGGCAATATCCTTGTTAACCTTTTCTGAACCCTTTCAAGTTTCACAACACCCTTCCTATAGCTGGGAGACCAGAATTGAATGCAGTATTCCAAAAGTGGCCTAACCAATCAGTCCTGCAGCCACAACATGACCTCCCAGCTCCTGTACTCAATACACTGACCAATAAAGGCAAGCATGCCAAACACCTTCTTCAGTATCCTCTCGACCTGTGACCCTACTTTCAGGAAACTATGAACCTGCACCACAAGATCTCTTTGTTCAGCAACACTCCATGGGACCTTCCTATTAAGTGTATAAGTCCTGCCCTGATTTGTCTTACCAAAATTCAGCACCTCACATTTATCTAAATTAAACTCCAGCTGTCAATCCTTGGTCCATTGGCCCATCTGATTAAAGTCCCATTGTATCCTGAAGTAACCTTTGCAGTCCACTACACCTTCAATTTTGGTGTCATCTGCAAACTTACTAACCATACCTCCTATGTTCACATCCAAATGTTTTGTTAAGAAGTGTCTAAAGTGTCCTAATAATGACCTATTAAAGAAACAATGTCCATACCTCCTTAGCCTTTCAAATGAAATTATTTTCACAAAATTTTAAAAATGGGTCCACAGAAAAAAATAATGGAAGCACCTTCATAACAATGGGCAGTCATGCCTTCAGCCATCCAGGCCCAAGCCTGGCATTTTCTTCTGTGTCTCTACTGCTTTCTGCCCATCTCCCTATAAGACACTCTTTAAAGGCTACCTCGTTCACTAATCTTTTGGCCATCCATCCTAATATTGATTTATATGGCTGTGTTAAATTTTCCTTTTTAACACGTCTTTGCAGCACCAACAGTACAATTTTATTACATAGAGGTGCTATATAAATTCATGTTGTTGTAATTACACACCCCTCTAGTCTATCCATTTCTTCATTATGCCTTAGTCTAGCTTTTTGCTCTTTGGTCCCACCCAGAAGACCATGGCAGTGAGTTTAAAGATGTGTTTCTATTATCAGATCATGCCGAAATCCACTTTGTTCTTGCAGTTGTGATTTATCTTGAAATAGTGATCCATTTCGTCCTAAATTAATTACACATATTGTGCCTGCTGCCATATATACACCAGTAGAATTCCTTCCAATTGGCCCTAATGAGAATTGTGAAAACCCAATCTTAATTAAGCTTTCCTAATAATAATAACCTGTTTCATGCTGTATAACTCCATAATAAAATCTTAATGATCAGCCTCTTAGTCCTTATCAGGACCAGACCCGTGGCTTGAATTTTCCAGTGTACTTCAATGAGTGAAACTGAAGATGGCAGTCAAGGTATAGCCAGGTACTCTGTGGGTCAGGCAGCATCTGTGGACCGAGAAACAAATTAATATTTTAGGACAAAATGCCATCAACCTCAAACTTACTCTGTTTATCTTGTTACAGATGTTGCCTGACCTGCTCGGTGATAATTTCTGGAATTTTCTACTTCTGATTGAACACAATACCGTTGTGGTGCAATGGCCTCAGAGATATTTTGTAGCAGTTTGGAAAAATTGGCTTCACACAATGTTCTGCAAAATGCTCTAAAAGGATATTGATTTAAAGGTCATTCAGTCATCTGATGTCCCGTCACATGTGTTCTCATACTTCATACTTTTTCATATCTTGTGTGAAGCACAATCTCTGGTATAGACTAGTTCGGCAGTGTGGTCTGTTTCTTTTCTGTAAATTCGATGTATCTTAGAATCATAGATGATACATCACAGAAGGAAGCCATTCTGTCTATTATACCTTTGCTGGCTATATGATACAGCTATCCAACCCCTACCCCTTCTCAAATCTTTCCCCATAGCCCTGCATTTTTTTTTCCCTCTTGTAAAGTATTTATCCACTCCCTTTTAATGGTTATTATTGAATCTGCTTTCACCACCATTTCAGACAGTGCATTTCAGATCCCAACAATTCTTTCTCAGAAACCATTCTACTTTTCAGGCTGCCTCCCATTCCATTCATAATGTCAGAAAATTACAGTTTCCATAAATGGGATTGAATTCCCTGTGAGCTAAAATACACCATTTAAAGTGCGTTGTGAACAAGTGTAATGTACAACTGGTCTACCAATAGCACTGGAGCTGGCAGGGTGGTAACCAAATGCACAGTTACAAACAAGGAGGGGAGGACATTGAGTAAGCATTGAATAAAAAAGATAAATCACATTCCATTGAGTGGTAGACCTTCTTCATTTTATTTTAATTTTTTTTTATTTGTGCATCACTGGCAAGGCCATCATTTATTGATCATCCTTGGTTGCCTTTCAGAACAAGCCACTGGCATTGTTTTGTAGGTACTTCTCCATAACAGTTCAACACAACGAAGTGGCTTGCTAGACCATTTTCAAGGGCATTTTGTTCTGGGTGTGGAGTTACATGTAGACAAGACTGGTAAGAACAGCAGGTTTGCTCCTTTAATGGATATTGGTTAACCAGATGGAAATCTGGGAAACTCCAGTATTTTGTGATCTTACTGGGATTGGCTTTTTTATTCCAGATTTATTTAATAAAACAAACCTGGCAGAGAAATGGCAGCACACCAACTCATAGAGATATAAAAAGTAAATATAGACACAGTAAACCTGAATTAAAAATGAAGTATGTGGAATGGCATTTATTTTGGACTGACCAAAAATTTAGTTGGGAATCTTCAAAATACTTTCTGACTTATGAAAATCCAAAAAGATGTGTTTCTGCACAACTAGCATTACAATACCACTGGCACCCATCAGTGTAGCAACATTTCAGTAGAAAGTAGGAGCACTCACCTTCTTACCCCATGTTAAACAATAAACGTCGGCAAAACATAGTGTGTCTGTATATATTTCTAAGTAAGTCTGAACATTAGTATTGCACTGATTTGCAATGTAGACTCAATTTTGAGAATGAGAAGTATTCATATCTTCTTAGTGCGATCTCTGGGGATGCCAGTGTTGGTAAGATATCAGTGCATGCGTTTAGATAATAAGTTCTGACTATGTCTGACTCTATGATCAGACATAGTCTGGAAGCAGCATAGCATTAAGTTAAAGACTAAGATCAGATTCTACCGTGTAACAGAATCCTGGGTCTGTGATGGACACCACATCAAAGCTCTAAAACATCTTCACCAAAGATACCTGACACTTATAAGAATTCGATGGGAGGACAAAAATTCAGTCAGTGACATCCTTCATTGCACCGTGCTCAGCAGCATTAGAATTATAATTAAATTTTATTGCCATGTGTACTGGTGTACGGGGAAACAGGAGTACAGTGAGAAGTGTACAAAGTCATGATTCCTGGAACCATCTTGGGTACAAATATACCTGGGTAAAAAATCTTAGGTACAATGTAGAAAAATAAAGAAACAAGCTAAGAGTTCAACATTCCAGTTTTTTGTATAAAATAGAAAAATACAGAAATAAAGTTAAAAGTTCAATATTCCACTCCTTCTTTAGCCATGGGCCAGCAGACGCTCCACACTGGGTTTTCCTCACAAAGGCTTGCATTCTCCATGAGGGCTCAATCTCTCCCCCACGCTGATCTCAATCTCTCCCCCACGCTGATCTCAATCTCTCCCCCAGATAACAAGGTGTGGGGCTGGATGAACACAGCAGGCCAAGCAGCATCATAGGAGCAGGAAAGCTTGACGTTTCGGGCCTAGACTCTTCATCAGAAA
>JAHRHZ010000070.1:16599329-16618481 GCA_024137785.1 Ginglymostoma cirratum
TCATCTCAGCAGAGTCCTGCCTAGGCTCACCAGCCAGCTCGCCACTGAACACTCCAGACCTTGACAATGCTGCTGACTGCTAGAGTTCCACCTGGCTCACCAGCCACCTTGTCACCGAGAACCAAAGCCCCCACTCTGGGCCCTCAGCCGCTGCTGTACTCCAGACCCCAATGTCATCATGTTTACAACTGAGCTCACTCCAGAAGGTAAGTAAATAAAAACTGAAAGACTAAAGAAAGAGAAAAAAATGACAAAAGAAGGAAAAAAAAAATGAACAGAGTGGACAAGCCCTGGGATCAGAGCCTGGTCTCTATCACCTCAGATGAGGAGATCGTTGCTTCCACATAGGTGGCTACAGAATGTCCAAGCAGATCTTGTAGGGGAACTGTTTCAGAACAAATGGCATCAAAGTGCTCAGTAAAAATGTTATTAAGGTACCCTAACAAAGAACCTCCAAACTTCTGAATTGTTGATCACCTCTCCAGGGAAAATGTTAAAGCCAATCGATCCATGTTCAGCCAACACAAAGCTGGGTGCAAGGGTGAACTGTGAGGTGGATGTAGAGATTCTTCTGGGTAATTAACAAATTTTAAAATTGAGTGAGTGGGCAAATACGTGGCAAATTAGTTATAAAGTGAATAAATATGAGGTTATCCACTTTGGTGGCAAATACAGGAAGGCAGATTATTATCTGAATTGTGACAAATTAGGGAAATGGGAGGTGCAACAAGACCTGGGCATTGTCCTACACCAGTTACTGAAAGTAAGCATGTAGGTGCAGCAGGCAGGGAAGAAGGTGAATAGTATAAAAAGTGAAAGAACTGCAGATACTGTAAATCAGGAAACAAAACAGAAATTGCTGGAAAAGCTCAACAGGTCTGGCAGCATCTGTGAAGACCCAAAACATTAAAACTCTGTTTTTTCCTTCACAGTTGCTGCCAGACAAGGTGAATGGTTTGTTGGCCTTCATAGCAAGAAGATTCGAGTACAGGAGGAGGATGTCTTGCTGCAATTATACAGGTTTGTGGTGAGACCACACCTGGAGTATTGTGTGGAGTTTTAGTCTCCTTATCTGAGGAAGAATGTTCTGGCTGTGGAAGGAGTGTGAAATTTACTCAACTTTTTCAACTGGGATGGCAGGACTGACATTTGAAGTGACACTGAAATAGTTAGGACTATATTCACTAAAGCTTAGAAGAATTAGGGGCCATCTAAAAGAAACCTCTAAAATTACAACAAGAGTAGACTTGTCAAATGTGGTAAAAATGTTACTGATTACAGTCCAGAACCAGGCGTCATAGTCTAAGGATATGGGCTAGGCCATTTGGGACTGAGATGACGAGAAATTTCTTCACCCCAAGAGAGTGAACTTGTGAAATTCTCTGCCACAGAAAGCAATTGAGTTCTAACAATGAAGGTTTCCAAAAGGAGTTAGACATAGTTCTTAGGGCTAAAGACATCAAAGGATATGGGGAGAATGGAAAAACAGGAGTTGGATAATCAGCCATGATTATGTTGAATGGCGGAGCAGGCTTGAAGGACTATTCCTCCTGTTTTCTATGTTTCTGTGTTTCAATGTGCAGGTAAACACTGAGACGTGATTCAGCATTTTTCAAAGTTTCAATTACACCAAACCCACCACATCTGTTGTACCCAGGGAAAGACTAGAGTTTGTGAAGCTGCATTAGTCCCAACAATGATGTGAGCTGCCAGATTGGTGGATGTCCATTCGATTCTGCATTGGACTCTTCCATCACCAGAGGACCCACGGAAGATATGAAATCATCCACGGTTTGGTCATACTGGAATACCACCCTCCAAAGTTGGAAATGTGAGCAAAACTCAAATAAACGAGTATCCTTTCCAGAGAAGGATTGAAAAGCAAAACTTTCAACAATTGTAATCAGATTATTATAAAATCGGATCAGAATTGCCTGAGCAGATCTTTAAAGATTTTATAAACGGCAAGGAGCCATTAATGCACTTCTATACAAATGAGTCAAGTCCTCCGAAACTTGCCTTTTCAACTTAGCCGGGCGTTTCTCTCTGACGATGGAACTGACAATCTCAACAATGATACCTGAATTGATGTGAACCTTTCAGGAACATGAATGTCCCTGTGATTGGTAATATTGGCAGAAGGAACCTTTTATTCACAAAAGACTTGAGAGTGGACCACAAAGAGAAAAATTGTTGGAAGTATCTGCATCTTCATTACAGAAAAACACCGGCTGTCGCAATACAACTCAAAATATGTGAGCACTTTTGACACATTAGTGTTGTAAAATGTGATATTTATGGCACATTGCAGCTTTAATTGGAGCATCTGCTCCTCTGCATAGGCAGAAGAAAATTCTTCTCTTCACTAGTAAGAAAGTGATTTGGTATAGACAGGGATTATTTAATTAAGCATGCCTGCAGCTTTATCAATATGGTTCAATGATGTTATGTTACTAGTCTGATGAGCACTATACTGAATTTTCACACATCCATGTAGTTAACAGGGCAATGCTTTCTCCAAAATAATTACCTGAACCATATTCAATGCCTTTCAAAACCATTTGCGAGTCTTCACAAATTTGATAAATACTTATACAAACATCTATGCAAGGCAAGGGTTTGATAAACCTTGCAAGAAAGAAACTCAATTTTACACTACTATCAGATAAAGGCCTGAGTACAAATAGAATCTCACACTTAAATAGCAGGTACATTTGGTTATGATATTGGACTTAATTGGAGATCATGTGTACATCTTCACACCACAGCAAGTTGTGAAGTTGAATTCAAAATATCTGATAAGGAGTGCTCTTGCATCAGGGAAAGGTGGTCAAGAAAGCTATTAATAGACTGATTTCCATTTAAATCTCACTGATTTTCCAGCTTCCAGGGAAAGGGACTGGTTATCCTTATTTGGCCTGGCCTGCAAGGAATTCCAATCCCACAGCTGATTGTTACTTTCCTTTGCAGGACCCTCAGTTATAAAACAAATTGGTGATGGTTAAGGCATGCTAGCATCTTTAACGGAGCAGTGGGGATGGGCATTTATGTGGCTTTTCCAGTGTTGGCCACATCTGAATTAAAACCACTACTCAATGGGTGGGTTCACTTAGTTTCAATTTAGATTTATATTAGATGTAGATTTAGATTTATTGTCACATGTTTCTAAAAACACAGTGAAAAGTATTTCTCGTGTGTTAAATGCAAAGTATCGCCACGCTGTGTTGTCATCTTGAAACACTGAATATAATGCAAGATTTTACTGCATAGAGTTCATCTTTTGACATTCGCTGACGAGCTACCTGTTTCTGTTTTACCAGATTTACTAGTTCCTTCTCATGATGAGTCATGAGGAGGCATAGCCTCAAAAAGAACAGTTTGGTCAGTACAGTAAGAACAAAGTTGAGAGGAAGCTTTTTCATTCATATCATTGGGACATGAAATTCGTTACTACATTTGTTGAGTGAGGTAGAGATTAGTGGAGGTGTGTTACGGTTAATTCGGGAGCCTAAGTTGCTCTGGCAACATGCATATTATATTCTGGAGCTATCAGTAGTGATGGTAGAGGTTCCAACATTCTCTTCATCGCATAGTTGACTAGGACTCACCTGCTCCTCTCACTCCTCATTGGCGTGTGTTAAAAGGATTTGCAGCCTGGTAAATCAATCTGTTAGGCTGAGATATGAATGCACCAGAGTCGAACATGGTACTTCTGGGTCAGAGGCAGGGACACTACACACTATGTCAGAGTCCTAGATACTAGTGCATCATTAAAAAGAAAACTGTAGGGAATTTATACAAGAAATATAATGGTGAAATGAGTAAATATTCTTGACTTTGAAGAAGTCCAATTGAAATTTTCCTTCTATGCAATTAGTTTGTATAATCTCAGTCCTACAGGAGAAGCAAAATAAAAGCCTAATTATAAAATGTCTTATCTTACTTCCTTGCATCTTTAAAGTATATCTATGGCAGCATGTGAATATGAGTTGAGTGAAAGGAGCCAATTGTGAATATCCGTCTTATGGTTATTTTAATCAACCTTTTGAACAAGTTATTACACAACCCCAGGACAGTGCAGGGACTTGAAGCCAGACCTTCTGATCCAGAGGTAGGGATGCTATCACTAAACTACAAAACCCTGTAGCATCTGACTAATGTATAGATATTTTTAACCAACTTGTTCAGTTATGTAGATTGATTGATTGATTTATTGTCATGTGTACCAAAGAACAGTGAAAAGCTTTGTTTACGAGCAGTCGAGGCAGATCATAGAAAGGAAGGATGTACAGATCAAAGGTTGTAAAAAACACGTGGACCGAGGCATACAGGTTACATTGCATAGGGCGTGCGCTAGGTGAGATCAATGTTAGCAAGATCAGCATTATTTGAGGCTAGAGAGTCCATTCATCAGTCTATTAATGGCTGGGAAAGAAGCTGTTCTTGAGCTTGCTGGTGTGCATGTTCAAACTTCTGTATCTTCTGCCTGAAGGAAGAGGTTGTAGGAGATCATTACCAGGGTGTAATGGGTCTTTGATGATGTTGGCAGACTTTCTGCAGCAACAAGCTGTGTAAATGGACTTCATGGGTGGAAGGTTGGCTTCCATGATGGTCTGGGCTGCGCACACCACCTTCTGTAGTTTCTTACAGTCCTGGGCAGAGCAGTTGCCATACCAGTCTGTTATGCACCCAGACAGTATGCTTTCAATGGTGCATCTGTAGAAGTTGGTAAGGGACCTTATGGATATGGCAAATTTCCTGAGCCGTCTGAGGAAGAAGAGGCATTGTTGTGCCTTCTTGGCCGTCGCATCTACGTGGGACATCCAGGACAGGTTGATGGTTATTGTCACTCCGACGGACTTGGTGCTCTCCACCCTCTCAACTTCAGTTCCACTGATGTAGATGGGGGTGTGTTCACCTCTGAAGCAGGTAGGACTTTGACACAGCTTTCTAGCTCAAAGATAGGTACACCGCCACTGTGTCACAGAGATTTTATATACTGTACTTCAAAAAGGGTTACTGAATCACATTGTCCACAAGATGGCACCATTTACATTTTACGCAGCTTTTCAACGAAACAACAAGATAATCTCAAAGAATCGATCTTCAGCTCAAAATGCCATTTTATTTTTCCGCACATTGCATGGAGACTTCATTAACATAAATCCTCCAGAAGCTAAACATGTCTGTATAATAGTACCAATAAAAAAACAAACCAATTAGCTCCATCACAACCTGTGATAATTGAATCTGACCAAAACTGAAAATGTAATTTACTAGAGATAGGATACGTGATGACAGATATTTGAAATACAGCTTTTGAAAGGCTACAATATTATATTGCACAGAGAATGTAACTAATGTATTCACAAGTTATTTGTTGGTTCCCAAAAGATAAACTAGACTAACAAATCAATAGATGAGCTTAAGCAATTATACAATGGTTTAATTAAACATGTATGAATACCGTGCAACAATTTAAATAAGGAGCAGACAGGCACACAGTACTACTGAACAATATGTAAATCCTTCAATACTAGGTATTTAGAGGAAAAATTACAAAGGCAAGTCAACGCACTTTTGTGTACCCTTTTCTCTGGCTTGAGTTAACAGTGGGTTTGCCAGGGATACGGCTTATTCGATAAAAACCAAAAGAACTGCGGATGCTGTAAATCAGGAACAAAAACAGAGGTTGCTGGACGCTCAGCAGGTCTGGCAGCATCTGTGAAGAAAAAAATCAGAGTTAACGTTTTGGTTCTGGTGACCCTTCGACCCTTCCTCAGAACTGTTCTGAGGAAGAGTCACCGGACCCAAAAAGTTAACTCTGATTTTTTTCTTCACAGATGCTGCCAGACCTGCTGAGCTTCCAACAACTTCTGATATGGCTTATTCAGTTTGCCTCACTGGCCTCCGACCTGAGGATTTTTATGTATCCAAGGCATCTGTAAACACCTTGTCTTTTGAAGTAATTTATACTCCTTTGCCTTGGTGTTTCCAGGAGACATATGACTTGTGACCAAAAGAATATACAGTGAACCTCTGCTAATGCTTCTCAGAGCCAATATTTAGAATATGAAAAACAACATCCATTAGGATATAATAAATCAAAGATCTGAGGATGCTGAAGATCTGAAATGAAACAGAAGTTGCTGGAGAAACCCCTAAGGATTTTCTGTACTGTAGCTGCAGCACAGTGGTGGTGTACAGTATGGATGTTTAGGATGAATGCTGGGCAGTGATCAAGCAGGTTGCTTTGGTCTGTTGATATTTTTGAGAGTTATTGCAGCTGCACCAAATAGGCAGTGGATGTTGATGGTGGAGAGTTCAGCAATTTTAATTCCATTGTTCTCAAGTTGAATTGTTTAGACTGTCTCTTGTTGGAGTTCGTCATTGCTTGTCACTTTTGTGGTGTGCGTCTCATTTGCCATCTATTGGCCCAAGCCTGCATTTTGCCTAAATCCTTTTGCTTGTGGGTGCGGACCATTTCATTACCTGAAGAATTATGAATGGAGCTGAACACTGCAATTATATACAAGTAGCTCCATCTCTGACCTTATGATAGAGGGAAGGGCATTGATGAAGCCACTGAAAATAGTTGGCACAGGGTCCTGACAAAGTCCTTAGTACAGCATTCAATTCAATTCTGCCCTGATGGCAAGAACAGTCATTTCCATCGCACTTTTGGAGTTCAGATTTCCCGTCATCTTTGACCAAGGCAGTAATGATGTGTGGAGCTGAGCTTTTTTGCAGTGTCCTCACTTCCTCAACTCCACCTGTCCCTCCATCTCTATTTGTGTCACCTGTGAACTTAGCAACAATGCGCTCAGCAACTTTGTCCAAATCGTTAATATATAACATGAATAGTTGTGGTTCCAACTCTGACCCCTGCAGAACTTGCCAGTCAGTGAATCCTTTCTCCACACCATTACCTTGCTCCTAATGACGTGGGTTCTTGCCTTACTTAGCAGCCTCCTGTGCAGCTCTTTGTCAAAGGCTTCAGTGGATGTGATCTATTTGGATTTCCAGAAGGCTCTGCAAAGTGTTGGGACCACAACAATTCGCATTATACATTAACGATCTGAACAAAGGAGCTAAGGGCATTATTGCTAAGTTTGCAGATGACACAAAGACAGGTGGAAGATAATGATCAGACAGCTTGTTTTTCAATTATGCTGGCTGATGGAAAAATGTTGGTCAGAACACAGGGAAAATTTCCCAAGCTTGTGTTCAGAAAGTGCTATCAGAACATTCATGCCTTGAGAGAACTGAAACATCCTAATTGTAGCACCCCTACCTTGTGACTTATCTTCATGCTGCATTTAACTATTTGGCAATCAGAGAGAGAAGGTCCCCCATTCAGTTCCTGGTCTGCATTAGAAGATCCTAGCTGGAATAGCAATGAGGAATTGTGAAAAGTAATCTCAGAGTGTCATCAATATCTGGGTAAGAAATTAACCAGCCTTACTGCCATGAATCACTATCCATAACACTTGCTGGAAAGTGCACGTGAGGGTAGTGGGTGGATAATGTTTCTACTGGAAAAAGAAAGCTGAGAGATGATGTGATTGTGGTAAATAGAATTCCAAAGGGACCAGATAATATAGATCATGACGAATGGTATAATCTTGTCCCAAGCAGGAGAATTGGAGGTCACAATCTGCACGCAAAGAGACATAGACACAAAGCAAAGTTCCAGTGGGAAGGTGATACATAGGAACAGGAGTAGACCATTCAGCCCATCAAGACTGTCCTGCCATTCAATATGATCTGGTTGGTCAAACACTTCAATGCCTTTTAATTGCCCCCATTCCCATTATTAGACTGTACCTGAATGAGTAGATTGCCTTTTGAGGAATGGCTAGACAAGCCAGGCCTGTATTCTCTGGCATTTTGAAGTGTCTACTGACTTCATCCATACTTCCTGCTGCCACAGGAAAGCAACTAACAGAATCAAAGACCCCTCCCACCCCGGCTATACTCTCTTCTACCCTCTTCCATCAGGCAGAAGATATAAAAGTTCGAAAAGTTTGGACAGATTTAAGAACAGCTTTTTCCCTGCTGTTATCAGACTTTTGAACAGATCTCTCAAATTTTAACGTTGATCTCTCTCTAAGCTTCTTCCATGTGGCTGGAACACTGTATTCCACACTCTGTTCTGCTACTGTAATGCACTTTTTATGATACGATCTGCCTTTATAGCACACAAGTACCAGGGGGCAAACTCTCTGGTGGTTGGAGTCATACCAGACACATAGGAAGATGGTCGTTGTTGTTGGAGATCAATCAGCTCAGCTCCAGGACATCTCTGCAGGAGTTCCTCAGGATAGTGTCCTAGGCCCAACCATCTTCAGCTGCTTCATCAATGACCTTCCCTCCATCATAAAGTCGGAAGTGGGGATGTTCGCCGATGATTGTGCAATGTTTAGCACCATTCATGACTCCACAGATACTGAAGCAGTCCATGGTCACATGCACAACATCTGGACAATATCCAGGCTTGGGCTGACGAGTGGCAAGTGACATTCGTGCCACACAAATACCAGTCTATGACCATCACCAATAAGAGACAATCTAACCACCATCCCTTGACATTCAGTGGTGTTATAATCACTGAATCCCCCACTATCAACATCCTGGGGATTACCATTGACCAGAAACTCAACTGGACTCACCACATTAACACAGTGGCTACAACAGCAGTCCAGAAGCTAGGAATACTGCGGTGAGTAACTCACCTCTTGACTCCTCAACGCCTGTCCGCCATCTACAAGGCACAAGTCAGGAGTGTGACGGAATATTCCCCACTTGCCTGTTTGAGTGCAGCCCCAACAGCACTCAAGAAGCTTGACACCATCCATGACAAAGCAGCACGCTTGATTGGCACTACATCTACAAGCATCCACTCCCTCCACCACCCTCAGTAGCAGCAGTGTGTACTATCTACAAGATGCACTGCAGAAATTCACCAAAAATCCTCAGACAGCACCTTTCAAACCCACAACCACTTCCATCTAGAAGGACAAGGCAGCACATATAGGGGAACATTAACAACTGCAAGTTCCCCTCCAAGCCACTCAGCATCCTGACTTGGAAATATATCGCCGATCCTTCACTGTTGCTGGGTCAAAATCCTGGAATTTCCTCCCTAATAGCATTGTGGGTCAACCCACAGCAGGTGGACTGCAGTAGTTCAAGGAGGCAGCTCATCACCACTTTCTCAAAGGCAACTAGGGATGGGCAAGAAATGCTGGCCAGCCAGCAATGTCAGCATCCCACAAATGAATTTAAAAAAACACTTTTTATAGTATCTCAGTATGTGTCATAACTGTAAATCAAACTCAAACTCAATAAATCAAACTCAAACTCAGTCAAAGGTGACATAATTAAAATATTTAAGATCCTGAGGGGTCTTTGATAGGTGGATGTTGAAAGGACACTTTCTCTTCTGGGAGAATCTAGAACTAGGAGCCATTTAAAACAAAGCAAAGAAAGAGGTTTTGAGTGTTTGAAATTCCCTTCCTCAAAAGGCAATAGTTGCAGAATCTTTAATTTTTTTTAAGGCAGGGGTAGATAGATTTTTGTGTACCAAGGAGATGAAAGACAATCTGGGATATGCAGGAATGTAGAACTGAGGTTATTATCAGATCAGCCATGATCTTATTGAATGGTGGAGCAGAATCAAAAGGCCTCGGCCCCTACTCTTGTTTCCATATGCTCGCCACCCTGTATGCCACTGGCGATCAGAAATCTTTCAATCTTTACCTTCAACATACTCAAAGACTGAACTCTCTTTAGTAGCCATTTCAAAGATTCGCAATGTATAAATGTTGAAATGAGGCAGCTTTGTAGCAAAGGCAATATGGTGTTAATGGGGAATTTTACTCTTAGCATATGCTGGGAGAGAGAGAGGGAGAGAGAGAGAGAGAGAGGGTAAGAAAGAGACAAGTACCTGCCAGCGTGGCTGTGAATATCCACTGTGTGTCCGGGATAGTTCGCTATGGTAATATGTCTTGGATGTGACAAGGGGACAAGCAATAATGGTTCTATTAATGAGCAATGAGCCTGATTTAATTAGTGACCTAGTTGTTCATGAGCATTTGTCAAATAGTGATCATAACATGAAGAAGTTTCATGCAGCATTGGTAAGAGATAAGCAGAGATCAGATACTAGAATTTGGATTTAATTAAAGCAGACATTAATAGGATGAAGCAGAGCCTGTCCACAGTAAACTGGGAAGCTCTGCTAATAGGTGAAACAATTGAGTGGAGGGTGTTCAAAGAAAAATCTAAAGCTATTCAAAAGTAGTTCGTAACCATGAGAAAGAAAAGAGTAGAGTCGTAGAGCTATACAGCATGGAAACAGACCTTTGGTCTAACTTATTCATGCCAACCAGATATCCCAAATTAATTTTGTCCCATTTGCCAGCATTTGGCACACATTCCTCGAAATCTTTCCGATTCACATACCCATCGAGATGCCTTTTAAATGTTGTAATTGTACCAGCATGCACCACTTCCTCTGGCAGCTCATTCCATGCATGCACCACCCTCTGCATGAAAATGTTGCCCCCTTAGGTCCCTTTTAAATCTTTCTGCTCTCACCTTAAACCTATGCCCTCTAGTTATGGACTTCCCTGCCCTGGGGAAAGGACTTTTTCTATTGACCCCGCCCATGCCACTTGTGATTTTATAAACCTCTATAAGGTCACCACTTAGCCTCCGACGCTCCAGGGAAAATAGCCCCATCCTATTCAGCACATCCCCATAGCTCAAACACTCCAACCCTGACAATAACCTTGTAAATCTTTTCTGAACCCTTTCAAGTTTCACAACATCCTTCCTATAGGAGGGAGACCAGAACTGCAAGCAGCACTCCAGAAGTGTCCTAACCAATGTCCTGTACAATTGCACCATGACCTCCCAACTCCTGTACTCAATGCACTGTCCAATAAAGGCAAACGTACCAAATGCCTTATTCACTATCCTTTCAACCTGGGACTCCACTTTCAAGGAACTATGAACCAGAACTCCAAGGTCTCTTTATTCAGTAACATTCCCAGGACCTTTCCATTAAGTGTATAGGTTTTGTCCTGATCTGCCTATCCAAAATGCTGCACCTCACATTTATCTAAATTAAACTCCATCTTCCACTCCTTGACCCATCAGCCCATCTGATCAAGATCCCGTTGTACTCTGAGGTAACCTTTGCAGTCCACTACACCCCCAATTTTGGTGTCATCTGCAAACTTACTAACCATACAGCCTATGTTCACATCCAACTCATTTATTTAAATGACAAAAAGCAGTGTATTCAGCACCAAACCTTGTGGCACCGGTCACAGGTCTCCTGTCTGAAAAGTAACCCTCCACCACCACCCTCTGTCTTCCACTTCCATCCTGTAAGCAAATAGTTAGTTCTTGCTGTATTCCATGTAGTTTAACCTTACTAACTAGTCTACCACGAGAATCTTGTCGAACACCTTACTGAAGTCCATATAGATCAAATCCACCACCCTGCCGTCATCAATCCTCTTTGTTAGTTTGTCAATCAACTCCAGATCACAAAATAAATTGAGCTATGGACATTTAAGGTGGTAAGGGACCACATAAAATTAAAATAAAGGGTTTATATAAATACAAATAATGCTACAGACCTCACAGAATGAGGCAAATACAAAGGACCGCAAGCATCTTAAAAGAACAGCTAAAATGGATTATGAAAGGAACAGGTGCAGAAAATAGTCAAGAAGATTAATGGAATGTTGATCTTCATATCTAAAGGGCTGGAGTATAGGGATGCAGATGTGATGCTGCAGTTATACAAAGCACTAGGGAGGCCTCATTAGAGTACTGTGAGCAGATCTGGGCACTACACCTTTAAGAGGATGTTTTGGCCCTTGAGGGAGTTCCACGCAGATTTACCAGGATGATGCCTAGACTTCAGGCATTAAGTTATGAGGAGAGATTAGGCAAAGTAGGCCTTTATTCTCTAGAATTTAGAAATTAAGGGATGATCCAATTGAGGTCTTCAGGATATTAACAATGAAATACAGAGTTGGTAAAGATAAACTATTTCAACTGGTTGAAGGCTGTAGAACCAGGGGCTAGGCCATTCAAGAAAGACATTAGAAAGCTCTTCTAACACCAAGAGTAGTGGGAGGTTTGGAATTGTCATCCTCAAACAGTGGTCTATGCAAATCCTGTTGTTAAATTTAAATCTGAGAAGGATGAATTTTTATTAAGCAAGGATACCAAGGGATGTTGGGCCCAAGGCAGACAGATGGAGTTAGGCCACAGAGCAGCCAAGGTCTTATTGAATAGTAGAGCAGGCTTGAGGGGCTGAATGGCCTAAACCTGGTCCTAAGTTCCTTGAGTAAAATAATTTCTCCTCATCACTGACCTAATTGGCATCCCCCATATTTTTAAACTGTGCCCCTTGATTTTAGACTCCCCAAAAATGGGAAACATCTCATTTGCATCTACCTTGTCTATCCCTTTAAATATGTTGTGATTTCAATGAGATCACCTCTTATTCTGCAGGACTTTAGTGAGTACAGGCCCAATTTGTCCAACCTCTCTTCATAGCATAACCCTGCTATCCAGTTGGCTCATGGAACAGACACCCCAGGCAGACAATGGAAACCGTTTATCTTGATGTATTCAAATGCAAATTGGTTGGATTTCTTCCATGAAATAACTTTTTGGCATCCAGTCTACGAATGATGTGAGATTTGGTGCATGGTTAGCAGACTACTTAGCAGAAGAAGAGGTGACTTTGAACTGATGATTCTGAAATCTCTCCAACATTATTGTTTTCCTGTGTTATGTCTGGGACTCTTGCAGCTTAATTCATAAGAGATTGATTTTGATTGATTGATCGGGGAAGCACAGTAGGTCAGTGGTTAGCACTGCTGCCTCACACCTCCATGGACCTGGGTTCGATTCCACCCTTGGGTAACTGTCAGTATGGAATTTGCACATTCTCCCTGTGCCTGCGTGGGGTTCCTCCAGGTGCTCTGGTTTCCTCCCACAGTCCAAAGATGTGCAGGTTAGAATGGTTTAGCCATGCTTAAATTGCCCAACGTGTTCAGGGATGTGCAGGCTAGGTGAGTTGGCCATGGGGAATACAGAGTTATTGGGTAGCAGGGTGCATATGGGTGGGATGCTATTTGGAGTGTCGGTATGGATTCGATGGGCCGAATGGCCTGCTTCTGCATTGTGGGGATTCTATGATGATGATGATTTCTGTGATGGATTAACAAGTCCTATATCACTGCATTGCATAGAATCCTTACAGTATGGAAGCAGGCCATTTGGCCCATTGAGTCCACACTGACCCTCTAAACAGCAGCCCACCTAGAAGCACCCCCTTCCCTATCACTGCATTTCCTATGGTTAATCCACCTAGCCTGCAGATCTCTGGACACTATAGGCAATTTAGCACGCCTAATCCAACTAACCTGCATATTTTTAGACTGTGGGAGGAAACTGGAGCAGCCGAAGGAAACCCACGCAGACACAGGGAGAATGTGCAAACTCCACACAGACAGTTGTCCGAAGGTGGAATCAAACCCTGGCGCTGTGAGGCAGCAGTGCTAACCACTGAGCCACATCCTGCCCCAATCTCTACAGCCTACCAGGATAGTAGGAGCTGAGCTCGATAGTCTTTTGTTCCTTTCTTATTTGGCCATTTTTATTAAGCCAGGATTGAGCTCAGCTGTGATGCCTCCTCTGTTTGAATAGTCTGAAAGTCATAAGAAAGGGAGGTAGGCAATTGATATTCTCCAGCTCTTCTGGAACCTGCACCCATCATGGCCTGGCAACCACAAGAAAACTTGGGGTGAGAGAGAATTCTAAACAGAGCAAAAAACACAAAGAACCGCAAATGATGGAAATAAGAAGCAAAGACAGAAATTGCTGGGAAAACTGAGCAGGTCTGGTAGCATCTGTGGAGAAAGAAAGAAAGTCAATGTTTCGGGTCCAGTGACCCTTCTTCAAAACAGATGTAACCTAAACAGAGCTATTGTAAAGTTAAATGTGAAATAATAATTAGAAAAATATTTGATTATAGAATTGCAAAATGTAGAAAATGCTGCCTAACCCCTTTGTGATAAATAATGAAAAACTAAGGAAAAAGACATTTAGAATGTTTAAAGAAATATGCAGCAGAATTGTAAGAATAATTTAGACCGTAAAGTAGAAATATACCAAAATACAACAATGATGGCGCATAACAGAACTAGAGCAAAGTCATTAACAGATTCTTTCGTACCCCATCTTGGCAATTGCAGACAGGCTGCCCTCCTACTCCTCCTACGCCTTCTCCTCCTCCTCCTCTTCCAAACAAAACCATCCAAGAATATGCTGTGCTGCAAATTCAGAGAAAAGCTTTTGCTAACCCTTTCCCTGCTGTTAGAGTTTTATCCAACAAAGAAGCAAATAGATCCATTACCATATCACTTTGCAAAACATCAGTCAGTCAGAAATTGCTGGCGGACGTTTCCCCTGGTGTTTGCCAACTGTAGACCCCAGAGAGACACTGAGTGTGATTGAGGATCCGGCTCTGCTTACAGCCAGATAAGGACCAATGAAAGAAAAGGCATTCCGTCTGTTGAAGTGCATCTCCTAGGTGATGTTATATCAGGCATGTTTGGTGTTTTTTTACAATGATGTTACTTTGCAATGACCAGTGATCTAATGCTTTTACAAAGTGAAACGCGAATGGTACTCTTAATGGGTATTGATAAACCCTTTGAAAGCAAGTGCAGACGGTACTACAGACTTGTGTATCATTGCCAAGCTTTGTGACTCATAGATAACTCATTGGAGTCATTCTCCCAAAATTCTCCTGCAGGATTAGATCCAAATGCAGATGCATAGATAGAATGGAGTTCCATGCTTCTGCACAAGTGCTGCAGATTCTGATCCATTTGCAGGTAATCCATAGTTTACTAATGGTCCCATGATACCAAATGCTCATCTTGGTAGAACTCCCATGGCTCATATATCTGAGCTTGAGACTTATTAAGGGCAGGAACTATAAGTTTCCAGAGCCTGCAGGTTATGACTTAACTTTAAATTAGTCACAGTACAGTCATTAAACTCTGCCTTTATTATTTGCAAACCAATTTCTATCCAATTATTTTAAGGCGGGTGGGTGGAATTGGATAACTATTTTCAAGCTTTTTTATGGTATTAGAAGCCTAAGTCTCAGGTGATGCAATGGAAATATTGAGTCAGAAATCTGCAAAGCTGGAGAAAGAATGTGGAACTTTTTCAAATATAATGATATGTGACACAAAGACAGGTGCGTCATGTTTACAACAGTGAAAAATCTACAGCATCTTTGATTTTATTTTCACAGCTTGACATTTTATCCCTGTCCTTGGCTGACAGTTGGAGCATTGCACCATCTGCATGTCCTTGAGCTCTTCCCGCCCCATATTCTGTCCCAGGCCATTGCAAGCAGAACTGTCAACTCGGTTACTCGTACTTGGCGTATCCGCAGCAGCGTTGCCCAGATAATCTTGGTGAAATAAAGTCCAAATCAAGCAGCAGATCTTAAAAAAGAACGTGCAAGTGAATTACTATCATAACTGCACCAGTCCCATATGTCCACAATCTCTTAAATTCACTCAATGTAATCTTAGCCTGAATCAATTTATGCACCCTAGTCCAATTGTCTTCTATCTCTGCTTTATCTGAACACTGGCACAGAGCGAGGGGTCCCCAATTTATGAATGACCAACTTAGGAATACTTGTACTTATGAATGTGTTCCCATACAGGGGGGTAATTTTAAAGATCCAACATATAAACATCCCCTCGGACTTACAAACAGCTATTTCATAATGTCCTGCGTTGTGTTTCAATTTATGTACAGATTGACTTGTGAGCAGACTCAAGAACAGTGACTGTTCGCAAACCGGGGGCTCTCTGTACTGTATTGACATGTCACCACGTGGGGGTCAGCCAAAACCTGGTCACAGTCCTCCAAATACAGTCTAGATAGCAACCTGTATAATGTCAAAATGCTGTCCTTTGAGTCTTCCCAAATGGCATTTTTCATACAACTCAATATCATAACTTTTGCTAAGGTTTCTCCTATCAGTCATGCACTTCCAGTGCTTTGTGCAATACAACACTCAGTCCTTTTTGTCTCTTAACCTGTTTCAGTATTGTTTCATGATAATTATGTGTGTATTGTCTGTTGGCCCTATCAATATGCACGGCACCATATACATCTAAATTATTCATTTGCTCTTGTGGCCCCCAGGCCTAGCATATCTACATATCCTTTTAGATTTAATGGCTACTGTCTTAACTCTTGCACAGATTTTGGTGTCATTTGCAGACTCACTGACTAGCATCCCAAACACTGTCCTCATCATTAGTTAAAACTGCAAAGATAGGAAGCAGAGAATTGATCCTTGAGACGCATCGCTCGTGTTACAAAAGATGTGGAGGTGCCGGTGCTGGACCGGTGTGGACAAAGTCAGAAGTCACACAACTCCAGGTTATAGTCCCAACAAGCTTATTGAAAATCTCAAGCTTTTGGAGCACTGCTCCTTTGTCAGGTGAAGACTTCATCTGATGAAGGAGCAGTGCTATGAAAGCTTGTGATTTTAAATAAACCTGTTGGACTATAACCTTGTATTGCATCAAAATCGCATTCGAAAAAAAGACTTTCAAGTATTCGCCAACACTTCAGGATGTTGTTGAGAGATTTTTAAGATGCTGTACTAACATAGCTTTTTATTTTCCCTGAATCACATTGTTAACTTTCAATCTTGAAATGCTTGTATCTGCTATTACTTATAAAAGTTCATGCGTTAATTGTTACACAGAAAATGTCAATACAGTACAGGCAGTCCCAGGTTGTGAATGGGCTCTGTTCTTCAGTTCACTCCCCAGCCAATTTGTACATATATCGGAAGGAAAAGTACGACAGTATAAAATAGCCATTAGTAAGTTCATGCGTTGCATCTTTAAAATTACACCCCTGTATGGAATCATGTTTGTAAGTACAGGCATTCGTAAGTTGGACATTCATAAATCAGGGACCCGCTATAATATGTCAATGTTCCAGTGGAGCAGAGATAGAACACAAGGAATAATTGGACAAGGGTGCATAAATATAACTCCATCAGTATTTTAAAGTCATGCATTTTCTCTTATTTTTATCTCACAATAATTTAGTATTATGCATTGTTAAGTCGCAAAGGTTATGGCAATTTGGGAGGTAGGTATGGGCATGTCTTGGTAACCATGGGCATGTCTTGACAGTACAAGCTGAGACAGTAAGAGATGTAAAAACGATATGCAATCGTGCTATTACTGAGAGGAATGTTTCATTGCAATATGACATGTTTACGTTCTGACTGTAGATGCCGAAATAGATGCACTAACACAAAAATATAACAGAAAAGTTGCAGCACAAAGTAAGATATAATGAAACCATTAGGTGTAGGAGCAGAAGTAGAATGTTTGGCCATCAAGTCTGCTCCACCATTCAATGGGATCCTGGCTGATCTGATGACTCCAGTTTCTTGCTTTTCCCCAGAGCCCTTGATTCCATTATGGGTTAGAAATTTGTCTGAATCAGCCTTGAATATTCTTAACAAACCAACCTGTATGATCCTCTGCGGCAAAGAATTCTACTGATTCACCACCCTCTGAGAGAAGAAATTCCTTCTCATCTGTTTTAAATGGGCGATTCCTTTACTCTGGTTTTATGCTCTCTGTTCCTAGACTCTCCCACAAAGGGAAACAATCTCTCAGCATCTACCCTGTAAAGACTCCTAAGAATCTTATTTGTTTAATAAGATCGCCTCTCGTTCTTCTAAACTTCAATGAGTATAAGCCAAACCTATTCAAGCTCTCCTTACAAGAAATCCCTCTATACCGAGTGAACCTTCTCTGGATTGCCTCTGATGCCATGTAGATTGCGGACACTAATGTGGATTTTCATACGTTACATAGGTATGGGGTAATACTTTAGCTGAATGAAAAGAAAATCATGACGTTAAGGTGCAGAATTTGCAGAAGCATAATCTTTATCCCATAGACTATTTTAGGTGGGTCAATGATTAAAGTTGAGACAGAGTTCTCTATGTCAACCTCTGTTTCTTTGTGATAACAAGGTGTAGAGCTGGATGAACACAGCAGGCCAAGCAGCATCAGAGGAGCAGGAAAGCTGAAGTTTCGGGCCTAGACCCTTCTTCACAAATGGCCATTTCTGCCATTCTTCAGCCATTTCTGAAGAAGGGTCCAGACCCGAAACGTCAGCTTTCCTGCTCCTCTGATGCTGCTTGGCCTGCTGTGTTAATCCAGCTCTACACCTTGTTATCTCAGATTCTCCAGCATCGGCAGTTCCCACTGTCTCTGTTTCTTTGTGCCTTTGCTTACAGATTGGATACAATTCTGAAGCATTCCATCCCACTTTAACGAACAAAACAAGTCTTTATCTTCATCCTTTTCCTTTTGCCTACGGAAACTGTCAACAGATTTTCTACCTGTCAGTATGTTCTAATTTTGGGTGTGTGATATAACACAAGGAAATTAACAGCTATGACTTATAAGAGAATGCTGTAAGGATGAAGTTTCAGTTGATCACTGGTACATTTTACAAGAACACTTTCTCTAAACCAGCACACCAGGGATTGAGGCCTTGCCAGATTTTAGATTTTGATGATTTCGGGTCAAGTGCTTTGGGCAGTGGGAGGTTCAGCCAGTCTCGTTGGGTAGGGTTATGGACCGCTTGGAGGAGGAGAATGGACAAATGTCTGAGAGGTAAACAGAGAGCAGGCCAGGCACCATGTAGCATCTAGCCAAATTGTCCAAGTAAGATCATTTTAATTGAGTAAAATAAAGAAAAGCTGCATGTCTCATTCTAAAAGTTACTGTAGCCTGGATTACTCTTGGTTGGAGACAGGCAGTTTTGAAAGCGTGTACCTGCAGTGTGTTAGGTGAGGCTTAATATTACATTGAGTAGAATGATGGGTCAAGGCAAGCCAAATATTAAAAGTGCTAGGATAACAAGCATGGGGTTGGATGAACACAGCAGGTCAAGCAGCATCATAGGAGCAGGAAAACTTGACGTTTCAGGCCTAAACCCTTCATCAGAATGAAGGGTTTAGGCCCGAAACGTCAA
>JAHRHZ010000070.1:16628481-16676170 GCA_024137785.1 Ginglymostoma cirratum
CCTACACTCACCTTTACTGGCTCCATCCCCGCCTCTTCGACTTGTCTGCCTCCTCTCCACCTATCCTCTCCTCTATCCATCCTCTATCCGCCTCCCCCCTCTCTCCCTATTTATTTCAGAACCCTCTTCCCCTCCCCCATTTCTGATGAAGGGTTTAGGCCCGAAACGTCAAGTTTTCCTGCTCCTATGATGCTGCTTGACCTGCTGTGTTCATCCAGCCCCATGCTTGTCATCTCAGATTCTCCAGCATCTGCAGTACCTTTTATCTCTTCTGCTTTAAATTCATTTAGTGTGAAAGGAGGAAATTTAACTCTTAGATGGGAAACTGTAAACATTGCAGGACCTATAGTGGGAGGACAAGTTCATTTTAATCAACGGACCCAATTAACATCCTGCTGGCCAGTTGCCCAGCCATTTAGCGCATTGAGTCCACTCCACCATGCAGTAGGATCATGGCTGATATGATAATCCTCCACTCCATTTTCCTGCCTTTTCCCCATAACCCTTAATTCCCTTCCTAATTACAAAAATCTGTCTACCTCAGCCTTGAGTGTACTTAATGATCCAAGGTCAACAGCTTGCTGTGGTAAAGAGTTCTACAGCTTCAAAATCCTCTAGAGAAGAAATTCCTCCTCATCCCTGTCTAAAATGTGCAGCATCTTATTCCGAGATTAGGCCCTCTGGTCCTAAACTCTCCCACAAGGGGAAACAACCTCTCAGTGTTTTACCCTGTCAAGCCCCATAAGAACGTTACAATTTCAGTAAGGTCTTCTCTCAGTCTTCTAAACTTCAATGAATACAGGCCCAATCTACTCAATCTCTCCTCCTATGACTATCCCTTCATACCCACGATCAACCTAGTGAATCTTCTCTCGACTGCCACCAATGACAGTATATGATAATTGGATCAAAACAGTTCGCCGTATTCCAGGCTGTCTCGGGCTTGGGCTTGGGCTTGCTGTAGTGTGCCAGTGAGGTTCAGCAACAAGCTGGAACAACATCATCTCATTTTCCACTGGCACCTTGTAGCCTTCAGGAACCGTTGTTGAGTTCAATAATTTTATGGTCTGAACACCTCCTTTCATGTTCTTTGACCCACCCTCACACCCGAGGTTCTGTCATGGCATGGGCTGCTTTCAGCACAGTCAACCCATTTTTACCCACTCACAGACCCATTATCACATAGCTAGCTTTTCGTCTTCTTTGGTTTACTAAAACAAGCCCTTTGTCCACCTAACTTTATTTCCTTCCTCTCTCTCTCTCTGGGCTCTGACACTACCTATCCACTTATTTCTTTTCTCATCCACAACCCCCTGCCATCAAGTTAAATTTCACCTTTGCCTAGATGCTATCATTTCTGAAGAAAGGTCACAAGACTCAAAACATTGACCCTCCTTTCTCTTTATAAATGGTGCCAGACCTATTGAGTTTCTCTAGCAATTTCTGTTTTTATTTCCAACATCCGCAGTTCTTTGTTTTTCTCTGGTATTCCAGGTGGGGTCAAAGTAGTTCATTATATAGTTTTAGCAAATTGTCTCCATTTTTATACTCCATTTCCTTTGAAATAGAGATTAACAGTCCTTTTGCCTTCCCTGTTGCCTGCTGAACTTGGATGCTAGTTTCTTGTAATTAATGCACAAGGACCCTAAAATCCCTCTGTGCTGCAGCTTTCTGCAATCTTTCTCCATTTAAATTATATTGTTCCTCTACTCTTCCTGCCCTGCCAAAGTACCAAATTGTCCTGATGAATGCAGAATGAAAAGTATCCACCAGTTCATGATTGTTGAAGTTACAAAGGAAGACCAAGAAATATCTGAATTTGTAAGTAAACTAGCAAGGAATGTAAAGGTTGACTGTAAAAGCTTCTTTAGATATGTGAAAAGGAAAGGCTTACTTAGGACATCTCTGCAGGAGTTCTTCAGGGGAGTGTCCTAGGCCCAACCATCTTCAGCTGCTTCATCAATGACCTTCCCTCCATCATAAGGTTAGAAGTGGGGATGTTTGCCGGTGATTGCACAATGTACAGCACCATTCGTGACTCCACACATACTGAAGCAGTCCGTGTTCAAATGCAACAACATCTGGACAATATCCAGGCTTGGGCTGACAAGTGGCAAGTGACATTCGTGCCACACAAATGCCAGGCTATGATCATCACCAATAAGAGACATTCTATCCACTGCCCCTTGACATTCAGTGGTGTTACCATCACTGAATCCCCCACTATCAACATCCTGGGGGTTACCATTGACCAGAAACTCAACTGGACTCACCACATTAACACAGTGGCTACAAGAGCAGTCCAGAAGCCGGGAATACTGCACCGAGTAACTCACCTCCTGACTCCTCAAAACCTGTCCACCATCCTCAAGGCACAAGTCAGGAATGTGATGGAATACTCCCCGCTTGCCTGGATGGGTGCAGCCCCAACAACACTCAAGAAGCTTGACACCTTCCATGACAAAGCAGCCCGCTTGATTGGCACTACATCCACAAGCATTCACTCCCTCCACCACTGACGGTCAGTAGCATCAGTGTGCACTATCTTCAAGAGGCACTGCAGAAATTCACCAAAGATCCTCAGACAGCACCTTCCAAACCCACGACCACTTCCATCTAGAAGGACAAGGGAAGCAGACATATGGGAACACCACCACATCAAGTTCTCCTCCAAGTCACGCACCATCCTGACTTGGTAATATATCGCCGTTCCTTCGCTGTCGCTGGGGCAAAATCCTGGAATTCCCTCCCTAATAGTATTGTGGGTCAACCCATAGCAGGAGGACTGCAGTGGTTCAAAAAGGCAGCTCACCACCACCTTCTCAAGGGCAACTAGGGACGGGCAATGAATTCTGGCCAGCTAGTGACACCCACATCCCACAAATGAATAAAAAAAAGCACAAACGTAGGGCATTACGAGTGGGGACAGGAGAGTTTATCACGGCAAACAGGGAAATAACGGATAAACTAAACAGTTACTTTGCATCTGTCTTCATGGAAGAAGATACAGAAACTCTACCAGAAATAATAGGCAGCCAAGGGACTTGTAGTAACTAAGATAAGTTACAATGAGTGAAGAGGTAACACTTAAAAAAAAAAACTGGATTGAAAGTTGATGAATGCCTTTGATCACATAAGCTTTACCAAGAGTGTTGAAGGATGTGGCTATAGAGATAATGCATTCATTGATGGTTATCATCCAAAATTCTATAGATTCTGAAAAGGATCCTGTGTAAATAAACCTCTTTATTTAACGACATCATGAAGTGAGATAATGGAGGACTACAGACCTGTTAGTTTGATGTGAGTAGCAAATAAAATTTCACAATCTGTTATCAAGAATGTGATAACTGGACATTGAGAAAAGAATTGTAAAATTGAGCAGAATCAACATGGACTTATGAAAGAGAGATCATATCTGGCAAACTTGTTGGAGTTTTTTTCAGGATGTCATTGTAGCATTCATAAAGGAGAAACAGTGAATGTGGTATGTTTGGATTTTCAGTATGTCTTTCATAAAGGTCCCACACAAGAGATTACAAAATCAAATTTTAGCACATGGGATCAGGGATAACATACTAAAACGGACTGAGAATTGATTGACATTGGCAGCTAGTAGGAATAAATGAATCATTCTCAAGGTGGCAGGCTGTTACAAGTGAGTAACCTCAAAGGTCAATGCTAAATCTACAGCTGTTCACAATCTATCTAAATGATATGAACAAGGGGACCAATTGTAATAGTTCCTGATTTGATGATGACACCAAACTGGGTGGGAACATGTGAGGAGGATGTAAGGTGGATACAAGGAGGTTTCAAGAGGTCTTGGCAGGCTAAATGAATGGGCAAGGACATAGCAGGAAAATAACATGAAATATAATGTGGTTAAGTAAGAAGTTGTTCACTTTGGTAGAAAAAACTGCAAAGGCAGATCAGTCCTCAAAAGGTTGGTAACTGCGCGTGTACAAAGGAATCTGGGTGTCTTTGTCCATGAGTCACTGAAATATAGCAGACAAATGGAGCAAACAGTTAGGAAATTGGTGTGTTGACCTTCATCGCAAGGGGATTTGAGTCCATGAATAAAGATATCTCGCTGCAGTTGAATAGAGCTTTAGTGAGTCCACACATGGAGTAGCGTGAGGAGTTTTGGTCTGCTGATCTAAGGTGGGATAATCTTGCCATAGAGGAAATGTGACAAAGACTCACCACATTAATCCCTGTAATGGCAGGATTGTTTTATAAGGACAGATTAGAGACTTGGCCTTGTAGTTTGAGTTTTGAAAAATGAAGGGTAAAGTTATTGAAGTTTACAAAGTTCTTGCAGGGTGTGACAAGGTGGATAGAGATTGGTTTCAGGATCAGATGTATGCCATTTAAAACTGAGATGAGGAGAAATGCCTTTACTCAGAGAATGTTGAATCTTTGGAATTCTCTACCAGATGGCTGTGGGAGGTCAATCATCAAATTTGCTGAAGACAAAATTGATAGATTTCTGGAGACTAATGAGATCATGGGATATTGAGACAGTGTGAAAATGGCATTGAAGTAGATGATGAGCCATGACCAACTTGAATGGGCTGAATGGTCTACTCCTGTTCCTATGTGCAGCACTGATTGATGGCATTAGACCTATCCATTCAGCAGCTGCTCTTTTGAAGTGCAGTCCAGTAGGTCCCACTCTCTTATCTTACCCCTATATCCCGACAAACCTTTCACCTTCAACCTTTTATTCTGATTTATTTTGACAGCTCCAATTGAATCCATATCTACTGCTCGATCAGACAGTGCAATCCAATCCAAACTATTTCCTGTGTAAAACTGATTTTCCCTTGCACTGCCTTTGTTTCTGACCAATCCCTTTAAATTAGTGACTTCTGATGGTTGGAAAGACACTTAGATTAACTACATGTACAGGAAAGGTTTTGAGGGATATTGGCCAGGAGCAGGCAGATTAGTTTGGGATAATGAGAGATAACAAGGCGTGGGGCTGGATGAACACAGCAGGCCAAGCAGCATCATAGGAGCAGGAAAACTTGACGTTTCGGGCCTAGACCCTTCCTCAGTGTTTGGCATGGACTGGTTGGATTGAAGGGTCTGTTCTCGTGTTGTATGATTCTATGACTCTATTGAAAACAGCTTTTCTATATTTTCTCTGCCTGAATTATTCATTGTTTTGAACAACTGTATAAAACCTCTTTTAGCTATTCTCTGCTGTAAGGACTACATGTACTAGACATGACCATACTAAATGGCAGAACAGGGCTGAAGAGCCTAATCATGTTCCTAGTTTCTATGTTTCTACATTCAGGATTTGATCCTCACAGTGAGAAGAAGGTCTCAAGAGGGTGAACCTGAGAGCAAAACACATCCTAAACAATTTTAATTCTTTCAGGCAGGTTTACTAGATGTTCACACCCCACTCTAAACACCTAAATAATATGTCAGTAAAATAACTCACTAAGCAACATCACCAGGAGGAAACATGCAGCCATGGTTACCTGGTTGCATGTTGCCCTAAAGCATATAATTATAACTTGGAAGACAAATTTTTTTTGCAGTAATACTCCCTAAATCTATTTCTGAGAATAGGGAACATTTCTTTCATGCTGGTAATAACTGGCCCAAAAGAACACAAAGAAAACAGGGGGCTGTAATGATCGTCGTTAAGGGAAATTTTTGAGAAGGTGAGTGAGATCTTCCCAAAGTGCTTCACTGAAATTCCAAAGGGAGGTCATTGATTATGAGATCAGAAAAGGCTGGAAATGCTGGCAGCATCCATGGCGAGCGGAACACAGTTAAGGTTAATGCAGTTAAGGAGTGATTTCCAGGATTGCCACTCAGTGACCCACCAAAGAAACAGCAACATATGTCCAAAGACTATGATCAGAACAAAGTTAGACCTACAAGCCCCATCTCTAATGGTACTCAGCTTCAATGCCATTGACGGTCCTTTTGGAAGTCTATCCAGCCAGTTGGCAACAATAAAGAGGGCACCAGCGAATCAAATTAGGAGGTCATTTGGTAGAACCCCAGCCTCTGAGCCATGAAGTTTGAGTCCCACCTCAGGCCTCGATAACCAAGGTAGGTATGTTCTTAAAGGTATCAACCTGCAAACGGTGCACATGCCATCCTGATTTGGAAACTTGGTACCATTCCTTCAGTGTCACAGGATCAAAATCCTGGAACTCCCTCTCTAATGGCACTGTGCTTGTTCCTACACTCTAAGGAGTGTAGTGGTTCAAGAAGGCAAATTACCACCACCAAGGACAATTAGGGATGAGCATTAAGTATTGGCCTAGATAGCAAAGTCCACATCATGTGAACCAAGAACACAAAATCCTTCCAGCATGTGCCAGTGGCAGGCAGTAAGATCAATAGAGATTTGGCCACATGAAACCAATAGAAAGGAATTGGAGCTATGACCGTTACTATCCATAGCTCCAGACCACAGCATGCACGTAAATGTGCATGTAGCCACAGCAATCTGGACTCCATTGGTGAACTGTAACATCTATCCCATTTGGTAGGATGTGAAGACATTGTATTGTTGGGAGCTTTAACTGATTGTGGGGAGGGAACCAAACTAGTCCACAGCAGGATGGCAGGGAGCATTCCTCCTGGTGCTTCTTACCTCACAAGCAATGCCTGACATTCACTGAGCCTGCTGAATCCAGCATCTTCCACCTCCCTTTAGCTGGCTGCTCTCCCAGATTCCTTCAATTCACATACTTGCTAAAATCTGAGCTATGTTGCTGAAATAACTCGGCAGAAGCCAGTCTCCCGTCACCCTTTATTTACACGTGGAGAGTCTTTGACCCTGATCCAGCTCCCTTAAAGCCAGCCCCTAGAGTGAAAAGAGCCTCTGACACTCCTGTTTATATCTGTCAGCCAAGGCTCCTTGATTGGACCATGTTAACGGCCCAATCAGGGAACTCACATTCTATGAGGTCCACTTGACTCATTACAGTCATTACAGCCGCCTCATTGGACTATCGTAATTACTCTCCCGTCTCTTCAGAGCATGTTTCTTGATGGACTCCATACACTCTAGTGAAACCAGGAGCACCTGGACAAATGGCAGATTGGAATCAGAGATCACATTTTAAGAACTTAACCCATTCCTGCATCAGCTCCCCCCAGATATTTTCAGTCATTAAGCAAAAGACTACCCCCCAGAAAAAAACACTTTTTAAATTCAATCACAGATTTGGGTGTCACCGGCTGGGTCAACACTTATTGCCCATCCTGCTTGAACTTCAAAGTGGTGGTGAACTGCTTTCTTGAGCTGTTGAAATCTATTTGGGGTATGTGCACGCACAGAGCTGTTAGGGAGGGAATTCCAGGATTTTGACCCAGTAACACTGAAGGAACAGTGATACTTTTCCAAGTCAGGAGGATGAGTAGCTTGAAGGGGAAGCTGCAGGTAGTGGTGTCCCCATGTAGCTGCTGCCATTGTGCATCTAAATGGTAATGATCATGAATTTGGGAAGCTCTGGCTTAGGTACTATCTGAGGTATTGTCTCTTAAACTATATACAGCCCGATTGGGAGAGGAAGTGAGGGGGAGTGTTGTTTAGCTCAGTTGGCTGGATAGCTGGTTTGTGGTAAAGAGCAATGTCAACAGCATGGGTCCAATTCCCACACTGGCTGAAGTTATCATGAAGGTCCCACCATCTCAACTTAACCCAAGGCATGGTGACCCTCAGGTTAAACCACCACCCATCATCTTTCTCTAATAAGAGAGCAGTCCTACAGTCAGGTAGGACTATGGCAACTCTACTTGACAGCCTTGCTAGGAAATTAGTCCAAACTGATGGTCCATGGAGAATTGAGAACTCCTTTGGGTTTCATTGATTAACAAAAATTGCCAACTAAAAGGGGGGAGAAACTGAAATGCTGTCATTTGTGTGGCTTAAAAATATTACCTTCAAAAAAATCAGTCACACAGATTTTAAAATTATACAAGCTTTAATCACAAAGGAAATCTTTGCTTGTTGTGCCGAAGAAGTTTGCCTCAATGAAAGATCAAACTTGGTTAAAATTTCAGGACAAAATCCTTGATCTTTCATCCTATATTAATATCTGTCAAATTTCATTAATGTTTTGGTCTGAGTTCCGCAATCATAATTGTAACTCATGCTAATGATAATCCACAAATTGAATTTTTATCAAATGTATGTTCAAAAGGACCAGGATATCTTATGGTTTCTTACGGTTGCTGCTCCTGATGTTCAGATGTTTGAAATCCTATTTTGTAAATGTAGATTTTCTGCATTTTTTGTGTGTGAAATCAGAAATATGTACAGAAGACACAAGGGCTGATGTTCCACGTAGTGACTCTGAATGTGACAAAGCAGTGATTTCTGCAAAGTTTCTGGGGTGGGGTGCAAAGAAACTGATCCTAGTGAAAAGAAGTCGTAGACCATTAGCTCTCTCTTGAGTTTGTATAATAATAGTGAGTAAGGCAGTTTCTTCTGCACCTTCTGGAGTTTTATTCCCATTGACTTCAATGTGTGAACTGTAAAATAGACAGCTGAATCACTATCACTTGCTTAGTTCTATAGTACACAAAAATCTAGTTGCAGTTGTCATTGTAGGCATTTGCAAGCATTTCTCAACTTCTTTGGGAATGAAGCACACCAGTTTCTCTCATCATGCATAGGAGTGTGGACAAATGTGTTGGAAATTAGTTATTCGCTTAACAGGTGTGCCTTGGCCTCCATTTTGTGTATACCTCTCCCTTATTCATAATGTCGACAAAAAGCAGCAAAATAAATATTGCCTTTGTGTTTGGCCTGGTGGTGGTAAAGCAGCTTTTGCACATATTTGCATTGAATTAGTATTCATTGACTGAAAGAGTTTACAGTTTGTGACAATACTGTGGCTTTGTCCTGGTTTTTAAGAAGAAAGGTTGAGACAGAGGTACAGAGCGGTCTGCTAAAGCCAATAAACAGCTTTTTAAAAATTAATTCGTGGAATGAGAGTGTCGCTAGCCAGGCAGCATTTATTGCTCATCCCTAATTGCCCAGAGGGCAGTTAAGAGTCAATCACATTACTGTGGGTCTGGAGTCACATGTAGGCCAACCAGGTAAGGATGGCAGTTTCCTTCCCTAAAGGACATAAGTGAACTAGATGGGTTTTTCCAACAATTGACAATGGATTTATGGTCATCATTAGACTCTTAATTCCAGATATTTATTGAATTGAAATTCCACCATCTGCCATGGCGGGATTTGAACACGGGTCCCCAGAACATTGCCTGTGTCTCTGGGTTAATAGTCCATCAATAATACCCCTAGGCCTTGCTTGTGAGGCCTTGTTTTATTTTAAAAGTTGGGACAAATGATGCAGCCTGAACACGTGTGGCCAAGCTCCCACAGAACCAAGATTTTTAGTTTTAGCTATCAGCAGTTGCTGGGATCTAGAAGCTGGATGTGGAAGCTCTTATTCCTCTCTCTGTTGCAGCTAAAAGCTGGGGTTCTTGTTCTGCTGCTAGAATTGCATGTGTGACAATCTATTTTATTGAATTTGCCTTTGCCAAGGTTGTGTTCATTGGATGTTACTCTATTGGAACAATTATTTAGTAGTAGTCAATAAATATATATTATTTCGTTATACATTTTGATAGAGTTGTAGTTAAGCCAATTCTTTTTTATTTTTACTTTGTCTGTATTTTAACTGTAGTGTAAAAATAAAGTACGTTTTGCTTTTAAAGACAAGCAGTTTGACTAATTGAATTGCATTGAGAACACAATGCCATGCGCTTACCTTTAACATAAGAAAAAGTTAGGGTCTAGGCTATCTTTTGAGGGGGTTTGGTGTGGTCCATAACAAGTTGCACACAAATATTAGAACTGAACGAAATCAAGTTGATTTATTATATATAGACAGGGCAGATTTCTTTGCAAAGTAATGTGAAATCTCAAACTTTTGAGAGGCAATATTTGTTAAAAGGATAAGAAATGTACCTCAGGTTTTAAGACCTAACTATAGTGGCACCTTTTCTGAACATTCAGTTATTTCTGGTTTCGATATGGTTGGATGTTCAGCTAGTGCTTCCAGTTTTTAAATGTTAACTTCTTTTTCAAATATCAGGGGAAAACATGACAGTTTTCAACCTGCTGTCTCTTGGCAGTACATTTTGCTGGAAAGAGGGACGAATTGCCAAAGCTGTTTGTCTTGCACTCATCGGGACAAACATAAGAATGCAGAAATTTTTATTTGTTGTCTATCTGGAAGTGTTATCACATACAACCAAACGACTTTCCCACCACCAAATCACCATGACATTTTTTTTTTGCTTTTAACTATTAACTGCCACTAGTAAAGCACATATGCAGCTAATCTTTAGCTAGTAACTCACCTCGTGACTTCCTAATTTCTGTTGAGTTTCTGCAAGGTTGAAGTCAGAATACTGATGGAATACACCACACTTACTTGGATGCGTACAGCTCCAATGCCACGCAGGAAACTCATTCAGAACAAAACTGGCTGTACTTGAATAGAACTCCATGCAGTAAATATCAACTCCTCTGCCATTTGCAGAGAACTATCTACTTGGTGCACTGTAACAACTCACCAAGGAGCCTCCACTTTTACCTTCCAGAAAGAAAAAGACAGCAGCACAGGAATATCACTATCTGCAAGTTCCCTCCAAATCATACCCTATCCTCAGCACATAAATAACTACTGGCCTTGTCAGTGATACCAAAAGCCAATGCAAAGCTTGTCACAGAAGGTAAACTATAAAAAGTGAAGGGAAGAGGGGTTAGGGAGAACAGGAAGGGGCTAAATCAAGTTGGAGTTGGAGGGGGAAATAAAGCACTATATCCCCACAGTCCCCATCTCTCTCTAAAGGCATCAAACTCAAACATCACACTACACCAGGTTATAGTCCATCAGGAACAAAAACAAAGTTGCTGGAAAAGCTCAGCAGGTCTGGCAGCATCTGTGAAGGAGAAAACAGAGTCAACCTTTCGTGTCCAGTGACCCTTCCTCAGAACCCTAGACTCTACGTGCTCCATTTCCAATGGCACTCATTCACAAACATAACTATGGAAGAGGAGCAGACAGTCGGCAGAGGTGACATCTCTCCACGACCCGCTGCCTAGACCTGTTTATAGCCAGCCTGGCCAGGCCCAGGAGCAGAACCACGAGGATGCCCTCCAATCCGCTCATACCCCTCCACACTGGATGCCCAAAGATCAGGAGTGCGGGGCTGAAGCGCAACCAAAAACTCAACAAAAGATTTTTCAAATGACTAAAAGTGGGGTGCAATCGCACACCACCAATACATACAAGATCCATGGACTCCACAGCTCTGCAAAATAAACAGTTGGGCTGAGAGTCTGTGAACCGTCATGGGCTGTGGTTATAAGGGACTACTGCGTGCAACATCCTTCACGCCAGGCCCCTGATGCGTAAAGGGAGGACTCCCATGTACAGGTCCCTCCCCTCGGGATCCTAGTCACCCAGACAGGCGTTGGCATGCTTAGGTGCCTCGGCGAAGTAGTTGAGGTGGATTGGGTACAACGGCAGCCTGTACAAAGTACACCTCTTTGCTAGGTGGAAGGATATTCCCAAAAGTTGTGGGGTGCAGGCTCCTGAGGGAGGTCCAGGACCCTAGGGCTGATGTGAAATTCTGTCTAAGCAGGGGTACACACAGACAAGATTCCACCACTCATAATTCAGGACAGGTGCAAATTTTTAACATATTCCTTACGTTGTTTAGCGGAGAACAGGGCCTTGCATATCATTGTTTATTGCTTATTTTAAGTGTAGTTGAGCCACATTACAAGCTCCACTCATTATCTTAAATTGGATGTTATTGTAGCTATTAACCTCTTCCTCTGCACTCAATTTAACGGTACCTTTATCTATTAATTTTTAACAATCTTATTAACTCAGCCCAACTCCCGTTGTGAAGCTAAGAGATATGGGATCTGCTCCTCCCTTCTTGAGTTGAGGGAGGAAAGGCAGAAATCAAACAGGTTCTGCCTCAGGAAAAAGGTTCCCAAATTGTTAAGAGTTACTTCAACACAACAGATTTTTCTATGGTACCCTGTTGTATTAGTTGGCCTCTGTTATTTCTTGGCAGGTTTTGATTGGTCCCTGTTAACCATATGGTTAATGTCGGCCCTGACAGAAAAGAAAGTGGGAAGTGGCCACTGCTACGTTTAGTCTTTGCCACAACCTCAAGAATTAATTAGGTGAATAGATGTGCAGATAATGTTACATTTGCTGGTAACTGCTTATTTTGAAGTTGAAACAGGACACCGCTCACTCCTTAGCTCCATTTCTCAGCTGCTTTCTACTTCCGAGGCTGGGACGGTTTGTGGTTTAGGCTCTTAGCTTGTCATGAAATATTGATTCATGTTAATTTTCCAGTAGAAAAGGCTGCCTTTTAATACGCTGACCCTATCACTCATCAAAAAACTTGCAGACTATCATCTCAGAACTGTTAACCCTTGAGTACGACTATCATCAAATATCGCTGTGACAATGCATATTCATCTGAGAAATAGTGTTACAAAAACTAAAGCAAAATTTTTTAAAACCATGAAAACTGCCTTCTGGGATTTAGTTATCAAGTTGGCTAATGTGATTTATGGTATAGCGATAGTTTTCCTTTCCTCCAAGTTAACTGGTTCCAGTTCTACTGTATCATACAAAAACTTCTCATTTATCACCAGACAGTAGATATGTGCCACATTGCGCTCCGACAGCCAGGAGTTTCCAGCTTTTCTGGGTCTGCCGTAGACTAATTGATAGGGAATGATTGCTATGATCAATAGCAGCTCTATCATACTTCTGTTATTCTGACTGACAGGATGGTAGACTAGGGAGGTGCTGGTGTACTGATAAGTCACTGGGCTAGTAATCCTGAGGCTCATACTTTTGGACTAGGAGTTCAAATCCCACCACAGCATCTAATGGGACTTTTGAATTAAGTGAATAAAATCTCCAATTGAAAGCTAGTCTCAGGAACGGTGACCTTGGAACTATCTTTGATTGTCCCAAAAACCCATCTGTTTCACTAATGTCCATTATAGAAAGATATCCACTATCCTTACGTGTCACTCCAGGTGCACAGCAATGTAAAATCGGGGGAGGCAATAGACTCGTGGTATTGCTGGGCTATTAATCCAGAGACTCAGATAATGTTCCGGGAACCTCGGTCAAATCCCACACGGCAGACGGTGGAATTAGAATCCAATAAAAAAATCTGGAATTATGAGTCTAATGATGACCATGAAACCATTGTCGATTGTTGGAAAAACCCATCTGGTTCACTAATGTCCTTCAGGGAAGGAAATCTGCTGTCCTTACCTGGACTGGTCTACATGACTTCAGGCTCACAGCAATGTCGTTGAGTCTTAACTGCCCTCTGGGCAATTAGGGGTGTGCAACAAATGCTGCCTGGCCAGCGATGCCCTCATCCCATGAATAATGAATAAATGAGTAATGTAAAATTGAAGAGTTGTCTCAAAAGGAGCCAATATATGTGAACAAACACAAGAAAGTTCAATTCTGGCCTCCTTGCTACAGGAAGGATGTTGTTAAACTTGAAAGGGTTCAGAAAAGGTTTACCAGGATGTTGTCAGGATTGCAGGGTTTGAGCTATAGGGAAACGCTGAATAGGATGGGGTTATTTTCCCAGGACCTTCGGAGACTGAGTGGCGACATTATAGAGATTTATAAAATCATGAGGGGCACAGGTAGGGTGAATTGCCAAGGTCTTTTCCCCAGGGTAGGGGAGCTCAAAACTAGAAGACATAGGTTTAAGGCGAGAGGGGAAAGATTTAAAAAGGACCTAAGAGGCAACATTTTCATGCAGAGGGTGGTGTGTATGGACCGAACTGCCAGAGGAAGTGGTGGAGGGTGGTACAATTACAACATTTAAAAGGCATCTGGATGGGTACATGGATAGGAAGGGTTTAGAGGGACATGGATCAAATGCTGGCAAATGGGACTAGATTAATTTCGGATACGTGGTCGATATGGACGAGTTTCTCTTGCCTTATTTGGTACCGCTGGCGGTAGTACCAACTGGAAACCATGTTTCACCACCACCCACTTTGCTCTAGGCCTTATGTTCTAGTTTGACTTAACACCAACGCCAGCAGCACTTGCTTTGAAATGTTTCCACTTGTTACGCACACCAACGTCAGAGCTGACCTTGTATGACATACTTACTTTTTGGTTTTCCTCATCAGTTATCTAACACGCAAAGCTCCTTTTTTAACAGTTTTCACCAACTAAGAGTGAAATTAAATAGGTCAAAACGATAAGCGATTTTAATACATCCAGAATCGTTAATTCAGCTGGTAAATTAGATGATTAGTGGGCATAAATTTAAATTTCCAATTAAATGGAGGGGAGGGGCTTTTGATAAAGAGCATTGTTACAACAAGTGAGACTTCCCCAGTGAGACTGGTGGAATCACAGTCTATAAAACCTTTCATGGGGAAGTGGGCAAGAGAGTCAGTTTTGCATCTGAGTGAGGAAATTGTGGGTTCAAGTGTCCCTTCAAGACTTGAGTGCAACAATCCAGGCCAAGAGTCAAGTGCTGCACGGTCGGAGGTGCTGTCTTTCAGATGTGATGTTAAACTGTCTGCTCTCTCAGGTAGAGGTAAGTGATCCCATATCGCTAAATAGGAACAGGGCCTACGTTCTTGCTAACAGTTATCCCTCAATCAATAACACTAAAAACATCTGGTGGAATGAAATAGGGTCCTGAACGTCGTCGGCTACGGTGAGAAATCTGGGAGGATCAGATGAGAAGACAACAAGGTTTTTATCAACATCTAGAGCAACTATTTGTATCTTTCAATGAGATTCCAGGCAAGATTATTGCTAGGCAGCAGCAAGATGTCTATGGTCTGTTATCAGCCTCATTAATTGCACACCTCACATCATTAATATGCAGCTTTCTATCATAATATCCACCGTAAGGAAACTAGATGTTGACAGTTCCTGACATGAAAGTCAGAGTGGTACCAACTTGCTTCTTCGAGCTGCCATTTTGAACATAGGGCAACACCATCTCACCACATGTTTCAGGGCACCGACTGTACTCAAACTCTGCCTCCTACCCCCACCACACCGTCCCCCACAACCCCCAACACACCTCCTCCCTCCTGGTCCACAGACCCTGGCTTTGCCCTCAGGATTATCAGGGCATTTTTCCAGGCCCTCTCAGTTCCCCTCCACCAACACACTCATCCACTTGATGGAATTTGTCCTCACCCTCAATAACTTTTTGTTTAACTCCTCCCACTTCCTACAAACTAAAAGGGTGGCTATGGGCATCCACACATGTCCAAGCCATGCTTACCTCTTCATAGGATACGTGGAACAGTCCCTCATCCGCAGTTACACTGGCACCATCCCTCACCTCTTCCTCCACTACATTGATGACTGTATCATTGCTGCCTTGTGCTCCCATGAGGAGCTCGAACAGTTCATCCACTTCACCAACACCCTTCATCCCAGATTCACCTGGACCATCTGCGACAACTCCCTCCTCTTCCTGGATCTCTCCGTCTCCATTTCCAGCAACAGACTTAGCACCGATATCTATTTCAAACCCACCGATTCCCATAGTTACCTTGACTATACCTCTTCTCACCTACCCTCCTGCAAGAATGCGATCCCATACTCCCAATTCCTCCACCTCCACCACATCTGCTCCCAGGATGAAGCATTCCACTCCCGAACATCCCAGGTGTCCTCCTACCTTAAGGACTATACCTTCCCTTCTCCTGTGATTCATAATGCCCTCAACCACATCTCCTGCAATTCCTGCACTTCTGTCCCCAAACCCCCTCTCCCCATAACAATAAGGATAGAGTCCCTCTGGCCTTCAAACATATCACCCCACCAACCTCCAAATCCAATATATCATCCTCTGCCACTTTCACTACCACCAAAGAGCTATTTCCCTTTCTACCCCTACCTGCTTTCCTTAGGGACCGCTCACTCTGCGACTCCCTTGTCCACTCCACACTCCCCAACAACCCCATCCTTCCCCTACACCTCCCCTCTCACCTCCATCCGAGGCCCCAAACAATCTTTCCAAATCCGACAGAGACTCACCTGTACATCTTCTAACCTGGTCTATTGAATTTGTTGCTCCCGATGTGGTTTCCTCTTCATTGGAGAGACCAAGCGCAGACTTGGCGACCAATTTGCAGATCATCTGCGCTCTGTACGCTCCAATCAACACTACCTTTCGGTTGCCAACCATTTCAACTCCCCCTCCCACTCCCGTGGTGACATGTCCATCCTGGGCCTCCTCCAGTGGCACAATGAAGCCACACGTAGGCTGGAGGAACAACACCTTATATTCCGCCTCGGGAGCTTACAGCCCAATGACTTCAACATCACCAGTTTCAAAATCTCCCCACCCCTGGCCTCATCCCTGCCTCCTTGACCTGACACAACCTGTCCATCTTCTTTCCTACCTATCCACCCCACTCTTCCCATGGTCTATCTCCACAACCTCCTACCTGCATCCACCCATCACCATCCCACCTACCTTCCCTCAACCCCACACTCCTCCCTCTATTTATTTCTGAGCTCCCTTCCCCCTCCTCAGTCCTCATGAAGGGTCCTGACCCAAAACGTCAACTTTCCTGCTCCTTTGATGCTGCCTGACCTGCTGTGTTCCTCCAGCTCCACACTGTATCGATTCTCCCTTGCCTTGCCTTTTTGAACTTTGCTCCCTCAGCCACAGCCATCAGATGCTTGGCCCTTCTCTTTAACCCTGCTGTTTAATACAACCACATGAAGGAGAGACACTGGGTGTGAGCATAGTAAGACCAATGGATGCCTCTGATAATAGTTGGCCACTTGGGGTGGTCAGGGTCACAATCATCTCCTCAGGGACTGAGGAGTCAAATGTCGTGCACAGCATCATCTCTTTCTGCCCCACTGTGGTCTGTTTGCCCCTGGATTGAGAGAAAGCGATATACTAAGGGAGATGAAAGTGGCTGGTGCAGCTGTTGTGCTGGTGTTGGTAGGTGAAAGGTGGTGAGGTGTTCCGTGCAAGTGAGGAAGTGGAGCAAAGGTCATCCCAGACTTTAGAAAACGTGGGTTTGGGTTGGGTGACAGCAAGTGAGGATAATGTTGCATGTAACTGTGAGAGTGGTAGAGCATGAGCCTTGGTGAGAGCTGGGTGTGGTAACAGAGATAGAGGTAGCAGAAAGAAGATGGTGGCACTTACTCTAGCCAAGCCGTCGACTTTTATCCTACCACTTGCTGGGAGTTCCTCCACATGACTGAGACTGCACTGACCCCAGTGGCAACCTCAAACCAGGTTGGCAGGGTCTACTGACGTGAACTCCCCTTCCAGACCTGAGAAACAGAATGTCCCTCCTCTGTGGTACCCTGTCCACAAGGACTTGTAGGTGCCTGTCCGTGAAGCATGGTGCCAATTTCCCCTTATCCGCCATGTCTGGGGCGAATACAATGAACTGTGCAATGTAACTCTGGATTGGCGGTGCTTATCTAAGTGTACAACTTTTGAAAATGGCATAGCTTCTAAGGATGAAAATCTATTCCTTGATATCCTGGCAGTGGCAAGTTGTTCAGTGAATTAGTAGAATTGGACTAACAACAGACTGAGGGGCGCCATTAGGAAGGATAGGTAATTAATGAAGGAGTTTGGGATGATCATGTGGGAAAACCTGATAGGCTTCTTGAGGACAAACCCTCCTTGAAACTTGACAAATTTAATACTTGGCCAAAAAAGTGTAAGGAAAAGTCTAGAGTGTTTTATGAGATCATATTGCTGTTTGTGGGAGCTTGCTGTGGACAAATTGGCTCTGTATTTCTTACATTATAATAGTGGCTACATTTCAAAGTTACTTCAATGACTATAAAGCACTTTGAGATGTCTGACGGCTGTGAACGCCACAAAGTATAGTAAATACAATTTTTTTTTGTCTGACATATTTGAAAAAAGCCAAAATAGAATTTGAGCAGAGGGCAAGTAAATTAAATGAAGTGTGTGATGACGCTGTGACTTCATGTTTTGTCCTGGTTTCTTTTAGAGAGAGATTGGGGGACAGGTCTGAACACTGCATGAGAAGATAAGCAACTTGTGAAGCCTTGGGTGTTTTTTTAAAGTTGGAACAATAGAAGCAGCCTGAGTGGTTGTGATTAAGCTCCCACCAACAGAACCAGGATTTTTAGTTTAGCTTTCAGCAGTAGCTATTAGAGTCTTGAAGGAGTGAAATCTATTTTTTTTCCTCTCAGTTACAGCCAAAAACTGGGGTTTCTCTACCTCCTACAGGTGTTGCATGTGAGACAATCTATTTTCTGAATTTGCCTTTTGCCAAGGGTGTGTTTATGGGCTGTTACTATATTGGAACAGTGCATTATTAATAGTTACTGTATCTATTATTTTGTTAAGCTTTACAACAGAGCTAAATTATACCAATTTGTTCTTTATTTAGTTGTATTTTAACTGCAGTGGATAAATAAAGGAGATAGTAAGAACTGCCGATGCTGGAGTCAGAGATAACACAGTGTGGAGCTGAAGGAACACAGCAGGTCAGTCAGCATCAGAGGAGCAGGAAAGTTGACGTTTTGGGTCAGGACCCTTCTTCAGGAATGAAGTGTGTTTTGCTTTGAATCCCAGCAGTTTGACCAATCGAATTGCATCTGGAATGCAACTCTTTACATTTACCTTTAAAATAAGAAAAAGTTAGCGTCCATACTATCTTCTGAATATTTTGAGGGGGTTTACTCTGGTCCATAAGAAGCGGATGGCTTTCTCAGAGAACCAGTATTGGCAAATGAGCTAAATTGTGTTTGCGTAAGGAACAAAAACAGAAGTTGCTGGAAAAGCTCAGCAGGTCTGGCAGCATCTGTGAAGAAAATACTTCTGTTTTTGTTCCTGATTTACAGCATCCGCAGTTCTTTTGGTTTTTATTTTGTGTAAGGAATCTCAGAGTTTATATGAATTTTGACTTAACGCCAGATTATAAACTGAATAATTGCAAATTGGCGATCAGATTTATATCTCAGCAACTTTTAGTGTCAAAACCAAACCCGATGTGCACTTTACTCCATTGTGGGAGAGTTTTCAATTCTCTGAGTAGTGCTAAATATTGAACATGGAGCACTAATGGATTTCTGTTGATGTGAAACTTTAAAAAGAACTTGTGTCAACTCTTTAACTAAAATTTGCAAGGGCAGGAATTTTAATGCACCACTGGTTTACATCCAGACTTGGCTTCTGTTTTTAAACATGGCGTTTTCATTAAACCAATGCACTTCACCATAAAGCAAATGTAGTAACTTATTTCATCATTTTCACACAAGCAAAACTGTGCAAGGAATATATCCACTTCACTACCATTTCAACAACTCGCATTTATGTAGTGCCTTCAATGTATTAACAATTCCCTAAAGTGTTTCAGTGGAATGTAAAACTTGAATCCAGTGGATTAAAGGTATACTGTATTAGGAACGGGTGACTAAAAACATGGTGAAAGTGGTCAGTTTTAAGGAGCATCTTAAAGGAGGACAGAGGGATAGAGAGGTAAAGAGGTTTAGGGTGGGGATTTCAGAACTGGGCCCTTGGCAGCTGAAGACTTGGCTGCTCATGTAGGAGCAATTAAAATAGTTCACAGGTCGGCGCAACATCGAGGGCCGAAGGGCCTGTTCTGCGCTGTATTGTTCTATGTTCTGTGTTCTAAATCAAGGATGCACAAAATGCCAGAATTAATGGAGAGTAGGAGTGTGGCATGGTGGCTCAGTGGTTAGCACTGCTGCCTCACAGTGCTAGGGACTTGGGTTCAATCCACCCTTGGGTGATGGTCTGTATGGAGTTTGCACATTCTCCCCACGTCTGTGTGAGTTTCCTCTGCGAGTTCTAGGTTTCTCCCACAGTTCAAAAATGTGCAGGTTAGGTGGATTGGCCATGGGAAATGTAAGCTTACAGGGATAGAGTTTGTTTGGGTAGGATATCCTTCAGAGGGTTGGTGTGGACATGGGCTGAATGGTCTGGTTCCAACCTGTAGGGATTCTATGATTTTAGTGGGTCATAATTGCTGGAGGCAGTTACAGAGATGGGGAGAGGTGAGGCCATTGAGGGATTTGAATACAAGGATGAGAATTTTGAAACTGAGGAGCTGCTGGACAGTAAACCAATGTGGCTCAGTGAGCAAAGGGGTGTTGGATACTTCATGCAGATACACCAGAACTGTAAAAGAAAATTGTGGCTATATTCCCTTCATGCTACTTTCTTTAAGCTAAACCCATGCCAATATGCGCAAGACATTTGAATTATTCATTGGCAATGTGCAATTGCGGAAAGACCGACCAACTGTTCTTGCCCCTCCCATTGTGGTATCCTAATTATCTGGCAAGGTCAAAAAACACACACAACATCAGCTTATAGTCCCACAGGTTTATTTGAAAACAGTAGCTTTTGGAGCGTTGCTCCTTCATCAGGTGTAGTGAGAGAGGCATCAAGACATAGAGTTTATATGTAAAAGATCAAAATAAATTCTGTGTCATGACATCTCTTTTGCTATACCTGATGAAGGAGCAACGCTATGAAAGCTTGTGCTTTCAAATAAACCTGTTGGACTATAACCTGGTGTCACGTGATTTTTGACCTTGTCTAACCCTGTCCAACACCGGCACTCCACATCATTATAATTTGGCAGAAAGAACCAGACCTTTTTCTTGTCACACTGCACGTCCTGGCATGCAGTGATTTCAAAGTGTTGTAGCAGTAATTTTCAATATGAGTATAATAAAATAATTGTCATGTTCGATTAACAAAGAAGGAAAACTTCAACGAAATCTTACAAAAGCTTTGCACCACATTCCCCACGCAAATTAATAATAATGATAAAACTTATAACTAATGATTTACTTTGAAACAAAGGACATATTTGCTGCTGGGGCTGCTAATTTCAGCTTGCAATGAAGTACATTGCTTGGGTTAGAAGGAGTTGGGTGTAACCAAAGAAGATTAGAGACAAATTCTTCTTTCCATTATTAGCTCTGTAATATTTCTCTATCTTTTGCAAGTTCAGGAGTATTACATACCTATTGTAGGATTGGGATGGGAGCAGTAATGGTGTAGGGGAGTGGTGGGAAACAATGGTAGGAAATGTCTGGTTGTGGTGTTCCACGCATCATGAGTATGGGGCAGGCACATTGGATGGACTGGTTGGTTTTTCCCTGCCCATGTTTAAGCATTCTGCATCACCACCAGCATAGGGAAGTCACGGTCAGCCATTGTAGCAGGATTGGCTTTATAACAGAATACTCTAAGCGTATTGACTGTCAAGTCAAAGCAGCTCACCACTGCCTTCTCAAGGCCAACAAGGGCTGGTCGTATTCCATTAATGACTTTTTCAGAATGTGTCTCTCACATCCATTGCTGTCCACTTGCTGGATATTGTTGGTGGTTTGTGGTCTACTTCCACTTTGAATAACGTTTGGATGTCCCTTCAGGCAACTTGAGGTAATTCCCTCTACCTTTGAGTGACTCAGGTCAGACCATCCTAGGGTTCTTCAAAGCTCCTTTATTTAGGCTATTGTATATTCTATACTTATAGGTTATCTGTCCCTGGTACAGACCGTTCCAATCTCTCTACCCAAAGTCTTGTACCTGATTGCCAATGTTATATCGTCATACGCACTGCAAACTCACTGCTCTACAATCGGATCATGGCTATGCAATATGATAATTCCTTTGCTGTTGGGTTTCATGGTGTACAGTGTCATTCCACAGCAAGAACACTGAGCTCAGCTGTTCAGAGAAATGGAGAGCAGCAAGACTAGTTGCTGTTTTTGTTCTAGCAATGACCCATCACGAACTGATTGGCTGATAGTCCTCTCCTGAGTCGCATATCTCAAAGGTTTATTATTTTCTGTACTTTCCAGTCTATGGTCATACATTTGAATGGCAAGACTAAAAAAGAACTTTATCTAGTTTATCATAGTGTGCATTTTGATGGGTTAGGGTTAGGATAAGGAGACATGCCAATGCTATTCAAAATAGAAATAGACCACAAACCACCATCAACATCCAGCAAAGTGGACAGCAATGGATGTGGAGCCATATTTTTAAAAATTCATTATTAGGATGCATATTGCACATCCCTAGTTGCCCCTGAGAAGGGGTGGTGAGTTGCTTTGACTTGACAGTCAATATGCTTAAAGCGATCTGTGATAAAGCCAATCTTGCTATAATGGCAGATTGTGACTTCTCTATGCTGGCGGTGATGCAGAATGATTAAACATGGGCAGATGCTGATTTCCTTTATGCAGGAGTCTGTACAGGTTGAGGCTTGATGCTAGTTATTTAATCTCCTGGTTTGAAGGATACAGTAAGGATTTTCAGTGAAAGGTTTGAGAACATCTGTTCGGTGAGATTGTGTGGGACATGAATAATAAGCACGGCTCACCCTTTGTTCTTTATGAGTCATACGGTGGGCTGGGCTTTTCACAGGTTGAGCTGTTAATAGCTATCTATTTCTTTGGTTCAATTTTACAGGCGTTATTCCTAACCTTTATCATATTAAAGCTACCTTCATCACTCATGGATAATTATGATTCATGTTCAAATGACAACATTTTTCATAGATTCAGCTCAGCTTTTACTGAAACCCTTATCCATGCCTTGTTAACTCAAGGCTGAATATCCCAATGTATGTCAGGCTGGCCTTCCACTTTTGACCCTTGCTTGCAAAGCTCTTTTACGTTCATCCTCATTTGCACCCAGTACTGTTCACCCATCATAGCTCATTGAGTGATATTGGCTTTTGGTTCAGCAACACCTCAAGTTTAAAATTGTTGCCCTTCTTTTCAAATTTATTCATGTCCTTGTCTCTCTCAGTCTCTGCCTCTGCCTCCACTCTAGGCTTATCACATCCAAAGCCACGTGAGACAAAGCACATGTTTCCGATCATTTTCCAATATTTGGTTTTCCCGAAACAAACTTGAATCCGGCGGATGTAGCTCAAGGGGTGCCACTCTGCATCAAGCATGGCTGACCAGGAGTATCCGCCACTCTTACTGTGTGTCATCAAGCCACTGGGAGCCAACATATTGGCTTCCATTTCCAGAAGCTGCTGCTGTGCATGGACCTCAGAAGTCTGAGCAGCAGAAAAATAATTAGAGGTAACGTTACTTGACATAGGTGTGTTGAAAGGATTTGCAAGTTCATAACTAATTTGTCCTGCCAGTTTATGAATACATTTTCCATGGCTATAAAGTCCCAGAGTTTTGGTTCAGAGGCAGGGACACTGTTCTTTGCCCCTTCTTTCCAGTCTAGAACTCCCTGAAATATCTGGACTCCACCAATTTTGGTCTCTTGGTCCTGTCATCTTAGGAAAGATATACTGGCATTGGAGGCATTCCAGATTTGCTCGTTTTATCCCGGGCATGGAGGGTTTTCTCATGCGGAGACGTTGCGTAGGTTCGGTCTGTGCCCATCAAAGTTTAGAAGATTGAGAAATGACCTTCTTGAAACATATATGATTCTTAGGGAATTTGACGTGGTAAATACTGAGAGATGGTTTCCCTTGTGGGAGAGTCTAGGACTAAACAGTATAATCTCAGAGTAAGGGATTGCCAATTTTAGAAGGAAATTAGGAAGAATTTTTTTCTCTGAAGGTAGTGAATCTGTAAAACTATTTACCACAGATGGTAAAGCAAACCAAGGCAGGACTTACACAGCTAATGGTAGGGCACTGGGGGGTGTTGTCAAACAGAGAGACCCAGGATGCAGGTATATAGTTCCTTGAAAGCGACGTCACAGGTAGACGGTGTGGTTAGGAAGTGTTTGGCACGCTTGTCTTCATCAATCAGAGTTTTGAGTACAGAGTTGGGATGTCATGTTACGGCTTTACAAGCCATTGATAAGGCCACGTTTGAGGTATTGCATACAATTCTGGTTGACCTGCTATAGGGAGGATGTTATTAAACTGGAAAGTGCAAAAAAGATTTACAATCATGTTACCAAGGCTGAAGAGTTTGAGTTTTGAGGAGAGGCTGGATAGGCTGGGACTACTTTCCCTGGAGCGTTGGAGGCCGAGAGGCGACCTTATAGAGGTTTATAAAATCACAAAGGGTGTAGATAGGGTGATCAGTGAAGGTCTTTTCTCTAGGGGAAGGAAGTCCAAAACTAGCAGGCACAGGTTTAAGGTGAGAGGGGAAACATTTAAAAGGGACCTAAGGGGCAACTTTTTCACACAGAGGCTGGTGCATGTATGGAACGAGCTGCCAGAGGAAGTGGTAGAGGCGACTAGAATTACATTTAAGAGACACTTGGACAGGTACATGGATAGGAAAGGTTTAGAGGGATACGGGCCAAATGCAGACAAATGGGAGTAGTTCAGTTTAGAAAACCTGGTTGGCGTGGACAAGTTGTGCTCAAGTGTCTGTTTCCATGTTGTATGACTGTATGGCTGTCAAGGTTGGGTTGTTAAGTATATTCAAGTCTGAGAGAACAGTTTTTTTAATCTGTAAAGGAATCAAGGGCTATGAGGAAAAGGCAGGAAGTTGAGGATCATCAGCCATGATCTCATTGAACAGTGAGGCAGACTCGATGGGCTGAATGGCCTTCTACATCTTATGGTTTCATGCATTAACTAGTGATTTTCATGTTAATTTTTATGGCATAATGTGGTAGGCCAAATTAGCTGCCCTGTTTCGTACACTGCTACATGAATACACTTCAAAAGAATTCAGTCTTACTGCCTACCTGTCCACCTGGACACATCCAAACACAGATATCACCAAGCTGTCGCGGACCTTCATGTAAACGTACATCTCGCTTTTTTAAAATTTCCTGTAGCCAGCCCTATCTTCCCCTTCAGCCTGGACCTAGCATGCAAGGATATACAACCACGTTACAAGCAACAACCTCTTTGTGGAAAGGGACTGATGGACCTTGGAACAGACTCGCTCAATTTAAATTTGTGAATTTTGGTCCAAAGCACCACAAGATCTTTTTCTTCAACCAACAATTCAAGAATTACAGGCAAGTACAAAGTAATCACAAGTAATTGCAAAAGGTTATCGGGGCTTGATGGAAATGTGGAATTCAAAAAACCAACAGTTCATCTAAATAGAAACATAGAAAATAGGAGCTGGAGAAGGCCTTTTGGCCTTCAAGCCTGCTCCAACGTTCAACATGATCAACATGATGGATGATCATCCAACTCAGCGCCCTGTGCCCATTTTCTTGAATTGAATTGAATTAGCTTTATTGCCACATGTACTCACATGAGCACAGTGAAAAGTTTGCAAGTCACCATTTACGGTACTTTATACTTCAGTACAAGTTCTTAGGAAAGAAAATTTTAAAAATAAAGATATAAGAGGTCCAGCATTGCACATCATTAGAATAAATTATAAAATAGAGAAATAACAAGTTCAGAACAAAAGTCCTTCCAACATAGTTCATGCTGGCACCTAGTCCCCAGTCTAGGCCGGGCCTTGACTCCTGACCGCACCGGGCTTCACCTCAAGACTCTCAAATCTACATCAAACTCCTTCTTGAAAACATTTCAATGTTTCAGCCTCAACCATTTACTGATGCAGAGGATTCCACGCGCTCACTAATCTCTGGGAAAAGAAACTTATCCTCATGAAAACAATGGCACGCCACAAGATGATCTTATTGAATGGCAGAGCAGGTTCGAGGGGGTCAACTGATCTATTCCTGCTTCTGGTTTATATGTTTGTATTCATAGTGCAGAAGGATGCTGTTTGGTCTAAGTACTCCATGTGAGGGATCTTCATTTGCTCCATTTCTGCTCCTGTGCCAATGGGTTTTCCTGATGCCTGTCTGCCCATCTCAACTTGTGCAAAGATTTATTGAGGTGGTGAAGACAACAGGTGCCTTGTGAGCCCATGGGCTATTAATTGGACATTTAGGGGCCACTACCAGTTTACCCACACCCAGGGGGAGACCCATTGTATTCAGGAAATCTAGTAGCTTTAAGGGCTTCATGGGCTCGTGTCAGAGTGGGGTAAGGCGATTTCCTCTACCACTCCATGAGGCTCTTTGGATCCAACTTCCACCCAAAGTCATCCATCCCCTTTAATCCTCATCTCCGGTCTCCTAAACCCACTCCAATATTGGCAAGGTCTCGGCCAGGTCCCTGACCCCCTGGTTTACTTGGGTTCCTTGGTGTCATCGGGCTGAGTGGGGTCCCAGCAGCAGACACCACTCTTGATGGTATTTCTGAAGCTACAAAGCTGCCCACCAACTGCTGGGCCATCAGTCCTCAAAGGCGGGTCTTCTTAGAAGTAGACGGGGCAGAGGTCTGTCTTTGAAGGAATAAATGCTGCTCTCAGCCTTACATTGCCCCAGGTCAGAGGCCAATCTCATGAGGAGAGGGATCACAACACTATGTAAAATCCAGCCGTGTGTGACCCCAGCAGCATATCCATAATTCTTATTCTTAACCCTATCAATACACTCCTAACTGGGAAAAGAAAATAGAAAGCTAGACTGAAAGGCTGTGAGGAGGACAATGGAATGGGAGGAGACTCGTGGAGAGTGGAAAGATCAGCATAACGTGGCTGGGTCGAATGGCCTTTTTCTGAAGTGGATTAGTAAGTATGGATGGATGGATAGAACAGTGATAGATAGATAGATAGATAAATAATTGATTCATTTAAAAATCATCATGGCAGCAAATTACAAATCATGATGACTATACAAATAACACCAGTAATCATAATTCATCACGTAGTTAGCAAAAATCACTACAATAAACCAAAGTATTAAAGGATTGTACAATTATGATCATTTGAGAATACAGATAGTGATATGTTGCAAAATACAGGTCTCCTTCATTTAGTGAAAGGTCTACTGCTCTCTGCATTTAGCATTAAAATCCATAGCTCAAGTGTTGTCAGACTGAGTTCATTAAATTCTCAATTATTTTGCATACTATTTGTGAGTCACATAAAATTGGGGTTTGGGCTGCCTTATCGTCTAATTGTTTCATACCTTATTAATGAAATTGTACCTTTTCAACATTTCAAAATTCTGAATTGCTGGAAAAACTCAGCAGGTCTTTCACCGGATTGAGAAATTAACTCTGTTTCTCCTTCCACAGTTGCTGCCAGACCTGCTGAGTTTCTCCAGCAATTTTTGTTTTCCTTTTTTCAGATCTGCAACATCCACAGTTCTTTGTTTTATTTAAGGGTAAAAGGACAACTGGAATGAAGATTGACAATGAAGAAAGGGAGAGACTGGAAAGAGAAAATGAATATGGAACAAAATTAAATTCTGCTTTATTTTGCGCTGGCACTGCATGGCATGACATATCAGGCACCATAAATAAACGTAAATTGAAATTTGATATTGCTGCTAAGATCAGGCAATTTTTGAGCCTGTAAAATACCTCACAATATAAAGTATGTAAAAATAATATTCATTGCCACTAAAGCTTTTGATATAGATAATTATACAATGTCATGAAGATATACAGAAATTCAATATTTCTACCCAAAATGTTGAGATTAAATCAACAATCCAGGTTTTGTCCTTTAATCAGATTGAATTTACCACGTTAAATATGAGATACTCGGGGATATTATTTTCAGCTGTTAAAATTAATGCTGAATAATAAGCTGGTTTTGTTTTATTTATTTACCAATGATCATATTTCATACTTTCCTCCACTATATCTTGTATTCTTTCTGTTTCTTTTCAATCTTATTCTTTCCATTTATATGTGACTCTTACAGAATCATTGAGTTGTGCACCATGGAAACACAGCCTTCGGTCGGTCCAACTTGTCCATGCTGACCAGATACCCTAAATTATTTTAGTCCTATTTGCCAGCATTTGGCCCATATCCATCTAAGCCCTTTCTATTCATATACCCATCCAGATGCCTTTTCAATGTTGTAATCGTACCACTTCTTCGGGCAGCTCATTCCATACATGCACCCTCTGCATGAAAAAGTTGCCCCTCAGGTCCCTTTTAAATCCATTCCCTTGTCTTAAACTAATGCCCTCTAGTTTGAACTCCCCCAGCCTGGGAAAAGACCTTGGCCATTCACCCTATCCATGCCCCTCATGATTTAATAAGCCTTTATAAGGTCCATAAATCTCAGCCTCTGATGCTCCAGTGAACATAGGACCAGCCCATTCAGCTTCTCCCTATATCTCAAACCCTCCAACCCTGGCGACATCCTGGTAAATCTTTTCTGAACCTTTTTAAGTTTCACAACTTCTTTCCTGTAGCAGGGAGGCCCGAACTGAATGCAGTATTCCAAAAGTGGCCTCACCTACATCCTGTACAGCCACAATTTGACCTCCCAACTCCTATACTCAACGGACTGACCGATAAAGACAAGCATACCAAATACCTTCTTCACCATCTTGCCTACTTGCTTTCTTCACATGGTTTTTGTTTGCGCATGTGTCTCTCCTCCCTGCATGTGTTTTAGTTTCCTGCAATGTCCAGCTCAGAATGTAGAGTGCATTGTAAGAATACAAGATATATCCCCCTACAAATGTAGCCTGTTAACAATGCCAGAAATGTAGAATGGGATTTGAACATACAGAGGTCAAAAAAATCACGAAGCAGGGATTCTTTATTCCACACGCATCAGGAAGGGCAACTCAGGATATACAAAGAACTATTTAAACGATGTACATGGAATGACCATGTGGGTTACATTAGGCTGAGCAATTCCTTTTTCTGTCACCTTCCGCTTCCCAGCCTGTCCTCGTTCCAACAAAGACATCCTTTCTTCCCAGTGAGAGTCCATTAGGCTACCTTAGCTGTGGTCCCTCATCATTGCCATCTGCTGGTCAAGGTCCTGAAGAACTCTTCAGCTCCCTTCCTCAGAACCCTCCATATCCATCGCCACCTGCTGCTAGAGGTCCTGTTGCACTGACAAAAGCCTGTATCTATCACAGGGTGCTGAGGCTGATACACATACTGTACTGCCTGCGCACAGACATTTACCGAAACATAGATCTTCCTGCTCTGTGCAGCTCTGTTACTCAGAGGATAATGTTGCTGAGAGATTGGGGGACTCAACAGTTCCATTGGGTCCCAGGAGAACCATGAAATATACAAGAATGAGCCCGGAAACCTCTCGAGGAGAACTGCCTCCCCCTGTTCTATAGGTCTATTTTACAGGCTTGCTACAAATTGGGAATCGTCTTGTAGAAATCCTGGATCAAGCATTGTCCTACTGTGGCTAACCACAACGAACTGTGCCACAGTGCTGCCTGGCAATTTCGATCTTAGTCTTTTGTTAGCTTGGCTTCATGCAATACCCTCCTTCCCTAGTACCATCTCTTTATAAGTGTGGTGTTAATTTAAAGGCATTGTTTCCTCTTGTGTTTGTTCATGACCCCTCCCAGTGCCCTTGCAGCAGCCAGCCTGTGTTATCTTTGATGGGTTTTCCTGAGTATTATCTCTGCACTGCAGCTTTCCGTCTTCCCGAGCTCTTGCCCAAATCGCTTGACATCCACTGCTAGTTTCCTCTTAGAAAGCTTCCCTTTATATGAAGACCATCTCATACTGAGAATTCCAAAAGCAGCCTTACATTATTGAAACCAACGGGTTTGCCGCGCAACAGCTGGTGGAGACCCGTTCATTTCACCCTCAACTCTGACTTAGACTGAATCTAAAGAAATACATTTTCACAAAGCTTTTGTGCAAGCAATCAAGAACTTCCTCTTGGTCTAATCCCCGAGAAATAGTACAGGCGGTGAAGTAATTGAGAACGTTCAGGAAAGCTTGAGCAAGCTTGTTTTCTCTAGAAAAGAGAAGTGCTGAGGGCTGAGCTGACTGAGTTGTTTCAAATTGTGAAAGGGTTTGATAGGTTGGTGGTGTGTTACAGTTCACTCAGGGCATCCAAGAGGCTGAGGCAACATGCACTTTTTACAGACAGCTCATAGAGTTGCACGGCACAGAAATAGACCCATCGGTCCAACTTCAGCATGGGTGCCGACCTGATAACCTAAATTAATCCAGTCCCATTTGCTAGCATTTGCCAGTCAACTGGTGGTAGAGTTTGGGACTTTGGTAGAGTTTGTGGCTTTGGAAGCTGCCTGGTAGAATCATTAAAATCATTGATACACGCTTGGCCAGAATTGGTGGAATGCAGATTTCTTTGTGAGTTGGAGGCTGGAAAACCTTCTCAGAAATAGAGGGGGTGTAAGAGCTGTGGTGGGGTTTGATAGCAAGAATGGGAATTTTAAATTTGAGTTGCTGTTGGATCAGGAGTGAATTGTGGAACTCATTGTCACAGAGGCTGTAGAAGTTAAGTCATTGAGTGTATTTAAGACATAGATAGATAGTTTCTTGATTAGTAAGAGGATCAAAGGTTACAGGGAGAGTGCAGGAGAATGGGGTTGAAAAGCATATCAGCCATGATTGAATGGTGCAGCATACTCAATGGGCCGATTGGCCTAATTTTGCACCTATACTTTATCATCTTATTTGGCCCATATCCCTCTAAACCCTTTTTATTCGTGTACCCATCCAGAAGCCTTTTAAATGTTGTAATTGTACCCACGTCCACCACTTCCTCTGGCAGATCATTCCATACACGCACCACTCTCTGCGTGAAAAATTGCCCCATAGGTCCCCTTTAAATCTTGCCCCCTCACCTTAAATCTATGTCCCCTAGTTTTGGACTGCCTTGACCTAGGGAAAAGACCTTGACTATTTACCCCATCCATGGCCCTCACGATTTTATAAACCTCTACAAAGTCACCCCTCAGCCTCCAATTCTTCATCCTGTGATGGAAGAAATTCCAAAACTTTTTCCATCACATGTTTAACCAGGAGTTTCTCCTGCTCTCAATGCCTGCTGTTGGTATGTATTAAAACTATTTGCAAGTTCGTATATAACCTTGGTTAGAGACAAAAAAAAACTGCAGATGCTGGAATCCGAGGTAGACAAAACAGGAGGCTGGAAAAACACAGTAAGCCAGGCAGCATCTGGAGGAAAGGAGAAGTCAACATTTTAGGTATTACCCTTCTTTAGGACTGTTTGGTTGTGTTGCAAACACACCTCCCTTGGCCATTAAATTCTGGGTGATACTGGAACACGAATGACTGCTACCCATTGACCTTTCTTTCTGATAAGGTAGGCATGGAGAAAGTACCTTTACTCATGGTGAGGGCAAGACCAAAACTCGGGTCCAAAATTGTAAGACAGTCACTAATAAATGCAATCAGATATCTAGGAGAAATATATTTACTAAGATGGTGGTGTGAAGGTGTAATTCACTACCACAGGGAGCAGATGAGATGACTAGCAGGCATGTATTTAAGGGCAATCTAGACAAGTAAGCTAGAGAGAAAGGAAGTGAAAGACTTGCTAATAGGTTTGAATGACATAAGTAAGTTGGGTGCAAGCTTATATGCAGCGCAAACGCCAGTATTGCCCAGTTGGACCAAATTGTTTCCGTTGCAGATGCCATGCAGTTCTATGTAAATTAGTCATTTAATTCACACTGAGTCAAAATTTTGTATTGCATTGTTCTTTTCATTATTTCAGGGTTTCTTTGAGCTTTTAACTAATAATTAGTGCTATGCAATGCTGTAAAAGGTATATTCTGATACCAATTACACTCCAAGAGTGAGTTTCTTTCAAGGAAGGTTTTATAGAATTGTCCTTTTGCCAGAATATTTGTGGTAATTTGTGTGCAGTAGGCAACGCCATGTATTTCAGTCCCGGCAGAACTTTCCAACCTGGGCATCCAGGAAGAGCCCGCCTAAAGCTCATTAAAAACAAGGACAGTAGCCAGTCTGGATTTGGTTTAAGTTCTGTCCTTTGTTACAAAGGATGTCTTCAGCTCAGAATCCAGGACATTAGTTGCGAATATTACAGAAAAGATAGGCACGTTTCTGAAACTTTTCATTTTGTTCACATCAGCACGAACACAAGATTACCAAATTTCAAAGTGAAACTGGCTATTGATTTTGACATCTTTGCATTTCCCATTGTGTGTGTTGTTGCGATCATTTGAAATTGGCACTTTTGCTTTTAACCTGCAAAAATGTCAAAATCAGAATCTTATTCTTCTGTAGTCTACATTGAAATTTGACCTTCTTGCATTTGGTGCCAGAATGAAAGGTTCACTAACATGACATTTTTTTATAGCAATATCCAAATTCTGTGTTACCAAGTGAAGATGAGTCATTGCCTGTGTTCTCTGTGTGGCTAGTTCTGGAAAATGTTGGCACTCTTCTAGGAGCCCTCTCTGATCCTAACTTCCAGAGGGCAAAGCCAGTTGCCCAAGGGCTTAGCAACTCCATGTATTGCATGAAAACAATAGAAATAAGTTGCAACTAAGTCAGTGCGTGAAGAATGATTCAGGAATTGAATGACAAAAACAAAGATCTGATCACTCCCTCAGATCATCCAGATTTCCATGGTCACAAGTTTAAAGTCATATTGATAAGGAATTTTGCTGCGTTGTCAGATTCATGGTTTCTTATTGAGTGAGGGAATGGCTTCAGGCTGAGCCATCAATCAACAACCTGCAAAAAGCAGCTTTACGAGAATTAAAAACCAAAAGAACTGCGGATGCTGTAAATCAGGAACAAAAACAAAGTTGCTGGAAAAGCTCAGCAGGTCTGGCAGCATCTGTGAAGAAAAAAACAGAGTTAGCCTTTCGCGTCCAGTGATCCTTCCACAGAACTGGAGAATTCATGATTCACTGGATTCATGAGAATTAGTCGATCCAAATTCCCAGAGGACGACATGGATTTTGTTACTTTGTTTTGAATCTGTGCTTTTTACATACCGAAAAGCAATCTTGGAGATATATTGCAGATGATTTAATACTCACTGTAAACAGTTGAGGATTGGGAAAATTTGTTCAAAGATATTGGATTTCTGAATTTCATTGCAGCAGAGACACAGTATGGAGGCAAGAATGAAATGCCTTGCACTTTGCAACAAGGCTGCAGTTACATTACTCTGCCCATAAATGCACAATGCAATTTACCACTGGGAAATGATTCTGGGGTCTTGTGAATCTCACATCAGAACAGAGCTGATTGTTCACATTACAGCAATGTCTACACTTCAGTGAGGTATCTGTGGCTGTAAAGTGCTTTGGGACATCCTGAACACATGAAAGAAGGTATATAAAAGCAGGTTCTGTCTTCCATTAGTACATCTCAGGTTTAAAATGTGTAATAAAACAGAGAAGGAAGGATATATTCACCAGGCCACACAGCATCTGTGGTGACCTGACGTGCTGAGTGCATTTTGTTGATATTTCAGATTTTCGGTAGTATTTACCCTTTCGTTATGAATTTTCTTCCCACACTTGAAAATAGATTTGAGAACAAGGTGGAATGGCCAGTTTGCTTTCATTCAAATTCTACCAAGGGGGACCCTGAAAATCACAAAAAACAAAGGATTTCCCTTTAGACAGAGCCTTTAATAATCTCAGGAGGTTCCAAAACATTTCACAGCCGATGAAGCACTTTCTCAGTGTAGCCCCTGTTGTAATGTAGGAAGCATGGGAGCCAATTTGTGCATTGCAGGACCCAACAAACAGCAATATGATAACATTGAGATAATCTGTTTCAGTTGTCAATCCAGGGAGAAATATTGGCCAGCACACAGCTCCTCAGTGAAAATGCCCCGGGATCATTTACGTACATCTTAGAAAATGAATGGGAGTCTCTGAGTCTTTTTCAGGATGGAGCCAGTGACTAATGGAGTTCTGCAGGGGTCTGTGTTGGGATCAGAATTATTCATGGTATATATCAACGATCTGGACAAAGGAACTGATGGCATTGTTGCTAAGTTTGCAGATGACATAAAAATAGGTGGAGGGGCAGGTAGTGTTGGCAAAGTGGGGAGGCTGCAGAAGGACATCGACAGGATAGGCAAGTAGGCAAAGAAGTGGCAGATGGACTACAATGTGGGAAAGTGTGAGGCGATGCACTTTGGTAGGAGGAATAGAGGCATAGATTATTTTCTAAATGGGGAGAGACTTTGGAAATCTGAAGCACAAAGGGCTTGGTAGTCCTAGTTCAGGATTCTCTTAAGGTTAACATGCAGGTTCAGTTAGCAGTCAGGAAGGCAAACTCAATGTTAGCATTCATTACAAGAGAGCTAGAATACAAGAGCAAGGATGTACTGCTGAGGCTGTATAAGGCTCTGGTCAGACCGCATTTGGAACATTGTGAGCAATTTTGGGCCCCATAATCAAAGGAAGGATGTGCTGGACTTGGAGGGGGTCCAGAGGAGGTTTACAAGAATAATCCCTGGGGTGAAAAGCTTGTCATATGAGGAGCGACTGAGGACTCTGGGTCTGTACTCGATGTTCAGAAGGATGAGGGGCAGACCTCATTGAAAGTAACTGGAAACAGTGGACGTGGAGAAGATTTTCCACTAGTAGAAGAGACCAGGACCAGGGGCACAGCCTCAGAGTGAAGGGACAACCCTTTAAATTTGAGGTGAGGTATTTCTTCAGCAAGAGGGAATTAACTTGTGGAATTCATTGCAATAGCGGGCTGTGAAGGCTAGGTTCGTTGAGTGTGTTTAAGATAGAGACAGATAGATTCTTGATTAGTAAGGGGGTCAAAAGTTATGGGGAGAAGGCAGGAGAACGGGGTTGAGAAACTTATCAGCCATGATTGAATGGAGAGTCAATGGGCTGAATGGTCTAAGTCTGCTCCTACATCTTATAGTCTTACCTTTTAATGGCAATATATATGGGGTAAGGCATAGTTTTGAAACTGTGAGGCAGAGTAGAATGGGGCTAATGAATTGGCAACCCATTTCACGTCATTATTTCTATTGAATATTAGGAGCAATATTAAATAGGTTTCTGATTTATTAGCACCATCTGAATTTAAATCAAGTATAATGATGACCATACAGCCATTGTCAACCGTCATCTAGTTTCATCCTTACCTACTCTGGGAAGGTTATGGCTTAGTGGTTTTATCATTAGACTATTAATCCAGAGACCCATGTAATGGTCTGGGGACCCAGGTTTGAATCCCACCATGGCCAATGATGGAACTTGAACAATAAAAATCTGGAATTAAGAGTCTAATGATAACCATGACTCCCTTGTCGATTCTCAGGAAAAACCCATCTGACTCACTAATGTCCTTGAGGGAAGAAAACTCCCATCCTTACCTGGTCTGGCCTTCATGTGACTCTAGATCCACAGCAACGTGGTTGACTCTTAACTGCCCTCTGGGCTGTTAAAGATGGGTAATAAATGCTGGCTTAACCAGTAATGCCATCATCCTGTGAATGAATAAAACAAAGCTCTGGCTTTTATGTGACTCCAGACCCACAGAAATGACCTTAAACATCCTCTGAAATGGCCTAGCAAGCCACTCAGTTGTATCTGACCATTTACATATAGCTTAGATGCTGGAAATCTGAACTATCAACAGAAAATACTGCATACAATCAGCAGGTCCAATCACCACAGATGCTGCCTGACCTGGTGAACATGTGCAACCTTCTCTGTTTGATTCTAATTTTACAATCTGAGGTATTATCTAAAAGAAAGGAATGAAGCAGATAGGCCACCCAGCATTGACCCAGGCACTGGAAATGACAATAGAAAACCCAGTGATGTCACTCCTCAAAGTCCTCCTTAGTATCTTGGGCTTGTGCCATTCATGGGAGAGGTGACCTCACAGTGGGTCATCTACAGAGAGCACTACAGCAACTCACCCAGGTTATTTTGACAGCAACTTCCAAACCTGTGATATCAACCACCTAAAAGAACTTGAACACCAGATAAATGGGGACACTGCCACCTAGAAGTTCCCCTCACCATCCTGACTTGGAAAGACAGCGCTGTTCCTTCAGTGTTGCAGAGTCAAAATCTTGGAACTCCCTCCCTAATGGCACAGTGAGTTTCCCTAGACTTCAAGTGTAGCTCAGCAGTTCCAAAAGGCTGCTCCCCACCAACTTGACCAGAGCAATTAGGGATGGGCAATAAATGCTGCCGTGGCCAGTGACATCCCATTCATTAAAAAAACAAAAAAACCAATCACACAATGTCAAAATTACCACCATAAACTTGGAGAAAGTTAGTGCTGAACACCATTCCTACACCTTGGCCCTTCCACCTCCTGTAACTTTGTTTCACCTGAAGGTTGCACTTGTTTCCGGCTCCCCGTCTCCAACACCATCCACAATTTGACGTGTTAGTTTCCCAATGCAGTGTAAGGATTACTCTGTGCCTATGTACTTTGCAAACCTTTCCCTGCTCGATTCCTCTGCACTCCGAACTACCACCCTATTCTATGTCAGGACGGTGGCAGCTTTGAAACCCTGGGGATAGGTACCCCCGCAATCTGTGGCTAAATGTTTGCAATTCTGGGCACGTAACAGATAAATGAAAGTAGGATGTTAGCCCTCCAGCCGCACCACCAAATAAATGACGGCCATACCCTTTTAAACACGTGATTTAAGTCGGTTGCAAACTTGCCAGTTGGACTTCATTTTTTTTAGAGAACTACGTAGTGTAGCTGTGAGAGTGTTTTAGATTTAATTTTTTTCTTCTTTAGAAGAAAGGGGCAATGTAATTATTTGTGATGTTGTAATGGTGCATAACATTAAGTAGCTTCACTGCTCCTGCAATGAGACAGATGCAAGATTGTTTTCTTGGGGGGTGATGTAGAACATGCAACCTTTAAAGAAGTTTGCAAGGAAAAATCATCAAAAGGCAGCGTTCCATCAGCTCTGGGATCCGCTCAGTTCAGAGTCTCTCCCTCTCTCTCGTAATCTCGCGTTAGTCGTTTCCTTATCTGCCCTCCCTCCAGTTGACAGGCGAGTGTATGCAAACCAATTCCAGGATTTTCACTTCAACATGGCTACTACCGCAACGTGTACCAGGTTTAGCGACGACTACCAGCTGTATGAAGAGCTAGGAAAGTATGCTATACCCTTGCTTGTCCCTCTCCTCCCCTTGTAAGGAACTTGTTCCCATCCAGCTGCTGTCTACACCCCCTTTTCTCTTCCCCCTCCAACACCACCTTTTTGTTTTGACCACCTCCTCGCCCCTTCCCCAGTGTTTCTGGACTAAAACCGCTGTTTGCCTTCTCTCTTGCCCTTGTCCTTACTTAGGGGTGCCTTCTCCGTCGTTCGCAGATGTGTCAAATTATCCACGGGCCAGGAATTTGCTGCAAAGATAATTAACACAAAGAAGCTGTCAGCCAGAGGTGAGTGACTGGACAGAGAGAGTGTATGTGTATGTGTACGTGTGTGTCGGGAGGGTTCCTTCTCTTCGTACAAGAGGGGCAAGGGACATTCACTGGGGGTGCAGACTTGAGAAGCATTTGATGTCAGCGTAAAGGAGGTGGGAACGCTCCGAGGAATCTCTCTCTCCCTGTACCCACCCATCACAGTTTTTGTTACATTTCGATTGCAGTGTGATCACAGAGGAAGGAAGCCGGCAGATCTGAATCTATCTGACCAGTAGAATATCATCTGACCAAAGCAGTGTTGATTTTGAAACGAGAATTGTTCATTGTGCGTCGCTGCCTTCCCCCCGCCCAGAGTGTTGTAGATTAAAATGAATTAACAGCAGCGTGTATGGCTCTATGGTTGCTAGGGACGAATGTCCTTCCTTCTCAGTCCCAGTCCTGTCTGGCTTTTGCAAAACTTTATTCAGGAAGGAATACACTGGACACAGGGTGAAGGATTTTAGTTTTGCTTCGATCTGTCTCTTTATATGGGAAAGTAGAATGGAGACAAAATTCTCTACACCAGCCTTTCCGATTGTGTGTGTGTTAGGGGGTCGAGAGCAAGGGTTAGGAGGGAAATCTGGCTCTGTTTACAGCAATAGAGACCGGGATGAGGTTAAACCGCCTGTGACCACGACAGAACCGCGCCGATTCTGTGCTAAAGTGCCTTCTCTCTTTGTACGCGCTAGAGCGAACGGCTGAAGTGTCAGAGCCAAGTGCTGAGCGAGAAACAGCACGAACAAATTCCCTCTCTTAAATAATTCACAGAGAATTGATAATGACCGGAACTAGTTCATAATGACTAACAACGGATCTGTTTCAAGCTCCTGAAAAGTTCAAATCCCCACACCCGCGGTTCACATCAAGGAAATAGTTGTCAGTTTTAAAAAGGTACAGTTCTTTTTATCCTTGTTAATTTTGAAATCTCGAGAGCCAGTCTGCGCTCTGCCTTGGAAGCAGTTTGCAAACTCTATAGCCACTCCAATACACCTCTTTCTAAATGGGTTTATTTTTCAAGTAAACACTGAGTGAAAAGTGTCCCCTTTCTCAGTGGTGGCTTGTATGATATAAAGTGAAGCCAATCGATTTCCATTTTCAAAAAGCACTTTTATTTCCTGCCAGACGACAATTTGCCCCCTATCCCTAATGTCTTTTGCTTTAGAAAGTTCTTTAAGGTGCAGCTGACGCGGTTTGAGTAGTTCCACCACAGTGTCGAAACTGGATTGTGTTGTAAGGAAATTGACCTGGATAGAGACTGAGAGAAGCATTTTCATTGTTTAGGGGAACGCTAAAGGCTGTAGAAGCCGGAGAGCTCCTCTCTTCACTTTAAAACGGGTGCAGGGTTAAAGTGGGGGGAGGTCAGCTGTTGTGTTCGGTTTAATATCGGAGGGGTGGGGGGTTGTCAGTCCAGCCGCAATGCAGGTGTGAGAACGGCTCAGAGAAGGGAGGGCTAATCTGATTGTATGGCTGTTATTTCCACCTGCAGACAGAAGTGGGAGAGAGCGCGGTTTCAAAACAAGGGGGGGGGGGGTGGAAGAAAAACAATCCAAACGCGCCTCTTCCTGTTGCAGTGTCCTAACGCAGAGTAATACATCAGGATTAGCGACTCTGCCTCCCCCCTCAACGCCAGGCGATAAATCACGTTGTCCATGTCTAAAGCACGCACTGGCTGAGCCACACAAACCTGGCTATTTATAGCCTCTGTTCCCTTTGCTATTTTATTCAACACTGTCATAAACTGCAAATGTCATGCAGGCTTCCAGTTTTACAGTTTATTGTCCCATCCGGGTGCTGTTTTGCTTTGATTTGAGAAACCATAAAGCGATTTCAAACACAAATAAACTTGCATTGGTTCTATTGGTTGTACACTTTGTAAAGAAGTGAGGCTGCTCCTCTTCCCAACCCTTCCTGTAAGGTCTGTTGTTGCTCAGTTCACGCTTTGCATACAGTAAGGCAGGCGGTACATTGGGGAGAGGGGCTGGTGACTGATCTGACTGACTTCGAACATGGGTTTGCAAGTAATGTATTTTCTGGCGTAATTTCGGAGGAACACGGCAGAGGGCGCGCCGGTAACTCTCTTTGCTGAACCTGAGCTTTGTTTTTGAAAAGCAGTGCTGTGTTAGAATGGACCTCGCCTGTTTCAGCAGCGTTTCTTATCAACGTTAGAGGAAGAACAAGCAGCTCTAAAGTTGCAAAATCTGGACGCGGTCTCTCCATTTTTATTTAGGTTCCAGTTCAGAGTAATGCCAACCTGTAAGGGCAAGTCCAGGTCCTCAACTTGTTCAAATTCGTTGTTGTTTGCTCCCTCCTCTTATGTGGCCCACTCTCCCTGTATGTTATCTTCTGTCTTTCTCTTCCCCCCCCCCCACAATAAAAGGGGGTGCATTCTGTAAAAGAGGTTGGCAGATGTCTTGTTATAACCAGGATGCTCAAAGCAGTCCTAGGAGTGACTGTGAGGCTAGTTCTCTGTGCTTATGAGGCACCTTGGCATAACGTGGGAAGCTCAGTGTGTGGGAACCTGCGTCTCTCACTCTGGCGCAGTGCATCAGTGCCCGAGTGCACACACTGTGCCACCAGCCTGTCATACTGCTGCATACACATTTATTCTCTCTCTCCCTCTCTCTCTCTTTGCCCTCCTGCTCCCAACCCCCTCACACCCATTATAGGAAAGATATTATTAAGCTGTAGAGGGTTCAGAAGAGATTTACCGGGATGTTGCTGGGAATGGAGGGTTTGAGTTATAAGGAGAGGCTGGAAAAGAGCATAGGATGTTGAGAGGTAACCTTATAGAGGTCTCTAAAATAATGAAGGATATAGACAAGGTGAATGGTAGGTGGTTTTTTTTCCCTAGGGTGGGGGATTTCAAGAGTAGGGTGCATATTTTTAAGGTGAGGGGTGAAAGATTTTAAAAAATACATGAGGAGCAATTTTTTTTCTACATAGATAGTGGTTCGTGTGTGCAATGAACCGCCGGAGAAAATGTTGGATGCAGGTAAAGTTCTAACATTAATAGACGGTCGGATAAGTCCGTGAATAAGGAATGTTTGGAAGGATATGGGCCAAGCACAGGCAGGTGAGATTAGTTTAGTTTGGGATTATGGTCAGCATGGACTGGTTGGACCGAAGGGTCTGTTCCTGTGCTGTTTGACTATGACTGTACCCAGGAGAATCAAACAACGTGCCCCTGTCCAATTAGTGAGACTGAGTGGGTATAGTCTTTGCACCTTTCTGATCTACTGTGTCCTTTAGGTCAATGAAGACACGTTTTGTATCATATGGATTTGCTGTTTTCTGTGCCTTTATCCAACTTCAACCCCCCAAAAAAACCCTGTCTTCAAGTTATGATACTTTGCTCCTAATTGCTGATCTTTCTGGCAGTTTGATTGGGAAACTGAGCCAAACTAATTTTAAGTGGTACCTTTTGGGGCTTACAGCATTCTGTTTGGAAATCAAATGTTCCACAATTCGAGATACTTGGCTGAATATTTCCCATTCACCTTTTGAATGCAGCACCAGACCCCCTCCCCCTTTTCCCTTTTCCCTTACTGGGTAGAGGTGGGACAGTGCTGTAGAGTTTTGTAAGGATATAGTTCTGTTGATATCAGGATCTTTCTAGGTGATTGTTTGCATAATCTGGGGAACAAATTGACTGAGGAGTAATGTTACCAGTGAGCAGAACCTTGCATACAAGATTCCTAATAGCGCGTCTTTAGATGGCAATCCTGAGCAAGACCTCTGATCTATTATTTTCTGTGTCAGTCTGTTAGTGAATACTCCTGCCTGGTGATCTGCTATTATGGAACACCAGAGTTCATCTGCCTTGTACCCTCCTCTTACAGGAGCACCTGAGCAATTGCTCTGTGATATCACCCAATCCTGCCTTGGTCAACCCCTCTTTCTGTTGCCTGCTGATTGTCCTCTGAAAAGATCTCTTCGCTTCCAGCTCTGATCAAATGGCCCAAATACTGACTTTTCCTGTTTTGGATACTAGTTTTTTTCTTTTAGCTCCTGCATTTAAAAGCACCTCTTGTTTAGCCTAATCCTTGAAAATTCCAAATATGGACCATACATCTCATCATTTGCATTTCAAAGACCTCAACGTTATTTTAGTCAGTGAATATTTATTGCCCAGTTTTCAGAGGCTTACGGGAAATTACATATTATGAGTTTTTCTCTTCTTTCAGGCTTCAGCTTTCTCGTTAACACATCCTTTACCTTTTACAAAATTACTTCTGGCTGTCTCAACTTTCCTCCTGATGTAATCATCACGTCTGCCAATTTCTGTTTTCATTTGTCTTAAATCGATAAAGCTCTATCTGTGCCTTCTCGGAGAGACACCACTTACATCAGTCTTCACGTCTTTCATTTCCTCCATTGCCTTCACTCCCTCTGATGAATCCGGAGAGCATGGGTGAGTGGAGTCCAGGATAAATAGGGTATTGCCTTTTTAAAATTAGACCCAGCTCATTTAGAGGCAATAGCAGGAAACACTTCCAAACAAAGCGTGGTGCAAGTTTGAACTTTTTAAAACAAACTTTTCAATAAATTGGCTTGGGGTTTGACTGAAAATGTTAAAAGCTGAAATTGGTCGTATTTTTGAGAGTTGATGGAATCAAGGCAAGTAGATGGACCTAAGATACAGACTAGAAAGAATGCAGAGCATGTTCGAGGGGCTGAATGGTTCAGTTCCTGCACTTGTGGTCCAGAGATCAAACCTCCAACTTTCCTTGCCTGTATTTCTGTGCCGTGCCAGTCAGTGCACCAGGCCATGAAATTGAGTGAAATATTAAAAGAGTACCCGAAGTTATGCAGTGATAGCAAGAACTACAGATGCTGGAGTCAGAGATAACGCAATGTGGAGCTGGAGGAACACAGCAGGCCAGGCAGCATCAGAGGAGCAGGAATGTTGACGTTTCGAGTCAGGACGAAGGAAGGTCAACTTTCCTGCTCTGATGCTGCCTGGCCTGCTGTGTTCCTCCAGCTTCACACTACATTAACCCAAAGTTATTCCGCATATTTACAACAATGTGGTCCCATCATGAAACACACAAATTCTGTGGCGTCAAACTAATCAACTAAATAGCTTAATTTTCAAAAGACACGCACTTGCTACCACTAAAGTAAAGCTGTTAGAGTCATACAGCATGCAAACAGACCTTTTGATCCCCAACCCGTCCATGCTGACTAGGTTTCCCAAGCAAACTAGTCCCATTAGACTGGGTTTGGCCCAAATCCCTCAAAACCTTTCCTATTCATATACTGTCCAAATGTCTTTTAGATATTGTAACTGTACCTGCATCTACCACTTCCTCTGGCAGTTCATCCCATATGCTCGCCATCCTCTGTGTGGAAAAAGTTGCCCCTCAAGTCTCTTTTAAATCTTTCTCCTCTCATCTTAAACCTATGCCCTCTAGTTTTGAACTGCCCTGAATTTTGTTGTTCTAAGGCTTTTTTTTTTTTTGAGTACCTGACCATTTACTGAGAAAGGGTAGAGATCTTGCATTTGTGCGAATTGCTTAGAGTTGGGATTCAAAGTGATGTCTTTCTGAAATCTTTCCACAAAATTCCACATTGATAGCTCCAATTGTTTTTACCTGTAAACCATAAACTCTTACAATCACAACTCCTTGGTTACTGATGTGTCTGTGGCCAGGATGTCATTCAGGCTGAGGCTGACAACTGGTAATTCACATTCCCATCACACAAGTGCCTTGCAATGAGCATCTCCAACCAGAGACTCTAACCTTGCCTCTCTATGATGTTCAGCAACATCACGATTGTTAAACTTCACACTACAAATATCCTGAGAGATACTGTTGACTAGAAACTGAACTGGTCCAGGCATACAGATGCTGTGGCTACAAGAGCAGAGATTAGGAATTCTGCAGCGGGAAATTCTCCTTCTGATTCCTCAAAGCCTGACCATCATCTGCAAGACACAAGTCAGGCGTGTGATGGAATACTCCTCACTTGCCTGGATGAGTGCAGCCCCAACAACTCTCAAAGCAGCTCAGCCTTCTCTAGAACAAATTATCTTAGATATATACTCGCTCCACCACCAGTGCATAAGGGCAGCAGTCTATACCATCTACAATTTGTCAAGGCATCTTCAGCAGTGCCATGTAACCCTGTGACCCCTCTACCACCTAGAGGAGCAAGAACAGTAGAAACACCTTTTTCATTTACCCATCATCCAGACTTGGCAATATTATTGACACTCCTTTATCATTGCTGAGTTAAAATCCTGCAACCCTCTACCTAAATTGTGGGAGTACCTTCAGTGGCTCAAGCTCAGCAGTCGGTAATAGACAGCAAATACCTCACCAATGATGTCCACAGTCCATGAAAGAATAGAACAGAAACCAGTTCTAACTCCATCGAATTTCATTCTGTTGACACTTTGGCTTACAATCCTGAGAAAATAAGAGTTACAGAAGCTTTTTGTCTTGTGCTCATCAGGACAAATGCAAGAATGCCGAATTTCAAACAATCACACCAGTTCATACCACAGGAGAAACCTATGCTGATTGGTTAGGAAGTCAACTTTGAGGCTTTGTCATGGAAAGCAATGAGAAGCTACCTGAAACTCCCCGTTGCTTTTTCCATGTCACAGCGCCAGCCAATCAGAGTCAACCTCCGAACCAATCAGCACAGTTTTCTCCTGTGTTATGAGTTGTAGCAATCATTTCAAATCTGGCATTCTTCAGTTTGTCCTGATGAGTGCAAGGCAAGAAGCTTTGGCAACAATGGCGTTAGAATAGTTTTTGACTGGGCTGAAGGTCCTTTTTTCTATGCTTTGATTTGATTTATTGTGGTCACATTTACCTAAGTACGGTGAAAAGTTTTGTTTTGTGAGCTGTACAGGCAGATCAAAGCAAACCACGACATAGAGATCAAAGTGTGCTTAGGCACAGTGAGGCATACAGGCTACACAACACAGGAGGTGCACAAAGCGAGATCAGTATTAGCAAGATCAACATTATTTGAAGTTAGAGAATCCATTCATCAGAATAATAATGGCTGTAGATCTCTCTGACTCTAATGTGTCTCTCTTTTCAGCATTGTTCAAATTTTGTATTGCTAAAGGATTGATATTTTACTTGTTAGGTCAGGATTGAATGCTAACTTCAAACCATCAAAATACCCATCTTTGCTTACTGTAGAGAAGTCAGCTAAAAGCTTAGGGCTCTCTATCACTGAGTTCTTTGTCTCAATGCTGATACACAAGCCTCAGTGGGATTAGTCTCAGTTGAAGCATCATGTGGCTGGCATGTTGTGTACAGGAAGATCCAACAAACAATGACACAAATACCAAGGCAAAGCACATTAGATATTGGAAATAGTGCCCAAAAACTGGAAATGTTGGAAGTGCTCTGCATGCCAGGCAACATCTGGTGAGGACAGAAACAGAGTTAATGTTTCAGTTCGATAATCTTACATAAGTGGAAACATTAACTGTTCCTGTCTCCTCTCATGCTGCTGAGTATTTCCAGAATTGCCTGTTTTTATAAAACAAATTCTTACACAATACATGTGCTTGAGAAATTGTGTTTAGTTTATCTAAATGCTACAAAAGTCTACTGTATCCTTCACCTTTTAGGCAATACTACATCTGGCCCAACTCATGATAAATGTCCAGCACTTTAAAGCATTTGGACCTTTTCACTAGAGGAATAAGAAACTCTATTGCACTGTCTGTAATGAAGGAATGATTATTCTGTCTTTATTTTTAGTTGAGGTTTGGTTCGGGAATATTAAAGGAAAATGGGTTTGTACTGCCCAGTTTAGTAGTGCAAGTCCTGGCCTGGCTATGTAACAGTGGCTATGGTGTTGCTGGTCAGTTTCAGTGGGTCCTAGGTGAATGAACTTCACTGGTTCTTGTAGCTGGATAGGTCACTGATGCACTTGGAGGGTGGCAGGACCTCCGTCTCTATCACCAGGTGGTATTGTGAACCAGCTTGGAGAGGACTGGGCTGTGGATACAGCACAAGAGGAATAAAATCAATCCACCTTCTAATCTTTTGAGAACTATTCAGATATCATATCTGTAATCCTGACTTTAAAGCTTCATAAACTGCACATTGGTCATACAAATTTTTAAGTAAGGTCTTTTCACTAAGCACTGCACCTGAACAAGTTACATATTTAACCCAAATAGTGTTCACAAAGATATCCAAACTAACTTGTGAGAAGCCTTTCTTATTCCTCTGTTCTACATTTGTGTTTGGATTTGACAGGCTGTTTCCTGTCCTCTGTGGTGGATGCAGGTACAGTTACAATACTTAAAAGCCATTTGGATAAGTTCACGAATAAGAAATGTTTGGAGGGATATGGGCCAAGCGCAGGCAGGTGAGATTAATTTAGGTTGGGATTATGGTTGGCGTGGTATGGATGGTCTGTTTCCTTGTTGTACGACTCTAAACTCTGCCAGCAGCAATCCCTCTCCCACTTTGTTTATTTTAATAGAAGGGCACATGAGGTTATACGCTTTGCTTAATTCCACTGTGAATGGTTCTGCCAGTTTACCTTGTACACAGAATTGGCTGGAACTATTGAAAATCATAATTTGAGGTTAAGATCATATTCATGATCTGGGCACTGAGATATGACTCTGGGCTTTTGCCCAAAACCCTTAGTCTTGTAGTTATTAAGAGTACTAGCTTCCTCATGAATAGTGCTTTCATTTCTATGTTGCATATACTAGACAATTCTATTTTTGTATCAACCATCTTGTTGTGGTGGTTTTACAGTTCAGTCAGGGAGTCAGTTGTGGCAACATGTATTCATTTTTACAATCCTAATGTAGTCCAGAGCTACAGATGGTGACGGGCTCCAATATTCTTTGCTTTACGTGGCTAACCAGGAATCTCTCCCACTCCTCTCACCTGCAATTGGCATGTGAGATAACAAGGTGTAGAGCTGGATGAATATAGCAGGCCAAGCAGCATCAGAGGAGCAAGGAAGCTGATGTTTCGGGTCTGGACCTTCTGCATGTGTTGTGTTTGCAGGATGGTATTCAGTCTGTTTGACTAGATTATGAGCATACTTTCCTTAACCATCAAATGCTGGTGTGGGCCCTGAACCTGGGACTCCTGGCCCAAAGCTAGAGGCATCAGGGATAGTGGCATCTGGGTCACATTAGTGGACCCTTAATTTGGAGACCTGAACTAATGATCAGGTGATGACCCTGAAAATCCCATTATGGTAGCTGGGAAATTTTTAAATTGAGTAAATTTCCTAAGGCTGGGGATGTGGTGGTCATAAGCAAGTATTAGTATTGGTCCCTATGAAACAAACAGTGTCAGTAATAAAGTATCTAGTTCACCAATGTTCCTGCAGGAAGGAGATCAGTGATTATTACTGGGTCTGGCCTATGTAGGACACCAGACACACAGCAATGTGGTTGACAGTGAAGTGGCTGAGCAAGCCACCCTGTTTAGAATTGGCTGTTAAATGCTGGTCATGGCCAGTGGTGGCCATATTCTATGAATGAATAAAAACTGGTTTTGTTGGCCATGGGTACAGAACCCGAGTGTTAATTTCTCCATGTTGTAATGTTTCCAACTCAGTGAAGGTGGGCGGGAGAGGAGGTTAAACATTTCTTCTGTCTGTGTGGAGCAGAGAGACAACATTTTAAATTTTAAAGACAGCCTGCAATTTATTTCTCCCTATTCATATCTTCACTGTGTTTGACAATTGAGACACATCTTTGCAAGACAGTCCCTTGGAGATGAAATCAATGGAAGAGAGATTTTTAAAGGGCAAATTTGCTCATGACCAGTGGCAGGTGAAATGGCCTATTTAGAGTCAATATTTATTTAGCTGCAATCTGTCTGACATTAGTTGTACTGTAACAAGACTATGGATGTCTTGCTGACTGCTTCATAGGATAGAATCCACAGTGTGGAAGCAGGCCATTTCGACCGTCTGAAGAGCATCCCCCCCCCAGACCCTATAACCTTGCGTTTCCCATGTCTAATCCACTAGCCTGCACATCCCAAAACACCATGGGCAATTTAGCATGGCCAATCCACCTAACCTGTACATTTTTTGACTGTAAGAGGAAACCGAAGCACCCGGAGGAAACCCACACAGATGCGGGGAGAATGTGCAAACTCCACACAGACAGCCTCCCGAGGCTGGAACGGAACCCGGGTCCCTGGTGCTGTGAGGTAGTAATGCTAACCACTGAGCCACTATGCTGTCCCATTAAACCTCTTTAATGTGGCTAGTCTTGTTACTAGTTATGTCTAGTTTGATTACGATAGTGCATTGTTCCTGGCTGGTATCCCGCATTCTATCCTTGGTAAACTTGAAGTCATCTAAGATAAAAAGTACTGCAGATGCTGGAGAATCCGAGATAACAAGCATGGGGCTGGATGAACACAGCAGGTCAAGCAGCATCATAGGAGCAGGAAAACTCGACGTTTCGGGCCTAAACCCTTCATCAGAAAAATCTTTTTTTTCTGATGA